>CM029015.1:200024390-200624390 GCA_016801055.1 Panax notoginseng | reverse complement strand
TATTTATAGAATAACTTTAATAAAGTATTCTGTTTTATATAAAAAGATGTTTCTGTTTTATTACGGTAATAATACGAATAAAAATTTTTTTTATTATCGCTAAAAAATTCATATTATTAATTGACAATAATTGAATCAAACTGAGTGACTTCTCACATAAGCATCAATAATCAATATCGTGTGCTACTATGCAACCGCACGTATTACTGTACTTTTACTACCGAGTAGTTCAACAGTATCAACGGTAAAACTTCCGCCGTTATTTTTAATAAAATATTTTTGTCGTTTTCTCAATCCGACAATAATTCCGTTGTGGGGTCCACCAATAATTGTGCCTTCGTACGAATATTTTCTGACAAAAATAATATTCTCCGACCAATCGAATATAATACAACAACTTGCATACTTTGTAAAATTTATAAATACTACTCACAACTATAACATTATCTCAAATTCACACCATAATATTTAAAAAATATTTCGAAAAAATTAAATCTTTATTCATAAAATCTGGAGTTTTACAATCCCCCCTCCTTATGAAATTTTGCCCTCGAAATTTTCGTACGTACCTGGTATGCCGAACAGATGAGGACACTTCGTCAGATTCTAACTCTTGAGGTATAACCTTTGAGTGTTGAATACATTCCAGGATTTTAACAGGTACATCTTTATACGTCAAATTATCCGCTATCTCATCCGGTTCTAAATTAATAATGTGGTTCGGGTCGTCCACATATTTACGTAACATCAATACGTTAAAAAATATTATGAATACGCGACATACTTAGCGATAAAACGAGTCTATAAGCCACAGTTCCTACTTGATCGAGGATTTCAAATGGGCCAATTAAATCGAGGGTTGAGATTTCCTCTCTTCATCGATTTTTGCTTCTAGAATAACGCCCTCTTGAACCTTCTTCTTAGTATTCATCAGCTCCGGGTCCGTAGCTTGCACGGCTTTAACTTTATCGATTAAAGTCGATTCTAATCGTATATTCGTTATCTTCACGTGGGTCCCGAGAGTCTTTAACTCTATCTTCATCATTTGTAGGTTATACGAAATGGGTTTTTGTGTTAACAACATCTCACTCGCATACGATCTTCTACTCAACGCGTCAGCTACCACGTTCGCACTTCCACGATGATATTGAATGGTACGATCGTAATCTTCAACAGCTCGAGCCAACGTCTTTGGCGCATAATACGTTCGTTTTAGTTGAAAAAAAAATATTTGAGGGTTTAAGAAATGAGTTTTGTACTGTGGTCAATACAAAATTTGATTTCATGCTCTAGGGTAGGCTAAGAAGTCTTCAAGAATACATCAGGAAATTTATTAACAATAAAAAGATCATTCAAAATTGTGACCCTCATCCAAGACTTGGATAACACGTCACATTGATACCTATCAACTTGCCATCGTCATTCACAACGTCTCATACGGAAAGTATGGCTTCGGTACATTCCACATAAGGAAGTCATCAGCGAAAGACTCGGGGCTCTTTACTTATGGCTTGATATGACAATGATTGACTTTAGTGGTTTGGTTAGTTGAATTCGCATAATAGGTTGGTTAGGAATATGAAAGTTAACAACCTTACGAAAAGCATGATGAGCAGTTAACCAATCGTTTCCAAAAATCACATCAATGCAAGTATTTTCAAAGAGATAAGATCGACAGGTAATGTGAAAGTGTTGATTTGAACAAGATTTATAAATAGTGGAGGTAACGAAGGTTTCTCCCAACTGAGTTTAAACAGATATATCAAAGTCTAACTTCTCCGGAGTTAAGTTCAAACATTGAACACAACTAGGTGAAATAAAAGAGTGAGTAGAACCGGTATCTAACACGGTATAGACTTCGCAAGAGTTTATGACTAACATACCCGTGATAATTTTATTCAGGTTCCTCATCACGAAAAAAAATGCTATCTCTTAAACTACCGGCTTTGGCTTGTCTGGGACATCCTTTGGCATCACTATCCCAGCTGGACTTGACTTCACCATACGACAAAATAGAGCTAGGTGACCTTCTCTTCCGTAATTAAAACACGCTTTGGATTGCTGCGTACAGTTTGGACGGATGTGTCCCTCCTGTCCGCATTTGAAACATACGACCGGTGGTCGTTCTTCTTCCTTTGAAACGGGTGCTGGTACCGACGTCTTCACGTCATTGTTGAACCTTCTCTTCTTGAAATATCCATTCTTATTATTTTGGTCATGATTACCACCGAAGTGGTTACCATTTCTGGCATGTTGATTCCCTCTATGCTTATTGTCACCGCTTTGATGACTGTTATCATTGGTATTATCATTTTGTCGATTTCTCTCTTTTGGTTGCGTTGACTCGTTATCGCGCTCTACTAACTGAGCCCTATGAAAAATCAGATATTGACGTATCTCCGGCTTCAAACCTCTTAAAAACATTCGCGTCAATCTTTCTTCATTATCAACCAAGTGGGACGCAAATCGGGACAACTAGGCAAACTTGGCTTCGTACTGCGACACGGTCATGTTGTTTTGCTCCAACTTGATAAATTCCACCTCCTTCATGTGACGAATGCTTTCGGGAAAGTACTTGTCATTGAATAGCTCTTGGAACTTCTCCCAAGACATCTTGAGTGCGTCAGGCTGGGTACGTTTTACAGAATCCCACCAGTGATCTGCCTTTTCACGCAACATAAAGGTGGCAAAGGGATCCTTTTGCTCCTCAAAGCATCCCAAGACATCAAATATCTTGGTGATCTGCTTTAACCACGCCTCCGCCTTAAGTGGTTCTGGCTTTCCCAAAAACTCCGGTGGTCCCAGCTCTTTGAATTGCTTAGTGGTGACCAACCGTGGGTTGACATTGTTTCCTCCTGCATTATGAACAGGAGCCACCTTCGCCTGATGTTGCATGAATTCTAAAAAGCTTTTAAACGTACCGTCGTTCGTCAATTGATCAGTGTTGTTGTTTACAAGAGGATTATCGCCATCCTGTTGCACATTATCCTGATTATTGATCTGTGGAGACTCAACGGTCTCCTGTGCTCCATTGTTTATCTCAACATTTTCAGATGCCATTTTCAAATACTGTTACAAAATAAGGGTTAATTAACATATCACATATTATCTCTATACTCTGACCGACCAATTAAATAACAAGTAAACTTAGGTAGGTCATACTAGCGAAGGAATTCTCCGTCTCTCCCCTCCTAGTTCTAGTCTCACATCTTAGCCAGGAATCATATCCCTAAGCTCTGATACCAACTGTGACGCCCCCAAAATTAGGTATACATCACCCATCTTAGGTCGCCAGATACATGGTACAGAATTCAAATATAACTCACTAATACAACTGTCGTGTACAATACGACAAAACATAAACTGTGAGTTTGAATACAAATATTATCTTCTAGAGAGTATCCATACTCAAAAGGAGTCCTCATTACAATTATTATCACACTATTACATAGAATAGTGAGGACTACTAATGCTATCATCTGGTCCATCACTCCGTTTTTCGACTCGTCCCAGCTATATTATCATTTCCTGAAGAGAACCGTAAAAGAAAGGGTGAGCTCAACTAGCCCAGTAAAAAATATTATGACTAAGATAATGTAGAATAAATTATCATTAGTCTTCAACAATGTTAAACTGATAAAATACAATAGACATCAAGTTTAACTGCAGCGGAACCAGTAATCCATTAAAAGAGTCAAGTAGAGAATAAAATCTACTATCTTTTATGATTTAAAAGGTTTTTCATGACTTTTATCGCTGAGACACAGCTAAAAAAATAATCCACATCATCGAATCACCCCTGCACTACGGCCAAGGATATTCTTTAGTATCGCGACCACGAATTATCCATGCACTACGGGCCAAAGATAATCGTGTTTTCATCAACGGTCCTGATCATGCCATAAAACAATTCATCTTTGCACTACGGCCAAAGAGAATCCATAGCCATAATCATACCAAAAACTCTCCATCAATGCACTACGGGCCAATGAGGACTTTTTTCTACATCATGTGTAATATTACAGTCATGATTATACCGAATAATCTCTGGTCATAATCATACCAAGTCCATCTATGCACTACAGGCCATAGATGACTTTCAAAATAATATAAGCATGAGGATGATGACAATGATATAAGAATTCAATAAAACAAGTTCAAGAATTAATTTGTCTAGGAACCAATAACGTCCAAATTGTCAACATGATACTTTTGTGTAGAGTAAAATTCAAGAATGCTCAGAAGAATATTTCTAAGAAAAGATATTGGATGAAGCGCAAATATCAAGGATATTCTACTAATTTTATGGAGTATAGAAGTCAAAACTTTAACCAACTGAGTATATTAAAGAATGGAATAACAAAAGAAATCACCATGCATGCGGTACTTCGCATAGACAGGTTATTCTAACAGAATAATAATAACGGAACCAGGTCAGGTGAAATTCATACCGACAGGATGTTCGAACAGAATAATAAAGACGGAACCAGGTCCAGTGTAAAACGCACAGACAGGATATTCTGACAGAATAATAAATAATGGAACCAGGTTCAGCGTAAAACGCACAGACAGAATATTCCAACAGAATAATAATAAAGACGGAACCAGGTCCGGTGTAAAACACACAGACATGATGTTTCAACAGAATAATAATAAAGACGGAACCAGGTCCGGTGTAAAACACACAGACAAGATGTTCCAATAGAATAATAGAAGAATGTCACCAAGTATAGGGTAGACCGCGTATACAGGTTATTCCAACAGAATAAAAAATAATAGAATAACAGAAGTTCTCTTCATGAATACAAAAGAAATAATACCCCTTACGGGTACAACAAATAATATCCCTTACCGTTTTAAAGAAGAACTGAAATAAAGAAGTAGTTAAGTAGCAGAATACTTTTCTTCTTTCTCTCTATAGTTTCTCTCTATAGATTCTCTCTCTAGAGTTCAGTGAATTCGTAAGAAAATAATGAAGGAATGAGCTTCTATTTATAAGAAAATGGAATGCATAGTAACAAATCCATGAACGGTCCAGATTGATTTACTTTAATCTGACGGTCCATATTTAAAGAAAAATCTTTTAAATAAAATATAATATATTCTATTTATAGAATAACTTTAATAAAGTATTCTGTTTTATATAAAAAGATGTTTCTGTTTTATTACGGTAATAATACGAATAAAAAATTTTTTTATTATCGCTAAAAAATTCATATTATTAATTGACAATAATTGAATCAAACTGAGTGACTTCTCACATAAGCATTAATAATCAATATCGTGTGCTACTATGCAACCGTACATATTACTGTACTTTTACTACCGAGTTGTTCAACAGTATCAACGGTAAAACTTCCGCCGTTATTTTTAATAAAATATTTTTATCGTTTTCTCAATCCGACAATAATTCCGTTGTGGGGTCCACCAATAATTATGCCGTCGTACGAATATTTCCCGACAAAAATAATATTCCCCGACCAATCGAATATAATACAACAACTTGCATACTTTGTAAAATTTATAAATACTACTCACAACTATAACATTATCTCAAATTCATACCATAATATTTTAAAAATATTTCGAAAAAATTAAATCTTTATTCATAAAATCTGGGGTTTCACGGTTAGTTTTCATATTCCTAAGCAACCAAACCATTGAAGTCAAACATTTTCATATCAAGCCATAAAGTCATTCGTTTATTGAAAAACGGATGCTAAGTTTTCTTAGCCCGTGTTATGGACTTGAACAAAAATACGTCAGATTTGAATGATATTTTTATTGTTAGTAAATTTCCTGATGTATTTCCTGAAGAATTTCTTGGCTTACTCCCAAAGTGTGATATTGAATTTTGTATCGACTTTGAACCCGGTACAAAACTCATTTCTAAAATCTCATATCGAATGGATCCTATTGAACTTCAGGAGTTCAAAAAAAATCCAACTATAGAAGTTGATAACCGAGCCTCTATCTGGTGACTTCCTTTGTGGAATGCACCGAAGCCAGACTCTCCGTAGGAGACGCCATATTCGTGCGGTAGTAAACTGATAGGTGTCATTGTGACGTGCTATCCAAGGTTGGGATATGGGTCACAGTTGAGAGCAACCTAAGTCGGTAATCGAAATACGTAGCTTTTTAGGCTTAGTTGGTTATTATCGGAGATTCGTGGAAAGATTTTCTCGAATCGCTACTCCATTAACTCAGCTGACTCGTAGAGATACAAAATTTGAATGGAGCAAAGAATATGGGAAGAGCTTCGAATAACTCAAGAGGAGACTCATTTCGGCACATGTTCTGACCATACCATCCTGGAAAAGCAAACGTGGTAGCTGACGTGTTGAGTAGAAAATCGTATGTGGTTACGTGTGCGATATTTTTAACAAAAAGACCCATTTTGTATAACTTACAAATGATATAGATAGAGTTGAAGACTCTAGGTACCCATGTGATGATATACGAGTAGAATCGACTTTTATCGATAACGTTAAAATCGCTCAAGCTACACACTGGAGCTGATGAATATGAAGAAGGAGATGCAAGAAGTTGTTATTCCAAAAGCGAGAATCGGCGATGTGAGGAAAGCTCAATCCTTCGATTTATTAATCCATTTGAAATCCTCGATTGAATAGGAACTATGGCCTATAGACTCGCTTTATAGCCAAGTATGACGCATGTTCATAACATTTTTCGCGTATCGATGTTATGTAAATATGTGGACGACCCGAACTACGTTATTGAGTTAAAACCAGACGAGATAGCAGACGATTTAACGTACGAGGAGGTACCAATCAAGATCTTGGATAGGAAGGAGCATGTCTTACATAAGTCAATTTCGAGGGCAAAATTTCATAAGGAGGGGAGGTTGTAAGATCCCAAATTATTAATAAATAAAATTTAATTTCCTCTATTTATTATTTTAAAATAGTAAGGGTTGAATTGATTAATGAGATTAGTTATGGGTAAAATGCGCAAATATTTCAAATAAGCAGGTGGTTATAAAATATTCATTGTTGTCGGGGAATATTTATTTGGTCGTAGAATATTCTTGCTGTCGGGGAATATTCGTACGACGGCGCAGTATTTTGTGGGCCCCATAACGAAAAGCGATTGGATGAAGAAAATGACAAGTATAAGTTGTTTATAAATAACGGCGTAGTTGTTACCGTTAACACTGTTGGAATACCCGGTGCTTAAAACACAGTAATACGCGTTGTTGCACAGTAGCACACGGTATTGTACCAATTATTGATTCTTACGTAAAAAGGCACTACTCAATAATTGTTACAGTAATTACTGTTCAGTATTTTATTTTATTGATTCAATAATTGCTGCGTTGATATTTTATATTACTGTTATTTCAATAATTGTCACTACACAGTATTTTTCATTATCGAAGTAATAATTCATATTATCTGAATAATATTATTAGAAAATATTATTGGCAATGTCTAGAAAATTCTGTCTAAAGAGAGGTTTGGTCACCTAATTACGCGCCAGTAAGGAGAAATCCTTTCTGGAAAGCCTCCTCTTTTCTAGGAACTGCCTGGTTGTCAGTATTGTGATTCTGTAATATTATTTGTGAATAATTAATTATTAATTTATATGATGAGGAAAATATTAATTTTATGTGAATATAGATGGAGAAAATTTTTAATGTGACAATTGTTAAAAATTGATATTTTATCTTTTCTGATAAAATAATTTATTATTATATTTTGATGGTGATATTTTTACAATGAATGTGGGACATATGAGTATATGAGGAGGAAGATTATTTTTGTTGTATTAAATGTTTAACACATGTTTGGTGTTACAAAAAATGTTTAACACATGTTTTGTGTGTTGGTGGACATAATTCTTGACTAAAATTTGATTATAGACTATAAAATCACTCGTTTATATATTTTGGTCAATTTCTGTTTGAAATTTAGAAAAACTTTCTTCTGCAAAATTGTAGAGAATTGAATTTTCTATAAAAATTCGCAAGATTTGAATTTTCTGACAAAAGGGCTATTTATTAAGAATTATTGAAGTTCCGAAATAATTAATTTTTGGAAGTTTTAATTATTTATTTTATGAAAAACGTTTTTTCTTACTTTTTCTAGAAGGTTAGCATGTGTGAATTGCTGAAATTCAGATTCTTGGGTGGTAGGCATGAGTATTTATTAAATAAAATTATTTTAATAAATTTTTTGCTTTGGTGTTCTAAGCATTTTCCTATAAATAGGGTGCTTAAGTTAGAATTGAAAATCACACCAGAAACTACAGATTTCTCTCTCTTTCTCTCTCTATATTATCGAGCGTATTCTTGTGAGTATTTTAAGACTTTTAGTGTTGCTATACGGTGCAAGTTCCCTTCAGCATTATATCCAGTATTTCAGTCAGAAGTACTATTCTTTCTGAGATAAGGGATGTTATTTTATTCGAAAATGATATTATTTCTTCAATATCATTATGCCGAAATATTGGTTGGAAATTTTTATCAAATTTAAAACTTTTTCATGTCGGGGTTACTATTCATGAGTTACTATTCACGAGTTACTATTCATGAGTTACTATTCACGAGTACTATTCACGAAGCATGATGATATTTTTTTGTAAAATTTATATCTTTTAGTGTCGGAGTTACTATTCACGTATACGGCACTATTTACGTATACGGCACTATTCACGAATACGACACTATTCACAGAAAAATTAAATTTTCTTTTCTGTGTCCAAGATTGTCTGTTATGATTCCTATCTTTGATTGGATCTATATTTTGGTCTTCATTCTTGAATTTTACTCCACTCTGGTTATTTATGAAGTATTTTTAAACTTGGATTGTTTAAAGTACGAATCCTTAATATTTGTTCTTTTGTTTCACTGGATTCGTTTTCTTTAAAATATTTTTCATCATCCTCAGTCTTAAATGATGATATAACTGAATATCTTTGGCATGCAGTGCAAAGATAAATGATTTCTTGATGAATATCTTTGGTCCGTAGTGCAAAGATGAACAGGTGTTGAGATGAACATGACCGACTGATTAATATTTTTGGCCCGTGGTGCAAAGATGTACATGTGTTTAGATGAACATGACCAACTGATGAATATCTTTGGCATGTAGTGCAAAGATAAGTATTTGATTCTAGAAATATACATTGATTGATGTTACAGGGATAAAATATCGATGATGGACTTTTAAATTCATAGATGATAGTAAATTTCATTCTCTACTTAACTCTTCTAATGAATTGTTGTTTCCGCTGCAGTTGTTGATCTAAAACTTGTTGTCTATTGTATTCTATCAGATTTTTTCCTGTTGAAGACTAACAATAATTTGTTGTACATTATCTTAGTCATAACATTCTTTATTGGGCTAGTTGAGCTCACCATTTTCTTTTTGTTCTATTTTTCTTCTCAGGAGGCGAGAATATAGCGAGAACTAGTTGGGGTGTAGAGTGATGGTTCAAGATAGTTGTTTTAGTAGTCTTCACTATTTTGTAAAATAGTGTATCAATAATGAGGACTTATTTGAGTGTGGATATTGTCTAAAAGACAATATTTGTATTTAAACTCACAGTATATATGTTATCGTATTTTGCACGACAAATATATTAATAAAGTTATAGTTGTTTTTATACTATGTATATGGCGACTCAGAATGGGTTGGATGGAATGGACCTATTTTGGGGGGCGTCATATTTATTATCACACTATTTCATAGAATAGTGAGGACTATTAATGCTATCATCTGGACCGTCACTCCATTCCCCGACTAGTCCCTGCTACGTTCTCATTTCCTGGAGAGAACAATGAAAGCAAATGGTGAGCTCAACTAACCCAGTAAAAAATATTATGACCAAAATAATGCCGAATAAATTATCGTTAGTCTTCAACAGTGTTAAACTGATACAATATAACAAACATCAAGTTTAGCTGCAGCGGAATAATCTATCAATTAAAAGAGTCAAGTAGAGAATAAAATCTACTATCTTTTATGATTTAAAAATGCTTTTCACCACTTTTATCGCTGAGACTCAGCTTAATAAATCATACACATCATAAAATCATCCCTGTACTACAGTCTAAGAATATTCTTTAGTATCACGACCACGAATTATCCATGCACTACGGGCCAAAGATAATCGTGTTTTCATCAACGGTCCTGACCATACCATAAAATAATTCAACTTTGAACCCTTGGCCGAAGAGAATACATAGCTATAATCATACCAAAAACTGTCCATAAATGCACTACGGGTCAATGAAGACTTTTTTCACATCATTTGTAACATTACGGTCATGATTATACCAAATAATCCCTGGTCATAATCATACCAAGTCCATCTATGCACTACAGGCCACATATGACTTTCAGCATAATATAAACATGAGGATGATGACAATGACATAATAATTCAATAAAATATGTTCAAGAATTAATTTATCTAGGAATCAATAATGTCTAAATTGTCAACATGATACTGCTTTGTAGAGTAAAATTCAAGAATGCTCAGAAGAATATTTCCATGAAAAGATACTGGATGAAGCGCAATTATCAAGGATATTCTACTAATTTTATGGAGTATAGAAGCCAAAGTTTTAACCAACTGAGTATAATAGAATATATGAAACTGCAAATAAATTTTCGCCTGCCATGCGGTAATTCACATAGACAAATCATTTCCACAATTTAATAAGAAATGAATACAAAGGATCATTCACCATGCATGTGGTAATCCACACAGATAGGTTATTCCAACAGAATAATAAATAATAAAATAACAGAAGAATTCACCATGCATGCGATAGATCGCACAGACAGATCATTCTCGACAGAATAATAAATAATGGCATGCGTAAACGCACAGACAAGATATTCCGATAAAATAATAAAGAATGGAACCAGGTCATGCTTACACGCACAGACAGGATATTCTGACAAAATAATAAAGAATGGAATAACAACAGAATTTTACCATGTATGCGGTACCTCGCATAGACAGGTTATTCCAACATAATAATGGAATAACAGCTCTTACGAGTATTAGAAAGAAAATAATTCTCTTCATGAATATGAAAGAATAATACCCCTTACGAGTACAACAAATAATATCCCTTACCTTAGAAGAAACTGGATACTGGAATAGTGAAGTAGCAAAATACTTTTCTTCTTTCTCTCTATAGTTTTTCTCTCTAGAGTTTCAGTGAATTCGTAAGAAATAATGAAGGAATGAGCCTCTATTTATAGAAAAATAGACTGAATAGTAACTAATTCATGAACGGTCCAGATTGATTTACTTTTAAAAGGACGGTCCATATTGATTTACTATACAGTATTAATAAAATATTCTAATAAAACAAAATTTTTTAAATAAAATATAATATATTTTATTTATAATCTAATAAAACGAATAATTTTATAAAAGTATTCTGTTTTATATAAAAAAAATTTACTATGCAAATACTATGCATGCACTATGCAAACACTACGCATAATAGAATATTATATATTCTATTTATAGTCTAATAAAATAAATAACTTTATAAAAGTATTTTGTTTTATATAAAAAGATTTTACTATGCAAATACTATGCAGACACTATGTAAATACTATGCATAATAGAATATCATATATTCTATTTATAGTCTAATAAAACAAATAACTTTATAAAAGTATTCTGTTTTATATAAAAAAATTTCTGCTTTATTACATTTATAATAATAATAAAAGAAAACTTATCACATTTATTATAATTCACAATATTAATCAACCAGGTCGTTCCCAGGAAAGAGGGGGTTTTCAATAAGAATTTCTCCCTATTGACGCGCAATTAGGTGACCAAACCTCTCCTTGATAGAACTTCTAGACATCGTTAATATTGCAAATAATAATATTAATAACTCTGCCGTCTCAATTATTGATTTAATAATATAACATATTATACAGATGCTACTGTGACAATAATTGAATCAATAATATGAGAGATATGATGCAGCAATTACTGTAGCAATAATTGAGTATAACTGAGTGACTTCTTACGTAAGCATCAATAACCAATACTGTGTGCTACTATGCAACCACGCGTATTACTGTACTTTTACTACCGAGTAGTTCAACAGTTTTAACGGTAAAACTTCCGCCGTTATTTTCATAAAAATATTTTTGTCGTTTTCTCAATTCGATAATAATTCTGTTGTGGGGTCCACCAATGATTGTACCGTCGTACGGATATTCTCCGACAAAAAGAATATTCCCCGGCCAAACGAATATTATACAACAACTTGCATACCTTTCAAAATTTATAAATATTACCCACAACTATAACATTATATCAAATTCATTCCATAGTATTCAAAAAAATATTTTGAGAAAATTAAATCTTTATTCATAAAATTTGGGGTCTCACAATCTCCCTTCCTTATGAAATTTTGCCCTCGAAATTTACGTACGTACCTAGTATGCCGAAGAGATGAGGATACCTTAACTTCATTTCAGATTCTAACTCTTGAGGTATAACCTTTGAGTGTTGAATACGATCCTTCTTATCCAAGATTTTAACACGTATCTCTTCATACGTTAAATCTTCTGCAATCTCGTCTAGTTCTAATTTAATAACGTGGTTCGGGTCATCCACATATTTACGTAACATCGATACGTGAAAAACGTTATGAACACGCGACATACTTGTCGGTAAAACGAGTCTATAGGCCACAGTTCCTACTCGATCGAGGAATTCAAATGGGCCAATTAAATCGAGGGTTGAGATTTTCTCTCTTCGTCGATTTTTGCTTCTAGAATAACGCCCTCTTGAACCTTCTTCTTCACATTCTTCAGATTCGGGTGTGTAGCTTGAGCAGCCTTTAACTTTATCAATTAAAGTCGATTCTACTCGTATAGTTGATATTACCTCGTGGGTCCCTAGAGTCTTTAACTCTATCTTCATCATTTGTAAGTTATACAAAATGGGTTTTTGAGCTAACAACATCGCACTCGTAAACGCATACGATCTTCTACTCAATGTGTCAGCTACCACGTTCGCTCTTTCACGATGATATTAAATGGTACGATCGTAATCTTCAACAGCTCGAGCCAACGTCTTTGGCGCACATTACGTTCGTTTTGGGTGAAGAAATATTTAAGGATTTTAGAAATTGGTTTTGTACTGGGGTCAATACAAAATTCGATTTTACGCTCTAGGGGTAGGCTAGGAAGTCTTCAAAGAATATGTCAAGAAATTTATTAACAATAAAAATATTATTCAAAATTGAGACCCTCATCCAAGACTTGGATAGCACGTCACATTGATACCTATCAACTTGCCATCATCATTCACGGCATCGCTCGGTGCATTTCACACAAGGAAGTCATCAGCGAAAGGACCGGGGCTCTTTACTTATGGCTTGATATGACAATAATTGACTTTAGTGATTTGGTTACTTGAATTCGCATAACAGGTTGGTTAGGAATATAAAAGCTAACAACCTTACGAAAAGCATGATGAGTAGTTAACCAATCGATTTCTAAAAATCACATCAAAGACAAGTATTTTCAAAGAGATAAGATCGACAGGTAACATGAAAGTGTCGATTTGAATTAAACAAGATTTATAAACAGTGGAGGTAACGAAGGTTTCTACTAACGAAGTTTTAATAAGTCAAATTCTAACTTCTCTGGGGTCAAATTTAAACGTTGAATGCAAGCAAGAGAGATAAAAGAATGGGTAGAACCGATATCAAATAAGGTATAGACTTCGTAAGCGTTTATGATTAACTTACCCGTGACAACTTCATTCGAGTTCCTCGACAAACGCACTCACTTAAACTACCGGCTTTGACTTGTCTAAGACATCCTTTGGTGCCTCCATCCTAGCTGAACTTATCTTCGGTGAACGACAAAATCGGGCTAGGTGACCTTCTCTTCCACAATTATAACATGCTTTGGATTACTGCGTACAGTTTGGACGGATGTGTCCCTCCTGTCCGCATTTGAAGCATATGATAGGTGGTCGTTCTCCTTTCATAACAACGGGTGATGGTGCTGACGTCTTTCCATCATTATTGAACCTTCTCTTCTTGAAATTTCCACTTCTATTATCTTGGCCATGATTACCACCGAAGTGGTTACCATTCTGGGCATGATAATTTCCCCCACGATGGTTATCATTGTTCCGATGGCCGTTGCCACCGGTATGATTATTATCGTGTTGCTGGTCATTACCTTTTGGTTGTGCTGACTCATTATCACGCTCCAATAACTGAGCCCTATTCACAACATCTGAATATAAATAAAGTTTATGAGAAATGAGGTATTGACGTATATCGGGTTTCAAACCACTTAGAAACATTCGCGTCATTCGCTCCTCATTATCGACCAAATGAGATGCAAACCGGGATAACTCTGCAAATTTAGCCTCGTATTGCGACACGGTCATATTGTTTTGCTCCAACTTGATGAATTCCACCTCCTTCATATGACGAATACTTTCAGGGAAGTACTTGTCGTTGAACAACTCTTGAAATTTCTCCCAAGACATCTTGAGTGCGTCAGGCTGGGTACGTTTAACAGATTCCCACCAATGATCTGCTTTTTCACGCAACATAAAGGTGGCGAATGGAACCTTTTGCTCCTCTGAGCATTTCAAGACATCAAATATCTTGGTGATCTGGTTTATCCACGTCTCTGCCTTAAGTGGTTCTGGCTTTCTCAAAAACTCCGGTGGTCCCAACTCCTTGAACTGCTTAGCGGTGACTGACTGTGGGTTGCCATTATTTCCACCTACATTATGAATAGGAGTCTCTCTCGTTTGATTTTGCATAAATTCTAGAAAACTCCTAAACATACCATCGTTCGTCATTTGATTAGTGTTGTTGTTTGTAGGAGGATTATCGCCTTCCTGATGCACATTATCCTGACTATTGATCATCGGTGACTCAACGGTCTCATGTGCTCCATTTCTATTCTCAACATTCTCGAATGTCATTTTCAAACACTGTCACAAAACAAGGGTTAATTAACATATCACATATTATCCTTATACTCTGACCGATCAATTAAATACCAAATAAACTTAGGTAGGTCATACTAGCGAAGGAATTCTCCGTCTCTCCCCTCCTAGTTCTAGTTTCACATCTTAGCCGGGGATCATATCCCTAAGCTTTGATACCAACTGTGACGCCTCCAAAAGAGGTATACCTCACATATTCTGAGTCACCAAATACATGGTACAGAATACAAATACAATCTTAAATATACAACATGAGCTGTGAGTTTTAATACAGATATTGTCTTCTAGACAGTATTCAAACTCAAAATAAGTCCTTAATACATTTATTATCACACTATTTCATAGAAAAGTGAGAACTACTAATGCTATCATCTGGACCGTCACTCCGTTCCCCGACTAATCCCTGCTACGTTCTCATTTCCTGAAGAGAACAATGAAAGCAAATGGTGAGCTCAACTAGCCCAGTAAGAAATATTATGACTAAGATAATGCAGAATAAATTATCGTTAGCCTTCAACAGTGTTAAACTGATACAATATAACAAACATCAAGTTTAACTGCAGCGGAACAATCTATCCATTAAAAGAGTCAAGTAGAGAATAAAATCTACTATATTTTATGATTTAAAAAGGTTTTTCATCACTTTTATCGCTGAGACTCAGCTTAATAAATAATCCACATCATCAAATCATCCCTGCACTACAGGCCAATGATATTCTTTAGTATCACGATCACGAATTATTCATGCACTACGGGCCAAAGATAATCGTGTTTTCATCAACGGTCCTGATCATGCCATAAAATAATTCATCTTTGAACCCTTGGCCGAAGAGAATCTATAGCTATAATCATACCAAAAACTGTCCATCAATGCACTACGGGCCAATGAGGACTTTTTCCACATCATTTGTAACATTACGGTTCTGATTATACTGAATAATCTCTGGTCATAATCATACCAAGTCCATCTACGCACTACAGGCCACAGATGACTTTCAACATAATATAAACATGAGGATGATGACAATGGCATAATAATTCAATAAAACAAGTTCAAGAATTAATTTATCCAGGAATCAATAATGTCCAAATTGTCAACATGATACTGCTTTGTAGAGTAAAATTCAAGAATGCTCAGAAGAATATTTCTATAAAAAGATACTGGATGAAGCGCAATTATCAAGGATATTTCACTAATTTCATAGAGTATAGAAGCCAAAGTTTTAACCAACTGAGTATAATAAAATATATAAAACTGCAAATAGATTTTTGCATGCCATGCGGTAATCCACATAGACAGATCATTTCCATAATTTAATAAGAAATGAATACAAAGGATCATTCACCATGCATGTAGTAATCCACACCGACAGGTTATTCTAATAGAATAATAATGAATGGAATAACAGAAGGATTCACCATGCATGCGATAGATCGCACAGACAGGTTATCCCAATAGAATAATAAATAATTGAACCAGGTCATACGTAAACGCACAGACAAGATATTCCGACAGAATAATAAAGAATGGAACCAGGTCATGCGTAAACGCACAGACAGGATATTCCGACATAATAATAAAGAATGAAAAAATAACATAATTTCACCATGTATGCGGTACTTCGCATAGACATGTTATTCTAACATAATAATAAAGAATGGAATAACAGCTCTTACGAGTATTGGAAAGAAAATAATTCTCTTTATGAATATGAAAGAATAATACCCCTTACGAGTACAACAAATAATATCCTTTACCTTAGAAGAAACTGGATACTGGAATAGTGAAGTAGCAGAATATTTTTCTTCTTTCTTTCTATTGTTTCTCTCTCTAGAGTTTTAGTGAATTCGTAAGAAATAATGAAGGAATGAGTTTCTATTTATAGGAGAATGGACTGAATAATAATTAATTCATGAACGGTCCAGATTGATTTATTTTTAAACGGACGGTCCATATTGATTTACTATGCAGTATTAATAAAATATTCTAATAAAACAAAATCTTTTAAATAAAATATAATATATTCTATTTATAATCTAATAAAACGAATAACTTTATAAAAGTATTCTGTTTTATATAAAAAGATTTTATTATGTAAATACTATGCAAACACTATACAAATACTATGCATAATAGAATATTATATATTCTATTTATAGTCTAATAAAATAAATAACTTTATAAAAGTATTCTGTTTTATATAAAAAAAATTTACTATGCAAATACTATGCAGACACTATACAAATACTTTGCATAATAGAATATCATATATTCTATTTATAGTCTAATAAAATAAATAACTTTATAAAAGTATTTTGTTTTATGTAAAAAGTTTTCTGTTTTATTACATTTATAATAATAATAAAACAAAACTTATCACCTTTTTTATAATTCACAATATTAATCGACCAGGTCGTTCCCAGGAAAGAGGGGGTTTTCCAATAAGGATTTCTCCCTATTGACGCGTAATTAGGTGACCAAATCTCTCCTTGACAGAACTTCTAAGCATCGTTAATATTGCAAATAATAATATTAATAACTCTGCCGTCTCAATTATTGATTTAATAACATAACACATTATACAGATGCTACTATGACAATAATTGAATCAATAATATGAGAGATATGATGCAGCAATTACTGTAGCAATAATTGAGTATAACTGAGTGACTTCTTACGTAAGCATCAATAACCAATACCGTGTGCTACTATGCAACCACGCGTATTACTGTACTTTTACTACCGAGAAGTTCAACAGTTTTAACGATAAAACTTCCGCCGTTATTTTCATAAAAATATTTTTGTCGTTTTCTCAATTCAACAATAATTTCGTTGTTGGGTCCACCAATGATTGTACCGTCGTACGGATATTTCCTGACAAAAAGAATATTCTCCGACCAATCGAATATTATACAACAACTTGCATAACTTTCAAAATTTATAAATATTACCCACAACTATAACATTATATCAAATTCATTCCATAATATTTAAAAAAATATTTCGAAAAAATTAAATCTTTATTTATAAAATTTGGGGCTCACAAAGACGACTAAAATGACTAAGGAGACGAACTAAATATAAATTTTGGTATAAATATGTGATTGATTATTGTTTTATGTTTACAGTTTATTCAATTTTGTTTGCTATTTGTTTTCTGCATTAGAAAATTCTGAAAACATCATTGCTTACACGGGTTATATATCTTAGTCCGAAGTAATACATGAAAAATTTAAGATTAACTTAAAACAGACAATTCAAAACAGATATCTAACTTGTCTGCCTAGATTATACCCAAGCGAGAAAAATTAAAATTTAATATAGTTCGTGAACACACATACATATTTATTCTCTTCTAGGTGTGCATATACACAATTTTAAATAAAAAATAATTTATATACAAACTATTTTATAAATATTTTATAAACTGTTGATGTGGTATACTCCACCTCATCATATTGATCAACAAATTACTTTAATGTAGTATACTCTCACATAATATACTGAAATAAAGTATATTACATCAACAATTTATAAAATATGTATATAATAATTTATATCTCTAATATTATTCTTAAATAAATTTAACCAAGATATTGAATTATTTTACGCTTAGAGATGTGATTTAACCACCCTATAACTAGCGTTAGAGAACAAAAGCCAAATTGCATATACTTAAGATGTGATTTACTACCCTATAACTACTTAACTAGTGGTAGAGAACAAGTCAAAATATCTTAGGATGGATCTTCGTAAGCTTAATTAATTATATAATAATCAATAAAAAGTACCGAACCGCTAAACGTTGTTAATTGATAGGGCAACTATGAGAAAAATATATACCAAACATCACATTTGAAGATGAAATTATATTTGGGTCTACTTCATTATTATGCCACGTTACATAAAATGCCAAATGTGAAAAAATTATGAGTAAAATATAGTGACATTTCTTTATATAATTATAATAATACTCATACTCTCTCTAATTTTGTAAGTAATAATTAGTATTTTTGCTAGTTTTTAGGATTGACTAAATAGATAAAATTACATATTTACATTTGTATGTTATCAAATTTTAATTATTAAATAATATATATATATATATATATATATATATATTTAATTATCCCTTTTTAATACAATACATTTTAATTATAGTTTTATTTGGAATTAAGACTATCTCATTCAAATTGTTGATAACTTATAAAAAAAAACTAATTTAGTTTAATTAACATATATTTTTGGACAAGTGATACAAATATTAAAATTTTAAAATTAAATTATTAATGGAGTTGTTTTAATTAGAGTGATTGAGTAGGTTGATAGTTTAGTTTTTGGTGTTTAATTAAAAAAATTATTATTTGAATTCTTAGTTTCATATTATGATTTTTATGTGTTAAATTTTCTTGAGTATGTGTTAAAATTTGGGATGTTTATGATTTTGATTACATTTTTAGTATACAGTTACTGTTATTTTTGTGCAATGTTGAATAAAAGAAAATATAATAACATTTATTACTACTTCTATCTTGTAAAAAGATTTTTCTTTTAATATATTTTTTCTTTTTTTGAGTAGCAACATTTGTCATTTTTACTGTAAATAATCATACTGACTTATGTTTAGTTTAATATCTGATAAAAATAATTAATATAGTTTTTAAAACTTTTTTTATATAAATAATAAGATTCGTTCTGTAATTATAAGTTTATTTTACGTAAATTTTAATATTTGGAAAAGATAATTATAATATTTTTTTGCGTTAATTTTTACTCTTTATGGGTATTAAAATTTTACTTTTTAATTACAAAAAAAATATTTGAATGTATATTATGTAAATTTTAATATTTGAGAAACTTAATTAGCAAAAAATGTATGACTTTATTTTTCTGATAAAATAAATATTTATTATTTTTTGACATTTATATTATTTATTGCACAAATTCATAATTTAATTAACTATATCAAGTTAAGTACAAATTATAATATACAATTTTATATTTAGTGGATATATGAAACATTATAATTTGAAGGGTGTACTAGACATTATATTGATATTAGTTGGTCAACCACACCCTTAAGGGTAATGAATGTTACATATTATAGATTAGAAGAGTATTGACTGTTACTTTAAAAACTAAAAAGATACTGGTGAGTGTTATTATGATTATTTACAGGAGAATGTATATGTATTTTACTCAAATCAAATTACTCACTCCATCAAAATTGCATCAACCTCTCTCCTCCTCAAAGTGATAATAATCTCTCCTTAATTGTACATTTGCGAGTGATTCTGTTTTTCAAACAAATATAATTAAGGGTGTAAACGGATATATACGGATACAGATACAGTGGTATTCATATCCGTATCCAGATAATCAATTTGTTATTCGTTTTTATTTGGTATTCGGCGGATTTTAAAAATACTATTCATATCCAGTATTTGAAATAATATACAAATAATATTTGTTTTTGTTTATTTTATTCAAATAACCAGATTATTCGAATATTCGGGATTTCGAATTCGTTTATCAGTCACTTAATATAAAATTCATTCAAATTATTTACAAAAAATAAAGGAAAATTATTTTTTGAATAATTACTCATCACCAATCACAATTTAAAATTTAAACCATATATATATATATATATATATATATATATATATATATATATATATATATATATATAATTAAACATCCTAATCACAAAGGGGAGGAAAATAAATATATATTACAAATATAAAAAAAATAATGAGTTTTAAATAAATATAATTGGTTAAACTTTAGTTATCAATCTTATTAAATAAATAATAAGTTCTAAAGTATAGTTGATTAATGAATTAATGTTAACTTATTTATTTTTATTAAATACAATAATCAATTCTCTAATTAAATTACAATTCAAATAATTTTTTATCATTTTTGAAATCCTAAATTTCAAAATGAATGTTTTACTTATTAATATTTAGATGTCAATTAATAAGTAAATATTCATTTAATGTGTGTAGAGTAATAATGTGTGTATGAATATTTATAATCTATAATTAGATTCAAAAGTTTACATTAAATATTTAATTATTTTTTCTCAAATAATTGATTAAAACTTTAATAATATGTTTATGAGGAGTTTTATTTATTATTTACCTCCAATACATAGATTACAATGTTATAAAAAAAATAATTTTATTTCTTTATATTTAATTTATGGAGAGTGTAATTAAGTTATAATGTATGTGTGACAACTAGTTAATCCAACTTAATCCAAAATTGATCTTGAGCTTACTTTAAATTTTTCAACTTCTAGTTTTCAAATAATTGGGCAAATGAAAGTAATAAAATACTCCCGCCCTGAAAATTCATAAATGTGAATTAATCTATTCAACTCTCATTCTATATTAATTTAAATTAATTCGGATCTAACACATTTTAACAATAAAATTATATTGTTCATTGCTCCGACTTCTCGAAATCGCAAGTAAGTTTTGAAAGTCAAAAACTTATAACAAACTAATAGCTATAGTTTTGTTTTTGTAGTATATAATTTTTTTGTTAAATGATACATTTTAGATATTTTAACTTTATAATAGTAAAAATCCATTAACTATACTTAAATCAATTTATTTCAGTTTATTAATATTATAATAAAAATGTTATTTCCTACTTTTTGAAAGTGAAATGACATATTTTAAAAATAATTTTCGTATGATAGTGAAAACTAATTATTATATAAGGAAGGCAATTTAAAAAATTAATTTTGCTTATTATATAATAATTAATGTATATATATGTAAGACCCCAACTTTTATAAATAAAGATGAATTTTTCTCTAAATATCATTTTTGAATATTAAGGTGTGAATTTGTTATAATATTATAGTTGCGGGTAATATTTATAAATTTTGTAAAGTAAGCAAGTTGTTATAAAATATTCGTTTGGTCGGAAAATATTCGTTTTAATAGGGAATATTCGTACGACGGCACAATCATTGGTGGACCCCACAACGGAATTACTATTGGAGTTAAAAAATGACAGAAATAATTTTTATGAAAATAACGACAAAAGTTTTACCGTTAACTGTTGAGATACTCGGTGATAAAAGTATAGTAATATGTATGGTTGCATAGTAGCACACGGTATTAAACAGTATCTTTGATTATTGATGCTTACGTGAGAAGTCACTCAATTTTATTCAATTATTGCCATTGTAATTGCTGCATAGTATCTCACGTTATTGATTCAATTATTATCACAATATTTTATATTATTAAATCAATAATTGAGACGACAAAGTTATTCATATTATTATTTGCATTATTTACGATGTCTAAAAAGTTCTGTCGAGGAAAAGGATTTAGCCACTTAATTGCGCGCCAATAAGGAGAATTCCATATCGGAAAGCCCACTCTTTCCTGGGAATGATCTGGTTGTTAATATTGCGAGTTATAATATTAATGATGAATAAATGTTGTTAAAAATATTGAGTTAAATAGAGGAAATTTTTATAAAGTATTTGTTGTAAATTTGGCTTATTGCATGGACCCCCATTTACTCATTTTTCAAAATCGTCGGTAGAAAGTTATCTCAGTTTTATTTTATTACTTATATATATATATATATATATATATATATATATATATATATATATATATTATATAAGTTTTGTATTTTATGTAAAATAGAATATATTATATTTTATTATGCATAGTACTGCATAGTGTTACATAGTATTGCATAGTGTTGTATAGTACATTATAGTAAAATCAAAAAATTTCGTTGAATTGCCCGTGAACTTTGTCCGTAAAAATTTTCTTCTGTGCACCCGTGATTTTATTCAAATAGTGTCCTGCCATTCTCCTATAAATAGAATGTTTAGTTTAGAAATGAAAATCACACCAGAATCAGAGAATTCTTCTTTTATAATATTGAGTGTATTTCTTTTTGAGTTTAAGGAAGCTTTTAGCGTAGAAAACAGTATAATGTTCTTCAAGAATATCCCCACCCTACCAGTCAAAAATACTCTACTTTTAAGGTAAGGGATATTATTTTTGTTCAATATTCGTAAGAAATAATATTTTCTTCCATACCCTGTAGTATATAAGTAATATTATTTCGTTTCATATTCTGAATTATACACTCATTTTGTTAAAGTATTGCTTCTATACTCCTTGAAATTAGTAGAATATCTTTGAAATTTGCGCTTCATCGAGTATCTTTTCACGAAAATATTTTTCTGAACATTCTTGTTAAATTTTAATCTTTTCATGTCGGGGTACTATTCACAAAATACTATTCACCTGGGTACTATTCACCCGAAAAATTAATTTTTTTTTGTCCAAATTATTTTTGATCATATATGGATATTATTCTTGAATTTTACTCCACAAAGCAGTTATCATGTTGTCAATTTGGACATTTTTAAACTCTGAATAAATTAAAAATCTTTAATATTTATCCTTGATTTCATTTGATTGAATTCTTATATCATTATCATCATCCTCATGCTTATATTGTGATGAAAGTCATCTTTGGCCCGTAGTACATAGATGAACTGTTGATTGGTATGATTATGACCAGAGATTATTCGGTATAATCATGACCTGTAATGTTACAAATGATGTGGTAAAAATCCTCATTGGCTCGTAATGCATTGATGGACAGTTGTTGGCATAATCATGACCATTGGTGATAATAACTAATATCCTTAGCCCGTAGTGCATGGATGATTCGTGGATGTGATAATAATGAATATCCTTAGCCCGTAGTGCATGGATAATTCAGTGATGTGGATTATTTATTAAGCTGAGTCTCAGCGATAAAATTGATGATAAACTTTTAAATCATAGAAGATAGTAGATATCATCATCTACTTGACTCTTCTAATGGATTATTTGTTCCGGTGCAGTTAAACTTGTTGTTTATTGTACTCTATCAGTTTAACACTGTTGAAGGCTAACGATAATTTATTCTGCATTATCTTAGTCATGATAATATTTCTTACTGGACTAATTGAGCTCACCCTTTTGCTTTCATTGTTCTCTTTAGGAAATGAGAATATAGCTGAGACTAGTCGGAGAATAGAGTGACGGTCCAAATGGTTGCTATAGTAGTCATCACTATTCTGAGAAATAGTGTGATAATAATTGTAATTAGGACTCCATTTGAGTTTGGATATTGTCTAGAAGACAATATTCGTATTAAAACTCTCAGCTTATGTTACCCGACAGTTGTATAATTAAGTTTGTATTTGTATTCTGTAACATGTATTTGACGACCCAGAATGGGTTGTGTATACCTATTTTGGGGGCGTCACAATATATATATATATATATATATATATATATATATATATATATATATATATATATATATATATATATATAAAAGTTATTAGGATACGAATTTTGGATATAGATTCGAATCCGAATATCGGATTTCGGATATCCGCTATCCGCCGAATATATTTATAGTCGGATGTTAAACGAATACGCCTTTATCCGTAATTGTATCCGTTTATTTAAGAATATCTTTAAACCGGATACGAATAATATTTACTTTTTTTTTTAATACGAATGCGGACGATTATAAATTTTTTGGTTATAATTTACAACCTTAGTTGTAATAGGGGGAGTCTTGAATAAATGGTTGGAATATTAAAGTAAATTTTATAAAATTTGTGTATAAAAATATTTGGTTTTACTAAAATAATTAAAATATGTATGTTTTTGGATCCACTTATAAAACACAATTCCTTTTTATTAAATATTAGACTTTTTATTTAAATACTCACAGTTAGAGAAGAGTATTACTTTCTTAATTTGCCAAAAAAAAAAAAAAACAGATCGAGTATAATTTAAAATTCTTTTGTTGTGCTGCGTAGTATATATTATCTTATTAATTTTAGAAGCTAAACTTTTAATTTAGAAGATAAAATAAAAAGATCTTAAAACCTTATGTTCATCTTTCTCCTTCATGATGCATGCCAGGGAATTAATAATTGCAGCATGAGAGAAATAGATACAATAATATTGCATCTCCAATGTCCAGACAAAATGTATAGTAGCATATATGATATATCTAAGCTACTTGTATATATTTTTATTGTTATTATGTTAGGAGAGAAAATAGACACATCCTAGAGAATTAAGAGTTTTTTTCTACCTTCAACTTATTTTATTTTCTCACTTGTGAATTATTATTTGGCATGTGCCTATAAACCCATCTAGAATCGATTTAGGAAATGGGATTAGCGTATTTTTTCTTTTTATGTCGGCCTCTTAAAATATCCCATTATTCCCATGTCTGTGCAACCTACTACAAAGGAGCAAATATATATATATAGGCCTTACTATTGTTCCACTCAAAACTATATATATAACATGTTAATAATATATCTCACACATAAATTTCACGTTCTTATTCACGTCCTTTTCACCTCACAAACACCACCCCATTTAGCTTAATTAGCACCCATTATCTACCACTTCAAATTCCTCAAAACCTTACCCTTGCTCATATTTCTCTCTTTTTATTGCTTGGAATTAATCTTAAAAACTTGTGCTTTGTTTTTATTTCATGGTACTTTATAGTAGTATCAACCTAGGAACCCAAACCTAAACATGAGTACTAATGAAAAAGATTGGCCGGAACCAATAATCCGAGTCCAATCCTTGTCTGACGGTGGAGTCCCCGTGATCCCGGACCGTTACATAAAGCCGCTGTCCGACCGGCCGGCCTTAAATTCTCCGGCAACCAATGTGAACATACCACTAATTGATTTTTCCGGCCTTTTGGGCGATGAAACTCTTCGAGCAATCACTTTAAGCCAACTCTCAGAAGCTTGTCACGAATGGGGGTTTTTCCAAGCTATAAACCATGGGGTTAGCCATGACCTAATGGACCGAGCACAAGAAGTGTGGCGTAATTTTTTTCATCAGCCGATGGAGGTGAAACAAGCTTTTGCAAACTCACCAAAGACCTATGAAGGGTATGGTAGTAGATTAGGTATTGAGAAAGGTGCAATTCTTGATTGGAGTGACTATTATTTCCTTCACTGCCTTCCTTGTTCTTTAAAGGATCATAACAAATGGCCTGCTCTTCCTTCTTCTCTCAGGTACTATTTGTTAGTTATATTATATCCTCAAAATCTACGAGTTTAATTTTGTTATTTATTTATTTATTTATTATAAACGCCGGTTAGGAGATAGACGTACATATATATAAATCTTATCTTGACGAGACAAGAACTAGATCCCTAATAATTAAGGAAAGTTAGGATAATATGTACGTACGTATAAATTTCTGATGAGGTTTTAAACCATGTAAAATCTTGTCAAAAGATGATCAGAGGGGTACTGTTAGAGTTGGAGGTCATTAGTTAAGAATCATAGAAGTCAAAGTCTTTGAACTAATTAACAATATTTTGATCATTCAAATATAGTTGCTACACAGCTTAATTATCTTGTATTTTTGTGGCATGGTTCCTACTCTTCAAAGTATATATAATTTTTCAAGAGATCATTGTTAATATTAGAGTGAGTACACATCAAACCGTTTATCCACCAGATTGTAATTGTACTTGTCTAACTGCTCTCTATAAATAAAATTATACTCTCTATAAATAAAATTATGGTCTATGTATACATGTGAGTGAGAGTACTGTGATTCATCACAAGCTATTCTAATTTGTCCACTTATAAAGTTTCTCAATTAACAACTAGATCTACATAACAGCCCGCTTAATTGGAATTTAGTTATGTTATTTACTATATTATACGTTCATTAGTTGAGCTTTTGTCGTAGGGAAGTGATCGATGAATACTCAAGGCAATTACTGAAATTTGGAGGGGATTTAATGAAGATTTTTTCTTTAAATCTTGGATTAACGGAAGATCATCTTCAAAAAGCCTTTGGCGGGGAGAATTTTGGAGCTTGTCTAAGAGTTAATTTCTATCCAAAATGTCCTCAACCTGACCTGACCCTAGGTCTGTCCTCTCACTCAGATCCGGGAGGACTGACCATACTCCTCCCAGATCAGCACGTGGCCGGACTTCAAGTCCGAAAAAACGATGTCTGGATTACAGTTAAATCAACTTCTCATGCGTTTATTGTAAATATTGGAGATCAAATTCAGGTACGTACTTAAGTCCCTCTTTTTATTTTTTTCCTCCTAGATTATCCATTGAATGTGGGAATTGGAAAATGTTTGGTTTGATTATGAATTAAGCATAGGCACATGGAGGGGTCACCTTCTTTTTTTGGTAACCAATAATTAAAAATTAATCCACATGTGCGTATTAACTTGGTTGATATTCTTTTTCAGTTTCTGCCTTAAATATTGCCCCCACCGTTCTTAAACTAAAAATAGCCACAAGACTCGTTCTAAATACGGACACATATTTATAAAGAACTCAATTTGCTTCCATTCAATAATTTAAGAATAGTATTATGTGCACAAATTGTACATAAAATTATACATAAAAAGTTGTGCACAAAGAGTGGGACTCATGTATTGCTTATCAATAAAAATGTGTAAATGATCTAATCATACACCTCACTTCCTATTTTCTCTCCTTTTTTTTTATACTATGTGTGCACAATTTTTTTGTATAATTTATATCCCTAGCATTACTCATAATTTAATGTGGTGTCTCTTGTAGCAACTTCACCTTAGATTTTTCAAGAACATCAAATATTTTTCTTTCCTTTTTATTGTACTAGACTGATAACTCAAGGCAAGGCACGGAATAGTATTAATAATACAATCTAAAATTGTGGTGTGCCATTTGAGTATAAATAATATAGTATATATGGATAGTATTGAAGAGTTGTATGTATATTAATATTATTGTATATGTTTTTAATATATATACATGTACAACCTTAGAATAATACATACAACAAAGAATACGAAAAGTTTGTATAGTTATAAACATAACATACGTTGTATCAGTAAAGCTGATGAACTCGAAATTAGGTCGTTGTATAGTTTCCATTTGTACTCTTGTTATATATAGTAATAGATTTTTATGGATATATAGAGGAATTGAATATTCTTGAATTTGAAAGCATTTCCATAAGGGTTAAGATATGATGTTGGATAAACGCTACATTATACTCATTCCCTTAATTCATTTGCCAACCTCCATAGACAAATATTAACTCAATCAACTTTAGGGTAACAATATTTAACAAAACTATGTTGTGACACATTTATGTAATATCAATATTAAAATATTTTAGTATGCATGCTAGGTCTATTTAATTTATATATATATATATATATATATATATATATATATATATATATATATATATATATACATACATTTTGAGTTTGGTTGTGTTCTTAATTACTGAACTCTACTATCCATTTCAATGATCATTAGGTTCTGAGCAACGCGATTTACAGGAGCGTTGAGCACAGAGTGATCGTTAATTCAAACAAAGAGCGTGTCTCACTCGCCTTCTTCTACAATCCAAAGAGCGATTTGCTAATAGAACCGGTAAAGGAGCTTGTGACACCGGAGAAACCAGCAGTGTATACAGCCATGACTTTTGATGAATACAGACTTTTCATTAGGTTGAGAGGTCCTAAGGGTAAATCCCAAGTGGAGTCGTTAAAATCTCCAAGATGACCAAATTAGTTTTGAACCATGCACATGTAAAAGTAGTTTTCATTTAATTGCATGTATATGATCACCATAACCGTAAATAAACTATACATCAACTGTAAAAAGATATTTATATCATGGTGGAATTCGTCATGCATAAACCATCAAGGTGATGTTAGGATATAAGATGGAATTTCACGACGGATAAATAATAAAAGAGTGAAAGATTAATATATATGAATAAGTTCAAAACCTAATAGCTTAAATTTTTGGGTCAAATATAATTGGGTTCTAAATATGTATATTAGAGATACTAGTATCAGAGTTACGGAAGATTGATCCTGGACTGGTGAACCTCTTCAAAAGATACGCCATGACATTGGTGGTTAGAAAATTAAAATCCCGGACAACCTCTTCAAAAGATGGTGATCATGAATTCTTGATGAAGGTTTTGTGCTTTCTTTAAGATTCTCTCGATGGTGATATTGAATTCTTCACGCGATACCGCGATGGTGGTGAGGGCTCTGTGTCTGGTGAATCTCTTCAAAAGATACGCGATGGTACCAATGGTTCGGAAATTAAAATCTTTGACAACCCCTTCAAAAAAGACACACGCGATGGTGGTGAATTCTTGATGAAGATTTTGTGTTTCACTTAAGGTTCTCTCGATGGTGATGTTGAATTCTCCACATGATGGTGATGAATTCTTGATGAAGGTTTTGTGCTTCTTTTAAGGTTCTCTCGATGGTGATGTTGAATCTTCGATGGTTTAGCTGAGAATTGGTAATTTGCGAGTATTGAAGAGAAGATGTTCAATTCTTGAATAAAAAATTGAAGGATTAGTATACATCAATAGACCCATAACCTAATTACTTAAGTTTTTTGGTCAAATTGAGTTCCAAATATACATGTTAGACAAAACTCATGTACTTAATTCATAACTTAATGGTAATGTATGGTGATCCTTTAAGAATCTTTTTAGATCGATCCAAGCATGATGTCGATTGCATCAATTAATTAATTAAGGTCGAACACTGAAATTAAACAAGTTGATAATAAAGAAAGTTTGTTACTTTTAGTCCATTAAACATGGCATTACACTAGTATACTATATTGTCAAAAAACTTATCATTGACCTTGAATTTATTATAAATTATAATGAGTCTTTTATATATTCATATTTATATTATAAAAGGATAGCATGTTTTTTGGGCTCTTGATCATATCCTCACTTTATATTATATCTTCCTTTGTTAACTAAAAAAATTATAATTTTATGGTTATTAATTACGTAATTTAAGACTCTTATGCTACTGTCGAAACTCACTTACAACTTTCAAAATATATAAACATCCCATTATCTAGTCATTTTCTTATTTTTCTTTCAACTACTCTCATTTGTCTACTTATCTGTTTTTGTTTTTTTTTATCTTTCTCTCTTCATTATCCAAGTTTTTTCTATTATTTACTTTTTTTATCTTATTACTTTTAATTATTAATAATTAAGAATAATTAACACAGTGTGTGTATACAGGAGACTAGTTGCTATAAAATCACAGTGATTCTTCGTTCCGAATATAATCTATAAGTTAATATAAACATATAGATAATTGATTAAAGTGTTCACTGGTAACAAAAATTGACATGTTTTCATCTCAATATAAATCATTTTTTTTATTATAAGTAATCTGGACTAACAAACCTAATGATACGGGTGTGGAGTTTCTACTTCTACAGTCCTACTGCTTCAGTCCGGAAATATATCTTAATTAAGTGGTTTCTTATATGCAGATCTTCAAATTAATAAATTAAAATCTTATTTTAATGGGGATATAGAATACTAAATTTCTGAGTCTACTATGTATTACGATAAATTACGCTGAATTATAATTATAAAACTTATCAATACGGTTTATAAGAATTATAATTTTATTGAAAAATTTCACTTATTACATATTTTTTAAAAAAATTATCATTAATATTTATTTACGTAATTAATAATTAAAAAATCAATATAAATATTCTTAATATATATATATATATATATATATATATATATATATATATATATATATATATATATATATATATCATTACCGTAAATCTCATCAGCCAAATTATGTGTCGCAATTCACATCACATCACATCTATCTTTGACCATATGATACAATTGCATTAAAATATTTTGCTCTTTTTTGGATAGAAAACAAAAAATTAAACAAAAAAATAATGACAACTAGAGATCAAATGGAGGATTGTCAAAGTGAAATCTTTCTATGAGATAGGTGGGTTCATTAATTAATCATCGTAAATGTATATACATTTTCGCACGTTTTGTCTTATTGTTCCTCCCAATATGTTCTACTGTGTTATTGAGTTTTAAAATAGACGGAAAAGATAAAAATATTAATGGAAAATTTAAATTTTTTAGATCTGATAATTATGAAATTAATTTTATAATAAATTTATGGGCGGATTTAGGATCTATTCTCATCAGGAGTGAATTTTTTTAAGTTGAAATTTAACAAAGTAGAGAGCGAGAATTTGAATACATTATACACCGCCGCGTGTTTAATTTTTTTTATAGTATTTTTTTTGCCCCTTTAAGTTTAATTTTTTTTATAAATTTGCCTGTTTAAGTTTATTAAATTTTATTTTTTCTCCTCTCACTATACTTTTATATAAAAAAAAGTTGAGCATAGGCAGTGCCCCATTTGCCCTCCAAGTAGATCCACCAGTGGGTAAGTTGATCAATTAACTAATACAGTGTTGACACGCAGAGAACGATCACTTTCCGGTCTGCGTGTCGACACTGTATTGATTAATTGACCAAAGTTAATTTTATGCTAACCACTCAAATTTTCTATATATTTTTTTTGTTATTAAGTTTTTTAATGAACAGAAAAGATAAGAAATGAATAAAAAAATTGGGCATTTTTGTTACCAATTTTTTTCGTAATTTGGACAAAAACTAAATAACATAAATAAATCTTTTAATTCCTATTATACCCGTTATATTATAAACATAATAAAACTAATATAAGGATAACATATTATTTTGAATGTAAAACTTAAATTTCTTAATTTCCTTTTCCTTTATAAACTCAGCATGGAAAAAATTTGTAATTTTTCAATTCTTTTTCTTTTCTCATCAAATTTAAGTTTTTTTTTCTTTAACACTCAGAAACATAGTGTAGGTGGTTGATTAAAGACAAAGATAAATTAATATCGGCAAATTTATAATCATATTCTTTATAATACATAATAAAAATAAAAATAAAAAATAAATCTTCTTGGGAATAGAGCATTGATTCATGTACTTTCATAGTATTTAGTTTAATAAATATTCCAATTAGTTCTATTGTGTTTCAAGTTCAAAGAAGAATTTATGTTCTTTTTCCTCTTTAAATGCATGCTAAAATGAAATTATAAATAAACCTGTTTTTAACAAAAAAAAAAAGTGATTTAAATTTCTTATTTTAGTCTCAATACACAATATAATAGCAACAATAATATTAAGTAAGTTTAATATTATAGGTCTTGAACACAAATAAAAAATAAGCATCTTCATATACAAAAATGAATAATATTCGTTTTGACTATATATTGGATAATATTTATTTTGATAAAATATAAATATTAATTTTTGAATCGATATCGGATATGTCGAATTAGGATTCCCTCCATTACACATATCCTCTAATTTCCCTCAATACATAATTAACGATACAAATATTATATTTAACGACAAAATAAATTTAATTGTAAACAATTAATGATACTATGTAATGGAAGGAATTATAGAATAAAGTAGACTAATGAATAATGGCATAATATTTTCATTGATGTTAGGAGGTATAAATACAATAAAGATTACAAGACAGAATCAATTTGTTACAACCAAAAGATAAAAGATATTGATATCAAACCTAATAACTAAAGAATCAGTCAATCACTAATTTAAGAGAATGAGATAATTAAATTAAATACATTAATTTAATTCTCTATTATGCCCCCGCAAGTTGGAGCTCCTTGAGGTGAGACCAATCTTGTTCAACAAGCCATGGAAACGCGTGCGGGGTAGTGGTTTGATGAGTGCATCAGCTAGTTGATCCATTGAAGAGACATAATTGACTCGTAAGATGCCATCTTGAACTTGTTCACGAATGAAGTGAAAGTTGAGAGCTACATGTTTCATGCGAGAATGGAAGACTGGATTTGAGCAGAGGTTCTTTGCTCCAGTAGATTATCGGTTGTTGTGAGGATGTGACACCAAGTTCACTAAGAAGAGATGTTATCCATCGCACCTCAGCAGCTGTGGAGGCAACATATCGGTACTCGGCTTAAGTCGAGGAACGAGCTATTGTTCGTTGCTTCTTCGAACTCCAGGATATCAGGTTTCGTCAGAGGTAGACAATATATGTGACTCCCCCAAAATAGGTATACATCACCCATTCTGAGTCGCCAAATACATGGTACAAAATTTAAATACAAACTTAATTATTACAATTGTCATGTAAAATACGGCAAAATATAGTTGAGTTTTTACACGAATATTGTCTCATAGACAATATCTAAACTCAAATTCAATTCTCATTTCATTTATTATCACACTAAATAGTGATGACTATTAAAACAACCATCTCATACCGTCACTCCATTCCCCGACCAGTCCCGGCTATGTTCTCATTTCCCTGAAAAGAAAAATGAAAGCAAAAAAGTGAGCTCAACTAGTCCAGTAAGAAATATTATGACTAAGACAATGCAGAATAAATTATCGTTAGCTTTCAACAGTGTTAAACTGATAAAATATAATAAATATCAAGTTTAACAGTAGCGGAACAAGCAACCCATTAGAAGAGTTAAGTAGAGCATGATATCTACTATCTTTTATGATTTAAAAAGTTTATCATCAATTTTATCGCTGAGTCTCAGCTTAATAAATAAACCACATCATCGAATCATCCTTGCACTACAGGCCAAGGATATTCATTAGTATCACGACCACGAATTATCCATGCACTACGGGCCAACACCAGTACAAAGTACCTAATAGACAACACTTAAACCACAACGTTTTTTATAAAAACGTTGTGGTATTTTTTTTTACAACGTTTTTAAAAAAAATGTTATAGATATATATGCAAAAACGTTATCTATTTAAAAGGACATTTTTTTGGTTTTAATTAGATAACGTTTTTTTTAAAAACGTTGTCTATCAAGAAAAACACGGAGCATGAACTGAACACTTAAAATTAAAACATACCGTGTTTTTTTCTCCAAGGCTCGTCAGTGCAGAGAGAGCTTCGATTTCTTTCGAACTTGCAGAGCTTCGATTTTCTTCGTTCTTGCAGTTTTTCGTTCCTTCTCTCTTCAGTTTCCTATCTTCGTTCCTTCTCTCTTCAGTTTCCTCTCTTCGTTCCTTCTCTTTCAGTTTTCTTCTCTGGTTATGTAGTGTTGGTTGTGTTCGATCTGATTGGGCGTACCTTCTCTCTGAGGTTGAAATCTGAAGATCTTTAATTGGGTGTTTGAAGATAAGCTGTTTTGGGGCTAGGGTTTCATCGTAAGTTCTTCACCTCTTTGGATTTATTTTTGCATGTGTTTATTTTCAACCCATTTATAGTCTGCTTAGTATTTTCAACCCATTTACAGTCTGCTTAGTGTTGATTTGTTAACTTAGTGTTGCTTTCATATTGGTAGCATAGGGGTGGCTGCAGTGGCAGCAGTGGTGGTTTCTCTGTCTCCTCCGCTAAAAATTAGGTTTTAATTTCTCACTTGTTAATTTTCCCTAAAATTTAGGTTTTAATTAGAAATTTTAAAAAAAAATTGGCGCTAATTTGGAGCTTCTAAGTGTTATTGAAGGCTAATTAAATCTAGAGGATTACATTAAGTGTTATTGACTGTATTTTTTGCTCTGTAGTTTAATATCGGGTTCTCTTCAAAAATGCCATAGGGTCTGATTTGTTGACTGTATTTGTCTGTAAATGTGGTTCTTTAATGGAGGTTTTCTTTTGAAATGTAGAATTGTAGATTTATGTGCTAGTATAATCATTAGTTTTTGGTTTTCTAACTAGCATTTGCCTCTGTTTTCTCTTGTGTGGTTGATACTGATATCAAAGTGGACACAAATTCCAATGTAATTTGCATTTTATTCATTGGGTGAAATAGTGACATTTCTTTTATCTAGTTTAGCCAATTGATAATTAACTGAGTGCTTATTCAGTGTTTTATATTTAATGTTGGACTCTAGATGACATGTTTAGTTTTTTTTTAAGATGGACAAGTCATGGATGTGTGCTGATAGAAGGTCACGAGAGTATGAACTAGGCGTTGATGAATTCTTGAGGTTTGCGGTAGACAACGCGAGAAATATGAATCTTATTCATTGCCCTTGCGTAAAATGTGGAAACATTTTAAAATTTGGTGCCAGAATTATACGGGATCACTTGTATTTTAATGGGGTTGATACTAGTTATCACACTTGGATATGGCATGGAGAACCTAATATGTTAGATGCAGATGCAAATAAACCTTTTGTAGGCACTACTGAACAAGGTTATGTCTCTGAAATAATAGATATGGAAGATAATGGTTTTGGGGATTTCTCAAATGATATCCATGTGAGTTTCTAAATGTGATTGGGGATGGAGATGAACCCTTGTACCCTGGTTGTAAATTTAGTAAGTTAGGTGCACTTGTTAGACTCTACAATTTGAAAGCAAAGCATGGGTTGAGTGATGTTGGTTTCACAGAGCACTTGATTTTTTTGACTGAACTTCTTCCAGAAGGTGACCAATTACCTTGCTCCTTGTACGAGACAAAGAAGACTTTACATGCCTTAGGAATGGATTATGAGAAAATACATGCTTGCCCTAATCACTGCATCTTGTATAGAAAGGAATTTGACCAGATAACTAATTGCCCAAAATGTTCTCTCTCAAGGTGGAAGATGGATAAGAATGAGCATGTAAGAGAAGGGGTGCCTGCGAAGGTGTTGTGGTACTTTCCTCCTATCCCGAGGTTTAAACGTATGTTTAAATCTAGCAGGACAGCTGAGAGTTTGACTTGGCATGCTAATAATAAAATGAGCGACGGTCATATGCGTCATCCATCAGATTCACCATCTTGGAAGCTAGTGGATGATAAGTGGCCAGAGTTTGGTAAAGACCCTAGAAACCTTAGACTTGCTCTTTCAGCTAATGGGATCAATCCTCATGGTTCTCTTAGTAGTAGATGCAGTAGTTGACCTATTATAATGATTATTTATAATCTTTCGCCTTGGTTATGTATGAAAAGAAAGTTCATGATGTTGACTTTGTTGATCTCGGGTCCTAAACAAGCCAGTAATGATATAAATGTCTACTTGGAACCATTGATTGATGATTTAAAGTGTTTTTGGAAGGGGGTTCCAGGGGTGTATGATGCATTTAGAGGATAATACTTCATGCTCAAAGCCCAATTAATGTGGACTATTAATGACTTTCCTGCCTATGGGAACTTATCTGGATGTGTTGTAAAAGGTTATAAAGTATCTGAGCATTATACAAGTTACTGCTTGTATCTGAGCATTATATCTGAGCATTATACAAGTTACTTCAGTATCTGAGCATTATATTTGAGCATTATACAAGTTAACTGAGCATTATACAAGTTACTGCTTTTATTATCTCTACCTTTTATTTAATTTTTTGTGTGTGTGTGTGATGAGTCCCCTAGTATATGAACAAACCAGAAGGAAAATCATATCCATCATCTAAGACAGCAAAATATACAGTTAACTCCAAAAAAATATAGCAGTATGACACGTGGAACATAGCAAGCAAGAATTGGTTAGTGTAGTTATTAGCTTGTATGTGGTTTAGAATATTTTTTTCCTAATGAATGTCAACTGAGAATTAGTTAATCAAATTAATTTTGAAGCATAATTGGACTAATCAATTCTTGCTAATAATTAATTTGAAATATATGTCAGCAATAGTTGCTTTTAAATTGATTAATTTTATGTCTTTGTCTTCTCGGCTCAATCTTGGACTGTCACTCAACTTGTAATCAGATTTTGTGAGAAATCCATGAAAAACTAATCTTTACATCGTCTTGGTTTCAAATATCAATAGAAAATTCCAAGAGTATGGTTGCATTTGGATTTTAGTTTTTTGTTTTTATGATATGCTTGGTAAGAATTGATGGATGTGCAACATGCTTTGCAGATTTTAGGAGTCTAAGATGAGATATTACTGAAGAGAAGAGGGGTGGAAAAAAGGGGGTGCACGTATGAGTATATTCCAGCTGGGCTTGGGTAGTAATGTCATTCTTGTAAGAGTTTTTTGAATTTATTTATCCTTTCCCATGAGCAGCTACAAGTCGGTGTTTTTATATGAAAATTGGAAATATATGATCATATGACTGACTGACTGACTGACTGACTACTTTAGTTGTTTGTTTCAATGTATTTTAAGTAGGTGATTTCATTTTGATAATTCAGTATTATTATTATTATTATTATTATTATTATTATTATTATTATTATTAGCAAGAATTGGTTAGTGCAGTTATTAGCTTGTATGTGGTTTAGAATAATTTTTTCCTTGTCCAAGATTCAGTATAGCAGTATAGCAGGTTAGGAATATGTGTTAATATGTGTTATATTTCATATTTCCTGTACAACCAAAACATATTTCACATCAGTACACCAGCTTGCTCCTCAAATATGTGTTAACATTTTACGTGGTTAGGAATTATGTTAAAAGTCATTCCTATGATTGGTCAGTTATCTTGCCATACATCAGTATAGCAGGTCAAATTTGGTATCCTTATGATTTGGTATCTTTGTTAAATACTAAATTTGTTGTTCTTTTATTTCAGTGGGAAAAGGCATGTGGATTAACGTACACACAAGAACAAATTGACGAAGTACGGGATGAGTGGGCAACGTACGTGAGCAGCTATATGTAGAGCCTCGAGTTAACGGTGAATATGTTAGATGAATGTACGTATTTTGGGAGAACTAGGCTTTTTTGCACATGCTTAGGTAGTAGCTTAATTTTATGGATAGTTTGGTTTATTTTGTGGATGCATGTAATCAAATTCACAATTCAATATAGTAGTAATTTATATTGAAAAGTGAATTTGAGATGCCTATATAGATATATTTTGGTATATATTTCGTGGATATAGTAATTTGAAACTGTAAACGAATGGTATTATTGGGATGTATTTTGAATGGTTGATACATTTTAGCTATATATCATGGCATTAGCATATTACAGGTGCGTTGGTAATATAGGTGAACCACATCCTTTTTTTTCTTCTTTTTTTTATCTACAACATTTAAAAAATGTTGTCTGGTATACTAAACAATAACATTTTTTTTATCTACAATATTTAAAAAACGTTGTCTTATATACTAAACAACAACATTTTTAACCAAAAAACGTTGTGGAATCATACCTTCTACAACGTTTTTAAGCATCTGCTAATTTTTTAAAAATAAATCTACAACGTTTTTTCCTAAAAAACGTTGTGTATTGTGCTTAACTACAACGTTTTAAAAACGTTGTATAAGGGTGTCAAATAGACAACACCCTTAACCACGACATTTTTTTGACAGAAACCATAACGTTTTTTTTGCGTTGTCTATTTACTATTTTGTAGTAGTGCAAGGATATTCGTGTTTTCAGCAATGGTCATGATCATGCTAACAACTGTCCATCAATGCACTACGGGTCAATGGGAACTTTTACCACATCATTTATAACATTATGGTCATGATACTGCTTTGTGGAGTAAAATTCAAGAATAATATTTGTAAGACCCCAACTTTTATAAATAAAGATGAATTTTCTATAAATATCATTTTTGAATATTATGGAGTTACTTTGATATAATGTTATAGTTGTGGGTAATATTTATAAATTTTGCAAAGTACGCAAGTTGTTATATAATATTCGATTGGTCGGGGAATATTCGTTTTAACAGGGAATATTCGTACAACGGCACAATCATTGATGGACCCCACAACGGAATTATTGTCGGATTGAGAAAACGACAAAAATATTTTATTAAAAATAACGGCGGAAGTTTTACCATTGATACTGTTGAACTACTCGGTAGTAAAAGTACAGTAATACGTGTGGTTGCATAGTAGCACACGGTATTGATTATTAATGCTTATGTGAGAAGTCACTCAGTTTGGTTCAATTATTGTCAGTTAATAATATGAATTATTTAGCGATAATAAAGTTTTGTTTTATTCGTATTATTAACGTAATAAAACAGAAACATCTTTTTATATAAAACAGAATACTTTATTAAAGTTATTCTATAAATAGAATATATTATATTTTATTTAAAAGATTTTTTTTTAAATATGGACCGTCAGATTAAAGTAATCAATCTGGACCGTTCATGGATTAGTTACTATGCATTCTATTTTTCTATAAATAGCAGCTCATTCCTTCATTATTTCTTACGAATTCATTGAACTCTAGAGAGAGAAACTATAGAGAGATTGAAGAAAAATATTCTGCTACTTAACTACTTCCTTATTTCAGTTCTTCTTTAAAACGGTAAGGGGTGTTATTCTTTCTTATTCATTAAGAGAACTGTTGTTATTCTATTTCTTATTATTCTGTTGGAATAACTTGTATACGCGGTCTACCCTATACTTGGTGACATTCTTCTATTATTCTATTGGAACATCCTGTCTATATGTTTTACACCGGACCTGGTTCCGTCTTTATTATTATTCTGTTGGAATATTCTGTCTGTGCGTTTTACGCCGGACCTGGTTCCATTATTTATTATTCTGTTGGAATAACATGTCTGTGCGGTCTATCTCATGCATGGTGATTTCTTTTATTATTCCATTCTTTATTATACTCAGTTGGTTAATTTTTGACTTCTATACTCCATGAAATTTTTGGAATATCCTTGATAATTACGTTTCATCCAGTATCTTTTCATGAAAATATTCTTCTAAGCATTCTTGAATTTTACTCCACAAAGCAGTATCATGTTGACAATTTGGACGTTATTAATTCTTGGATAAATTAATTCTTGAACTTGTTTTATTAAATTCTTATATCATTGTCATCATCCTCATGTTTATTAAATGTTGAAAGTCATCTGTGGCCTGTAGTACATAGATGGACTTGGTATGATTATGACTAGGGATTATTCGGTTTAATCATGACCGTAATGTACAAATGATGTGGTAAAAGTCCTCATTGGCCCGCAGTGCATTGATGGACAGTTGTTGGCATGATCATGACCATTAATGAATACACGAATATCCTTGGCCGTAGTGCAGGGGTGATTCGATGATGTGGATTATTTTATTAAGCTAAGCCCCAGCGATAATAGTGTTGAAAAACCTTTTAAATCATAGAAGATAGTAGATTTTATTTTCTACTTGACTCTTTTAATGGATTGCTTGTTCCGCTGCAGTTAAACTTGATGTTCGTTATATTTTATCAGTTTAATACTGTTGAAGGCTAATGATAATTTATTCTGCATTATCTTAGTCATAATATTTCTTACTGGGCTAGTTGAGCTCACCCTTTCTTTCACTGTTCTCTTCAGGAAATGAGAATATAGCTGGGACGAGTCGGAGAACGGAGTGATGGACCAAATGATAGTATTAGTAGTCCTCACTATTCTGTTAAATAATGTGACAATAATTGTAATGAGGACTCCTTTTGAGTTTGTATAGTCTCTAGTAGACAATAATTGTATTCAAACTCACAGTTATGTTTTGTCGTATTGTACACGACAGTTGTATTAGTAAGTTGTATTTGTATTCTGTACCATCTATCTGACGACCCAAGATGGGTGATGTATACCTAATTTTGGGGGCGTCACAGATATGATCCCTGGCTAAGATGTGAGAATAGAACTAGGAGGGGAGAGACGGGGAATTCCTTCGCTAGTATGACCTACCTAAGTTTATTTGCATGGTATTTAATTGGTCGGTCAGAATATAAGGATAATATATGACATATTAATTAACTTTTATTTTGTGGTAGTATCTAAAAATGGCATCCGAGAATGTTGAGAATAGTAATGGAGCACAGGCGACTATTGATTCACCACATATCAATAATCGGGATAATGTGCATCAGGAAGGCGACAATCCTCATGCAAACAACAATACTGACCAAATGATGAATGATAGAATGTTCAGAAGCTTTATGCAGTTCATGCAACAGCAGGCGAGAGCGGCTCCTATTCAAAATGTAGGTGGAAATACTGAAAACTCTTGGTCGGTCACCGCTAAACAGTTCAAGGAGCTGGGACCACCGGAGTTTAAGGGAGAGACAAAACCACTTATAGCGAAAATATGGATAAAGCAGATCACCAAGATATTTGATGTCTTGGGATGCTCCGAGGAGCAAAAGGTTCCCTTTGCCACCTTTATGTTGCGAGGAGAGGCAATTACTGGTGGGAATCGATTAAGCATACTCAACTTGCCGTACTGAAGATGTCTTGGGAGAAGTTCTAAGAGTTGTTCAATGACAAATACTTTCCCGAAAGTGTTCGACACATGAAGGAGGTAGAGTTCATCAAATTGGAACAGAATAATATGACCGTGTCGCAGTATGAGGCTAAATTTGCTGAGTTGTCCCAGTTTGTGTCCCACTTGGTGGATAATGAAGAGCGAATGACGCGAATGTTTTTGCGAGATTTGAAACCTAAGATACGTCAACATCTTATTTCTCATAAACTGTGTTTGTATTCAGATGTTGTGAATAGGGCTCAGTTAGTGGAGCGCGATAACGAGTCAACGCAACCAAAAGAGAGCAGTCGACAAAATGATAATACCAGTGAGAGCAGTCATCGAAGCGGTGACAACAAGCATGGTGAGAATCAACAGGCCAGAAATGGTAACTACTTCGGTGGTAATCAGGGCCAAAATAATAAGAATGGTCATTTCAAGAAGAGGAGATTCAACAATGATGGAAAAACGTCAGCACCAACACTCGTTGTTAAGGAAGGAGAACGACCACCTATCATATGTTTCAAATGTGGAGGGGAGGGGCACATCAGTCCAAACTGCGTGATGCTGTCTAAAGCATGTTATAATTATGGAAGAGAAGGTCATTTAGCTCGATTTTGTCGTTTACCAAAAATAAGTTCAGCCAGGATGGAGGCACCAAAGGCCGTCCCAGAAAAGTCAAAACCGGTAGTGCAAGGGAGAACGTTTGTTGTGACCTCCCAGAAAGCAAGGAACCTAAATGAGGTCATCACGGGTAAGCTTATCATAAACTCTAACGAAGTCTATACTTTATTTGATACCGGTTCTACCCATTCTTTTATTTCTCCTACTTGCGCTCATCGATTAAAGTTGACTCCGGAGAAATTAGACTTTGACTTATCTGTTAAAACTCCATTTGGAGAAACCTTCATTACATCCACGGTTTATAAGTCTTATTTGGTTCAAGTTGGTACCCACACATTACCTGTCGATCTGATTTCATTAAAAATACTTGCATTTGACGTGATTCTAGGGATTGATTGGTTAACTACTCATCATGTAAAAATTGATTGTTTTCGTAAGGTTATTAGCTTTCATATTCCTAATCGACCTATTATGCGAATTCAAGCAACCAAACCATTAAAATCAATCGCTGTCATCTCAAGCCATAAAGCTATTCGTTTATTGAAAAATGGATGTCAAGCTTTCTTAGCTCATGTCACGGATCTAAATAAAAATACGTCAGTTTTGAATGATATTTCTATTGTTAATAAATTCCCTGACGTATTCCCTGAAGAACTTCCTGGCCTACCCCCAAAGCGTGAAATTGAATTTTTTATCGACCTTGAACCCGGTACAAAATCCATTTCCGAAGCCCCATATCGAATGGCTCCTATTGAACTTCAGGAGTTAAAGATCCAACTGTAGGAATTGTTAGACATTGGTTTTATTCGTCCTAGTACTTCTCCTTGGGGTGCTCCTGTTCTATTCGTGAAGAAGAAAGATGGAAGTATGCGACTTTGTATTGATTATCGGGAGTTGAATCATGTCACCATCAAAAATAGGTACCCATTGCCACGTATTGATGACATGTTTGACCAGTTGCAAGGAGCATAATTCTTTTCATATATCGATCTTCGTTCTGGATATCATCAGCTGAAGGTTAGAACTGAGGATATTCAAAAGACGGCTTTCAGAACTCGGTACGGACATTATGAATTCCTAGTCATGTCCTTTGGATTGACTAATGCTCCTGCTGCCTTCATGGATATGATGAACCGGGTATTCAAGGAATATTTAGATCACTTTGTGGTCGTCTTTATTGATGACATCCTTATTTATTCTAAAAGTCGTGAAGATCATGAGCAACACTTGAGGCTGGTACTCCAAAAGCTTCGTGAATACAAGCTTTATGCCAAGTTGAAGAAATGCGAGTTCTGGCTGGAGGAGGTAGTATTCCTTGGGCACGTAGTATCAAGTCGTGGAATATCTGTTGACCCGACAAAGATTAAAGCTATTCAAAGCTGGGAGCAACCTAAATCAGTAACCGAAGTACGTAGCTTTCTCGGTTTAGCTGGTTATTATCGGAGATTCATGGAAGGATTTTCTCGAATCGCTACTCCACTAACTCAGCTGACTCGGAAAGATACAAAGTTCGGTTGGAGCGAAGAATGTGATAAGAGTTTTCAAGAACTCAAGAGGAGACTCATTTCAGCACCTGTTCTAACAATACCATCTGGCTCGGAGGAATTTGTCATCTACAGTGATGCTTCGAGCAAAGGGTTGGGATGCGTTCTCATGCAACATGGAAAAGTCATAGCCTATGCATCAAGACAACTCAAGGAATATGAGAGGAATTATCCTACTCATGATCTAGAGTTGGCAGTTGTTGTCTTTGCACTTAAAATTTGGAGGCATTACTTGTATGGGGAGAAGGTGGAGATCTTTACGGATCATAAAAGCCTCAAATATTTTTTCACTCAAAAGGAACTCAACATGCGACAACGACGTTGGCTTGAACTGTTGAAAGATTATGATCATACCATTCAATACCATCCTGGAAAAGCGAACGTAGTAGCTGACGTATTGAGTAGAAGATCATATGCAAGTACGAGTGCGATATTGTCAACACAAAGGCCCATTTTGTGTGACTTGCAAAGGATGGAGATAGAGTTAAAGACTCCATGGACCAATGTGATGATGGTGAATATACGAGTAGAACCGACTTTAATCAATAAAGTTAAAGCTGCTCAAGCTACAGACCTGGAGCTGATGCATATGAGGAAGAAAGTGCAAGAAGGTGCTATGCCGAAAGCAAGAATCGATGAAGAAGGAATACTTCGAGTCAACTCCAGACTTTGTGTTCCTAACGACCCTGATTTAAAGTATGAAATCATGATGGAGGCGCACAACACACCGTTTGCAATCCATCCTGGGAGTACCAAAATGTATCATGATCTTCGTCATACATTTTGGTGGAGTAATATGAAGCGAGAGATATCATTATTTATCTCAAGGTGTCTAACTTGTCAACGAGTCAAGGCGGAGCATCAAGTACCAAAAGGTCCATTGCAACTACTTGAAATTCCAAAATGGAAGTGGGAACACATTACCATGAATTTCTTTACCGGTCTTCCTAAGGTTTCTCAAGGTATTGATGCGATTTGGGTCATTGTTGATAGATTGACCAAGTCTGCTCATTTTTTACCGATACGAGAAACTTATACACTTGAACGTCTTGCTCGTATGTACATAAACGAGATTGTAAGACTACATGGTATGCCAGTATCGATAGTTTCTGACCGAGACCCAAGATTCACTTCACGATTTTGGGTTAGCTTACAAAAAGCTATGCGCACGGATTTACGATTTAGTTCGGCATATCATCCTCAGACGGACGGACAATCAGAGAGGACTATTCAAACTTTGGAAGATTTATTAAGACTCTGTGTCCTTGACTTCAAGGGAAGTTGGGATAAGTTTTTATCATTGGTGGAGTTTTCCTACAACAATAGTTATCAAGTAAGTATTGGCATGGCTCCATTCGAAGCGTTGTATGGAAGAAAGTGTCGTTCTCCAGTATGCTGGGATGAGGTGGGTGAAGCAACGTTGTTGGGACCGGAGTTGGTACGTATGACTACAGAAAAGATTCAAATGATCCGACAACGTATAAAAACCTCACAAATTCGACAAAAGAGTTATGTTGATCTTCATCGAAAGGACGTGGAATTTGATATAGGAGATCATGTGTTCTTACGTGTTGCTCCATGGAAAGGAGTTACGAGATTTGGAAAGAGAGGAAAGCTCAATCCTCGATTCATCGGTCAATTTTTAATCCTCGATCGAGTAGGAACTGTAGGTTATAGACTCGCTTTACCGCCAAGTATGTCTCGTGTTCATAACGTTTTTCACATATCCATGTTACGTAAATATGTGGAAACCCGAACCACATTATTGAGTTAGAACCGAACAAAATAGCGGAGGATTTGATGTATGAAGAAGTTCCTGTTCAAATCTTGGATAAGAAGGAACATATTCTACGCTCCAAGGTTATACCTCAAGTCAAAGTTTTGTGGAGAAATCACGATGTTGAGGAAATGACTTGGGAGTTAGAATCTAAAATGAAGTCAAGGTATCCTTACCTCTTCGACATACCAGGTACGTACCCTAATTTCGAGGGCAAAATTTCATAAGAAGGGGAGGTTGTAAGACCCCAACTTTTATAAATAAAGATGAATTTTCTATAAATATCATTTTTGAATATTATGGAGTTACTTTGATAAAATGTTATAGTTGTGGGTAATATTTATAAATTTTGCAAAGTACGCAAGTTGTTATATAATATTCGATTGGTCGGGGAATATTCGTTTTAACAGAGAATATTCGTACAACGGCACAATCATTGGTGGACCCGACAACGGAATTATTATCGAATTGAGAAAATGACAAAAATATTTTATTAAAAATAACGGCGGAAGTTTTACCATTGATACTGTTGAACTACTCGGTAGTAAAAGTACAGTAATACGTGTGGTTGCATAGTAGCACACGATATTGATTATTAATGCTTATGTGAGAAGTCACTCAGTTTGATTCAATTATTGTCAGTTAATAATATGAATTATTTAGCGATAATGAAGTTTTGTTTTATTCGTATTATTAACGTAATAAAACAGAAACATCTTTTTATATAAAACAGAATACTTTATTAAAGTTATTCTATAAATAGAATATATTATATTTTATTTAAAAAAAAATTCTTTAAATATGGACCGTCAGATTAAAGTAATCAATCTGGACCGTTCATGGATTAGTTTGTAAGACCCCAAATTATTAATAAATGAAATTTAAATTTCTCTACTTATTATTTTGAAATAGTAAGGGTTAAATTGATTAATGAGGTTAGTTATGGGTAAAATGCGTAAATATTTCAAATAAGCAAGTGGTCATAAAATATTCATTGTTGTCGGGAAATATTCGTTTGGTCGTGAAATATTCTTGTTGTCGGGGAATATTCGTACGACGGCGCAGCCTTGTGTGGGCCCCATAACAGAAAGCGATTGGATGAAGAAAACGACAAAAATAAGTTTTTTATAAATAGCGGTGTAGTTGTTACCGTTAATACTGTTGGAATACCCGGTGGTTAAAACACAGTAATACGCGTTGTTGCACAGTAGCACACGGTATTGCACCAATTATTGATTTTTACGTAAGAAGGTATTACTCAATAATTGTTACAGTAATTACTGTTCAGTATTTTATTTTATTGATTCAATAATTGCTGCGTTGATATTTTATATTACTGTTGTTTTAATAATTATCACTACACAGTATTTTCTATTATCGGAGCAATAATTCATATTATCTGAATAATATTATTAGATAACATTATTGGCAATGTCTAGAAAGTTCTGTCTAAGGAGAGGTTTGGTCATCTAATTGCGCGCCATTAAGGAGAGATCCTTATTGGAAAGCCCCCTCTTTCCTGAGAACGGCCTGGTTGACAGTACTGTGATTCTGTAATATTATTTGTGAATATTTAATTATTGATTTATATGATGAGGAAAATATTCATTTTATGTGGATATAGATGGAGAAAATTTTTAAAGTGACAATTGTTAAAAATCGATATTTTATCTTTTCTGATAAAATAATATTTTATATTATTATAATATAATAATGATGATATTTTTACAATGAATGTGGAATATATGAGTATATGAGGAGAAAAAATATTTTTGTTGTAAAAGTTGTTTAAAACATGTTTTGTGTGTCGGTGGACCCCATTTCTTGACTGAAATTTGATTATAGCCTGTAAAATCGCCCGTTTATGGATTTCGGTCAATTTCTGTTTAGAATTTGGAAAAACTTTCTTCTGTAAAGTTGTAGAGAATTGAATTTCCTATAAAAACTCGCGAGATTCGAATTTTCTGATAAAAGAACTATTTATTGTGAATTATTGAAGTTCTGAAGTTCTGAAATAATTGATTTTTGGAAGTTTTAATTATTTTAAATAATAAAAACGTTTTTTATACTTGGTTGGCATCATTAGCATGTGCAAGATGGCTGTGTTCAGATCTTAGAAGGTGTGCGTAGAGAATTTTAATATATATATATATTATTATTATATTAAATTTTCTGATTTGGTGTTCTAAGCATTTTCCTATAAATAGGGTGCTTAGGTTAGAATTGAAAATCACACCAGAAACTAAAAATTTCTCTCTATTTCTCTCTCGATATATTGAGCGTATTCTTGTGAGTATTTTAATACTTTGAGTGTTGCTATACGGTGCAAGTTCAAGTCATAGCCTATATCCGGTTTTTCAACTAGAAGTACTGTCTTTACGAGGTAAGGGATGTTATTTTTTTTCAAAAATGATATTATTTTTTCAATATCATTATGCCGAAATATTGGTTGAATATTTTTATCAAATTTAGAACTTTTCATGTCGGGGTTACTATTCATGAGTTACTATTCACGAGTTACTATTCATGAGTTACTATTCACCGAAAAATAAAATTTTTTTCTTTTCGTCTAAATATCTATCCTGGATACTAGCTTTGATTGCATCCATGTTTTGATCATTGTTGAATTTTTCTTCACTATGATTGTTTATGAGGTATTTTTGGACATGGATAAACTGTAATACGAATCCCTAATATTGTTCTTTTGCTTCACTGGATTCGTTTTCTTTAAAATATTTTTCATGATCCTCAGTCCTAAATGATAATATTAATGAATATCTTTGGCCTGTAGTGCAAAGATGAATGAATAATCACAAAAATATATCCCTCATTTATATCCACAAAAAATAAATATTTTTTTATCATATGAATCAATAATTAATTATTCACAAATAATATTACAGAATCATATTTATGACAACCAGGCCGTTCCCAGGAAAGAGGGGGCTTTCCAATAAGGATTTCTCCTTGCTGGCGCGCAATTAGATGACCAAACCTCTCCTTAGACAGAACTTTCTAGACATTGTCAATAATGCTATCTAATAATATTATTCTAAATAATATGAATTATTGATCTGATAATGAGAAATACTGGGCAGCAACAATTATTGAAATAACAATAATATAAAATATCAACGCATCAATTATTGAATTAATAAAATAAAATATTGAACAATAATTACTGTGACAATTATTCAGTAGTGTCTTCCTTCGTAAGAATCAATAATTCAAAAATACTGTGCAATACCGTGTGCTACTGTGTAACAACGCGTATTACTGTATTTTAACCACCGGGTATTCCAACAATGTTAACGGTAACAATTACGCCGTTATTTATAAAAACTCAAATTTTTCGTTTTCTTCATCCGACAGTTATTCTGTTATGGGGCCCACAAATGTCTGCGCCGTCGTACGAATATTCCTCGACAGAAAGAATATTTCACTTCCAAACAAATATTCCCCGACAACAATGAATATTTTCACATTTCACCCATAACTTTAACTTTTTATCAATTTAACCATTTACTGAATTGTAATTATAAGAAAAATTGAATACTTTTATTTCATAAAATTCGGGGTCTTACAATCTCCCCTCCTTATGAAATTTCGTCCCCGAAATTTACGTACCTGGTATTTTAAAGAGTTGAGAATACCTTCCATTCATTTCAAATTCCATCTTTCCTGTCATCATAATTTCTCCATTGATCATCTCCTGTATTTCAAATATCATTCTAGAATATAACTTCAAAACAATGGTTAATTTAACAAATTAACATATCACATAATATCCCGATATTATGACTGACCAACAAATAAGCTTAGGTAGGACACACTAACGAAGGATTTAGTCATCTCTCCCCTCCTAGTTATATTCTCTGATCTCTGCCAGAGACCATATCCCTAAGCTCTGATACCAACTGTGACGACCCCAAAATAGGTCCATTCCATCCAACCTATTCTGAGTCGCCAAATACATGGTACAGAAAATAACTACAACTTTATTACAATAATTGTCATGCAAAATACAACAACACATATGCTGTGAGTTTGGATACAAATATATACCAAATGTGACTCATGTCCCAACCGTGGACAGCACCTCACAATGACACCTTACATAAAGTTATAGTCAAAAACTGTTTTAGAAATTAGAATCTTTGGGAAGTGCTCAAGAAAACCTTCGTATATGGGAGGTCATGCGTCTAGGTTATGATAGATATCATATGGCCACAGAATTATCCTTGGTTGACCCAATAGACCCCAAAAAAATGAGAAGTTTACTATCATATTCTTCTCAATGGTGAGTCTTCTCTTGACTTATCATTATCTCCACTGTCTCTAATCGTGAATTATACTTCAAACAAACACCAAGATTATATAGGTAGTGCTCGTAGATATACTCAGCAAGTGGATGAGCACAACCCTGTCTTATGATGATACGAGGTTGTATGTCATTAGACATCTTGTATGATAGTGACAAAACACCCTTCCAACGTTAGTTTCGCCTCACCCTATTTTCTTTACCAAATATAACTACTAAATGATGACCACCGTTCTATTCCCTTGTTACCCCCGCTCGACCCAGCTACACTTTTATTACCTGAAAGGAATTGTGAAACAAAAGGGTGAGCACAACTAGCCCAGTAAAGAATGTCATGACTAAAGATAAATAAATTATCAATAGTCTTCATCAGTAATAAATCAGAGATTTAGAACATATGGTAGATAATAAAATTTTTCAACCATAGTTGCAGCGGAATGAGCAATCTATTAGAAGAGTCAAATAGACCATAAAGTCTATTATCTTCTCCATGTTAAAAATCTACCAATAATATTTTATCCCTGTAACATCAATCAACAGTTCTGGTCCACAAACATATGAATAACTTATAATCATAATTGTGATTCTAAATTTCTCTTTGCACCCAAGACGAAGATAATTTTCATCACATGTCTTTACCTGAAATATCAAAGATCATGGTTATACCAAATCACAGTTCTTGTTCATAATCATACTAATAAATTCATCTTTGCACTACGGCCAAAGATATTCAACAACAGTTCATCTTTGCACTACATGCCAAAGATATTCATCAATAATTCATCTTTACACTACGGCCAAAGATATTCATCAACAATTCATCTTTGCGCTACAGGCCAAAGATATTCCTCAACAGTTCATATTTGCACTACAGGCCAAATATATTTATCAACAGTTCATATTTGCACTACAGGCCAAATATATTAATATCTCAAAGAAATATATAATCATTTCAGAATTTATATAAACAATAATTATAACCATGTTGATCATTTCACCTTTGCACTTAAGCTAAAGATATTCAATTATAAATTCAATGGTCATGATCATACCAGTCAACAATTCAACTTTGCACTACTGGCCAAAAAGAACTCATAGTCATGATCATACCAATAATTTACCCATCTTTACACTCAAGCGAAAGAGAATTTCAACATCAAGGTTATAAAAATGTTATATATAATAATAAAAATAATATGATCAAAACATGGATTTAATTTCAAGAGCAATATTCATAAATCAACTATAACTTGGTTAGAAAAAGAAACTAATTTTGTCGTGAATAGTAACTTGTGAATAGTAACTCATAAATAGTAACTCATGAATAGTAACCCCGACATGAAAAAGGTAGAAATTCTATAATAATATACATACCAATATTTCGGTATAATGATATTGAAAGAATAATATTTCTTAAGCTTATAAACAATTTATTTAAATTGTTTACACTTTACTAATTAATGCATTTAATCATCATAAAATGTCAACTCTTAAGATTTCATCATCAATAACCAAAACTCTCATCAAAAATCTGCATATACCTCATATAGGATTCTCAAGCCATAAAATCCTATTTTTCAATTTTCTTACTTCACATAACATATTTAATTCATTTACTCATAACTAGTCTATTTTCATGAAAAATATCAAATCAGTTCCAAAAATATTTTTTTTCTGGAATTTAGCATAATATAGTCCCATAGTGAACATATATTTTTCTCAAAATTTTTAAAAGTCATTTACTATTTTTCATATGGCCAAAACAGCCGAATATTTAGATATTTATCAAAAATTGTACTTTTATCTAAAAATTCTAAATTTCACAGAGTGTACTCCTATCATATACATGTACTCTCAATAAAAATTTCACCAATTTTGGAGTTAACCACAAGGAATTATAAGCGATTACTTTTAAAATAGTCTTTTCTCATAAAATTCATAACTCTCAATCTATACATCCAAAAATAACCATTTTTGGACACAATCCAGAAAACTCATCAAAATATCATTTTAAATTTTTCCAGAATTTTTTAAGGCCAGAAAAATTACGAAACTAGAAAATATAACAACCCTTAAAATCCCTTACTATCCCTTACAATCTCTTACAATCCCTTACCTCAAAAGAGCAGTATTTCTGACTGGAATGCAAAGTCGAAGGAAACTTGCATTGAATAGCAACTCTCAAAGTATCTAAATACTCACAAAATATGCTTCATAATATAGAGAGAGAAAGAGAGAAAGTTTATGTTTCTGGTGTGATTTTTAATTCTAACTTAGCCCTCTATTTATAGAAAAATGTTAGCACGCCGAAGCAGACTTAACCTGTAACCTGATGGCTTTACTTGCTACTATTCCCACCCACCACATTTGAATAAAAATCTCAGCACATTTCTTTACGAACCAAGAGTGGGGCCCACCAATTCTAGAATTTTCCACCAAATGATTAACTCCGAAAATTCAACAATTTTTGAACCAGTCATCTCATAAAATTTATAACAAATCATACGTTCATTTTTAACGGTTCAAAATTTATGGACATATACTCAACTTATATATGTATAATATATCCAAATATTACCACGATCCAACGGTCGGATTAAAAATTATAACCCTCGCAAAATATCTAAAAAATCCTAATTTGATTTTTAATACCTCCGTTCCGACAAAAATACAGATAAAACACCTCAACATTAATTCCTTCATTTTTAATCACAAAAATATATCCCTCATTTATATCCATAAAAAATAAATATTTTTTTTATCATATGAATCAATAATTAATTATTCACAAATAATATTACAGAATCACATTTATGACAACCAGGCCGTTCCCAGAAAAGAGGGGGCTTTCCAATAAGGATTTTTCCTTACTGGCGCGCAATTAGATGACCAAACCTCTCCTTAGACAGAACTTTCTAGACATTGTCAATAATGCTATCTAATAATATTATTCTAAATAATATGAATTATTGATCTGATAATGAGAAATACTGTGCAGCAACAATTATTGAAACAACAATAATATAAAATATCAACGCAGCAATTATTGAATCAATAAAATAAAATATTTAACAATAATTACTGTGATAATTATTCAGTAGTGCCTTCCTTCGTAAGAATTAATAATTCAAAAATACTGTGCAATACCGTGTGCTACTGTGTAACAACGCGTATTACTGTATTTTAACCACCGGGTATTCCAACAGTGTTAACGGTAACAATTACGCCGTTATTTATAAAAACTCAAATTTGTCGTTTTCTTCATCCGACAGTTATTCTGTTATGGGGCCCGCAAATGTCTGCGTCGTCGTACGAATATTCCTCGACAGAAAGAATATTCCACGACCAAACGAATATTCCCCGACAATAATGAATATTTTATAACCACTTGCGTATTTTGAAAATTTTTCACATTTCACCCATAATTTTAACTTTTTATCAATTTATCCATTTACGGAATTGTAATTATAAGAAAAATTGAATACTTTTATTTCATAAAATTCGGGGTCTTACAATTATTGATTGATGTTACAGGGATAAAATATTGATGATGGACTTTTAAATTCATAGATAATAGTAGATTTCATTCTCTACGTAACTCTTCTATGAATTATTATTTTCCGCTGCGAATATTGATTTAAAACTTGTTGTCTATTATATTCTATTAGATTTTTCCCTGTTGAAGACTAACGATAATTTGTTATGTATTATCTTAGTCATAATATTCTTTACTGGGCTAGTTGAGCTCACCCTTTTCTTTTTTGTTCCATTTTTCTCAGGAGGCGAGAATGTAGCGAGTACTAGTCGGGGTATAGAATGATGGTTCTAGAAGTTATTTTAGTAGTCCTCACCATTTTTGTGAAATAATGTATCAATAATTGTAATGAGGACTTATTTGAGTGTGGATATTGTCTAGATGATAATATTTGTATTTAAACTCACAGTTCTTGTGTTGTAATAATAAAGATGTAGTTATTTCTGTACCATGTATTTTGGCGACTCAGAATGGGTGTTGTATACCTATTTTGGGGGCATCACAGTTGGTATCAGAGCTTAGGGATATGATCTCTGACGGAGATCGGGGAATAGAACTAGGAGGGGAGAGACGAGTAAATCCTTCGCTAGTGTGTCCTACCTAGGCTTATTTATTGGTTGGTAATAATATAGGAATATTATGTGATATGTTAATTTGTTAAATTAACCCTTATTTTATGGCAGTATTTAAGAATGTCGACTGAGAATGTTAACAGTGGAATAAATGAGACGGTGGAAATGCCTATACTCACCAACGAGGAGAACGTGCAACAGGCTGGCAATGTTCCTCCTGTGAACAACACCACTGAGCAGACGATGAACGATGAGATGTTTAGAAGCTTTTTGCGATTCATACAAAACCAGATGAAGGAGATTCCTGTTCAAAATATAGGAAGAAACAATGGCAACGCACAGCTTGTTACAGCCAAGTAGTTCAAAGAGTTGGGACCACTAGAATTCTGGGAAAAGCCGGATCCGATTAAGGCGGAGACACGGGTCAAGCAAATTACCAAGATATTCGATGTCTTGGGATGCACGGAGGAACAGAAGGTTCCATTCGCAACCTTTATGTTCCGTGGCGAGGCAGACTACTGGTGGGAGTCTGTGAAGCGTACCCATCCAGCCGCACTCAGCATGTCTTGGGAGACATTTCAGAAACTGTTCAATGACAAGTACTTCCCTAAAAGTATTCGTCATATGAAGGAGGTAGAGTTTATTAGACTGGAGCAGAATAACATGACGGTGTCCCAGTACGAGGCAAAGTTTGCAGAGTTGTCCAGGTTTGCACCTCATTTGGTGGAGAATGAAGAACGTATGATGCGGATGTTTCTGAGAGGTTTGAAACCCGAAATACGTCAATATCTCATTTCTCATAAATTTTCTCTCTATTCAGATGTTGTCAACAGGGCTCAATTATTAGAACGAGATAACGAGTACAGTCAACCGAGGGACCACAACCAGGATCATATCGGTGACAGCAGTCATCAGAACAATGATAACCAACGGAGAAAGAAAAATACAGACAAGAACGGCAACCACTCTGGTGGTAATCGTGGCTATGAAAATAGAAGAAGCGAGTCGGGAGGAGATTTTAAAAAGAGGAGATTCAACAATGACAATACGAAGACGACAGCACCAGCAACAACTGGTTCCAAGGGAGGAGAACGACCACCGGTTATATGTTATAAGTGCGGAAAAGAAGGATATATCAGCCCAAACTACCCACAACAGTTTAAGGTATATTATAATTATGGAAAGGAAGGACATATCGCTTGAGATTGCACTGTAGCGAAACCAAGTCCAGCGGGGATGGTGACTCAAAAAGCTGTCCCAGAAAAGATAAAGTCAACAGTTCCTGGAAGAGCGTTTGTCGTGACTGGTCAACATGCGAGGAACCCAAACGAGGTGATCACGGGTAAGCTAATCATAAATTCACGCGAAGTTTATACCTTGCTAGATACTGGTGCTACCCATTCATTTATTTCTCCTGCTTGTGTTCAATGTTTAAACTTGACTCCGGAGAAGTTAGATTTTGATTTATCTGTACAGACTCCGTTAGGAGAAACTTTCATCACATCCACTGTTTATAAATCTTGTGTGATCCAAGTTGGCAACATCACCTTACCTGTTGACCTTATCTCTTTAAAGATACTTGCTTTTGATGTGATTTTAGGGATTGATTAGTTAACTACTCATCATGCCAAAATTAATTATTTTCGTAAGGTTGTTAGTTTTCATATTCCTAACCAACCTGTTTTACGAATTCAAGCAACTAAGCCATTAAAATCAATCACTGTTATATCAAGCCATAAAGCCATTCGTTTATTAAAAAATGAATGTCAAGCTTTCTTAGCCCATGTTATGGATTTGAATAAAGACACGTCAAATTTGAATAATATTCCTGTTGTTATTGACTTTCCTGACGTATTTCCTGAAGAACTTCCCGGTCTACCCCCGAAACGTGAAGTTGAATTCTTTATTGATCTTGAACCTGGTACAAAGCCCATTTCTAAAACCCCATATCGAATGGCTCCTATTGAACTTTAGGAGTTAAAGGTCCAACTACAAGAGTTGTTGGACATCGGTTTCATTCGTCCTAGTACATCTCCTTGGGGTGCTCCTGTTTTATTTGTAAAGAAGAAAAACGGGAGTATGTGACTTTGTATTGATTACCGGGAATTAAACCATGTCACTATCAAGAATAGGTATCCGCTACCTCGTATTGATGACCTGTTTGACCAGTTACAAGGAGCACAATTCTTTTTAAAGATCGATCTTCGTTCTGGATATCATCAGATGAAGGTTAAAACTGAGGATATTTCGAAGACTGCCTTCAGAACTCGGTACAGGCATTATGAATTCCTAGTCATGTCTTTTGGATTGACTAATGCTCCTGCGACTTTCATGGATATGATGAACCGAGTATTCAAGGATTATTTGGATCAATTCGTTGTTGTCTTTATTGATGACATCCTCATATATTCCAAAAGCTGTGAAGATCATGAGCACCATTTGAAGCTGGTACTGCAAAGGCTTTGTGATAGCAAGCTATATGCTAAGTTAAAGAAATGTGAGTTCTGACTTGAGGAAGTAGTATTCCTAGGGCACGTGATGTCAAAACATGGAGTATCTGTTGACCCGGCAAAGATTGAAGCAATTCAAAGTTGGGAGCAACCAAAGACGGTGACCAAAGTACGTAGCTTTCTGGGCTTAGCTGGTTATTATCGGAGATTCGTGGAAGGGTTTTCTCGAATCGCTACCCCGTTAACTCAGCTGACTCGGAAAGTTATCAAATTCGTATGGAGCGAGGAATGCGAGAAGAGTTTTCAAGAGCTTAAGAGGAGACTCATTTCGGCACCTGTTTTGACCATACCATCTGGTTCGGATGGATTTGTTATCTACAGCGATGCTTCAGGCAAAGGACTAGGATGTGTTCTCATGCAACGTGGGAAAGTTATAGCCTATGCCTCGCGACAACTTAAAGAATATGAGAGGAATTATCCTACTCATGATCTAGAGTTGGCAGCAGTCGTTTTCGCGCTAAATATCTGGAGGCATTATCTATATGGGGAGAAAGTGGAGATATATTCAGACCATAAAAGCCTCAAATATTTCTTCACTCAAAAAGAACTCAACATGCGGCAACGACGTTGGCTCGAGCTGTTGAAAGATTACGACCACACTATTCACTACCATCCTGGAAAAGCAAACGTGGTAGCCGACGCGTTGAGTAAAAGATCATATGCAGGAATAAGTGCGATGATGTCAAGTATACGCATAGAACCAACTTTAATCGATAAAGTTAAAGTTGCTCAAGCCACAGACCCGGAGCTGATGCGTATGAAGAAGAAAGTGCAAGAAGGTGCTATTCCAGAAGAAAGAATCGATGAAGAAGGAATACTTCGAGTCCACTCCAGACTTTGTGTTCCTAACGATTCTAATTTAAAGTACAAGATCATGATGGAAGCACACAATATACCATTTGCAATCCATCCTGGAAGTACTAAAATGTATCGTGATCTTCGACATACATTTTGGTGGAACAATATGAAGAGAGAGATTGCAAAGTTTATCTCGAGGTGTTTAACTTGTCAACGTGTAAAGGCGGAACATCAAGTGCCAAAGGGTCCGTTGCAACCACTTGAGATTCTGAAATGGAAGTGAGAATACATTACCATGGATTTCGTTACGGGTCTTCCCACGGTTTCTCAAGGCATAAATGCTACTTGGGTTATTATTGATAGATTAACCAAATTTGCTCATTTCTTGCCGATACGGGAGACTTATTCCCTTGAACGTCTTGCTAGTATGTACGTGAATGAGATTGTGAGGTTGCATGGCATGCCAGTATCCATAGTTTCGGATCGTGACCCAAGATTCACTTCAAGATTTTGGGTAAGCTTGCAAAAAGCTATGGGAACGGATTTACGATTTAGTTCGGCATACCATCCTCAAACAGACAGACAATCAGAGAGGACTATTCAAACTCTTGAAGATCTATTAAGACTCTGTGTCCTAGACTTTAAAGGGAGTTGGGATAAGTATTTACCATTGGTGGAATTCTCCTACAACAACAGTTATCAGGCAAGTATAGGTATGGCTTCATTTGAAGTATTGTATGGATGAAAGTGTCGCTCTCCAGTATGTTGGGATGAGGTAGGAGAAGCAACGTTGTTGGGACCCGAGTTGGTACGTATGACTACAAAAAAAATCTAAATGATTCGACAACGTATACAAACGGCACAGGATCTACAAAAGAGTTATGCGGATCTTCATCGAAAGGACGTAGAATTTAGTATTGGGGATCACGTATTATTGCGTGTTGCTCCATGGAAAGGAGTTACAAGATTTGGGAAGAGAGGAAAGCTCAATCCACGATTTATTGGTCCATTTCAGATTCTTGACCGAGTAGAAAATGTGGCCTATAGACTTGCTTTACCTCCAAGTATGTCTCGTGTTCATAATGTTTTTCATATATCTGTGCTACGTAAATTTGTGAAAGACCCAAACCACGTTATTGAGTTAGAATCGGACGAGATAGCCAAAGACTTAACGTACGAGGAGGTACCTGTCAAGATTTTAGATAGAAAAGAGCATGTCCTACGCACGAAGGTCATACCACAAGTTAAAGTTTTGTGGAGAAATCATGCTATTGAGGAAATGACATGGGAGTTGGAAACGAAAATGAAAGTGAGGTATCCTCATCTTTTCGAAATATCAGGTACGTACGTCAATTTCGAGGACGAAATTTCATAAGGAGGGGAGGTTGTAAGACCCCAAATTATTAATAAATGAAATTTAAATTTCTCTACTTATTATTTTGAAATAGTAAGGGTTAAATTGATTAATGAGGTTAGTTATGGGTAAAATACGCAAATATTTCAAATAAGAAAGTGGTCATAAAATATTCATTATTGTCGGGGAACATTCGTTTGGTCGTGGAATATTCTTGTTGTCGGGAAATATTCGTACGACGGCGCAGCCTTGTGTGGGCCCCGTAACAGAAAGCGATTGGATGAAGAAAACGACAAAAATAAGTTGTTTATAAATAGCGGCGTAGTTGTTACCGTTAATACTGTTGGAATACCCGGTGGTTAAAATACAGTAATACGCGTTGTTGCACAGTAGCACACGGTATTGCACCAATTATTGATTTTTACGTAAGAAGGCATTACTCAATAATTGTTACAGTAATTACTGTTCAGTATTTTATTTTATTGATTCAATAATTACTGCGTTGATATTTTATATTACTGTTGTTTTAATAATTGTCACTCACAGTATTTTCTATTATCGGAGCAATAATTCATATTATCTGAATAATATTATTAGATAACATTATTGGCAATGTCTAGAAAATTTTGTCTAAGGAGAGGTTTGGTCATCTAATTGCGCGCCAATAAGGAGAGATCCTTATTGGAAAACCCCCTCTTTCCTAGGAACGGCCTGGTTGCCAGTACTGTGATTCTGTAAAATTATTTGTGAATAATTAATTATTAATTTATATGATGAGAAAAATATTCATTTTATGTGGATATAGATGGAGAAAATTTTTAAAGTAACAATTGTTAAAAATCGATATTTTATCTTTTCTGATAAAATAATATTTTATATTATTATAATATAATAATGATGATATTTTTACAATGAATGTGGGATATATGAGTATATGAGGATAAAGAGTATTTTTGTTGCAAAAGTTGTTTAAAACATGTTTTGTGTGTCGGTGGACCCCATTTCTTGACTGAAATTTGATTATAGCCTGTAAAATCGCCCGTTTATGGATTTCGGTCAATTTCTGTTTGGAATTTGGAAAACCTTTCTTCTGCAAAGTTGTAGAAAATTGAATTTCCTATAAAAACACGTGAGATTCGAATTTTCTGATAAAAGAGCTATTTATTGTGAATTATTGAAGTTCTGAAGTTCTGAAATAATTGATTTTTGGAAGTTTTAATTATTTTAAATAATAAAAACGTTTTTTATACTTGTTTGGCATCATTAGCATGTGCAAGATGGATGAGTTCAGATCTTAGAAGGTGTGCGTAGAGAATTTTAACATATATATTATTATTATATTAAATTTTCTGATTTGGTGTTCTAAGCATTTTCCTATAAATAGGGTGCTTAGGTTAGAATTGAAAATCACACCAGAAACTAAAAACTTATCTCTCTTTCTCTCTCGATATATTGAGTGTATTCTTGTGAGTATTTTAATACTTTGAGTGTTGCTATACGGTGCAAGTTCAAGTCATAGCCTATATCCGATTTTTCAACTAGAAGTACTGTCTTTACGAGGTAAGGGATGTTATTTTTTTTCAAAAATGATATTATTTCTTCAATATCATTATGCCAAAATATTGGTTGGAAATTTTTATCAAATTTAGAACTTTTCATGTCGGAATTACTATTCATGAGTTACTATTCACGAGTTACTATTCACCGAAAAATAAAATTTTTTTCTTTTCGTCCAAATATCTATTCTAGATACTAGCTTTGATTGTATCCATGTTTTGATCATTGTTGAATTTTTCTTCACTATGATTGTTTATGAGGTATTTTTGGACATGGATAAACTGTAATACGAATCCCTAATATTGTTCTTTTGCTTCACTGGATTCGTTTTCTTTAAAATATTTTTCATCATCCTCAGTCCTAAATGATAATATTAATAAATATCTTTGGCCTGTAGTGCAAAGATGAATGATTTCTGATGAATATCTTTGGCCCGTAGTGCAAAGATGAATAGGTGTTGAGATGAACATGACCAACTGATGAATATCTTTGACTTGTAGTGCAAAGATGATTATTGATTGATGTTACAGGGATAAAATATTGATGATGGACTTTTAAATTCATAGATAATAGTAGATTTCATTCTCTACGTAACTCTTCTATGAATTATTATTTTCCGCTGCGAATATTGATTTAAAACTTGTTGTCTATTGTATTCTATTAGATTTTTTCCTGTTGAAGACTAACGATAATTTGTTCTGTATTATCTTAGTCATAATATTCTTTACTGGGCTAGTTGAGCTCACCCTTTTCCTTTTTGTTCCATTTTTCTCAGGAGGCGAGAATGTAGCGAGTACTAGTCGGGGTATGGAATGATGGTTCTAGAAGTTATTTTAGTAGTCCTCACCATTTTTGTGAAATAATGTATCAATAATTGTAATGAGGACTTATTTGAGTGTGGATATTGTCTAGATGACAATATTTGTATTTAAACTCACAGTTCTTGTGTTGTAATAATAAAGATGTAGTTATTTCTGTATCATGTATTTTGGCGACTCAAAATGGGTGTTGTATACCTATTTTGGGGGCGTCACATAGTTACTATGCATTCTATTTTTCTATAAATAGCAGCTCATTCCTTCATTATTTCTTACGAATTCACTGAACTCTAGAGAGAGAAACTATAGAGAGAAACTATAGAGAGATTGAAGAAAAGTATTCTGCTACTTAACTACTTTCTTATTTCAGTTCTTCTTTAAAACGGTAAGGGGTGCTATTATTTCTTATTCATTAAGAGAACTGTTGTTATTCTACTTCTTATTATTCTGTTGGAATAACCTGTATACGCGGTCTACCCTATACTTGGTGACATTCTTCTATTATTATGTTGGAACATCATGTCTGTGTGTTTTACACCAGACCTGATTCCGTCTTTATTATTATTCTGTTGGAACATCCTGTCTGTGTGTTTTACACCAGACCTGGTTCCGTCTTTATTATTATTTTGTTGGAACATCCTGTCTGTGTGTTTTACACCGGACCTGGTTCCGTCTTTATTATTATTCTGTTGGAATATCCTGTCTGTGCGTTTTACGCCGGACCTGGTTCTATTATTTATTATTCTGTTGGAATAACCTGTCTGTGCGGTCTATCGCATGTATGGTGATTTCTTTTGTTATTCCATTCTTTATTATATTCAGTTGGTTAAGTTTTGACTTCTATACTCCATGAAATTTGTGAAATATCCTTGATAATTGCGTTTCATCCAGTATCTTTTCATGAAAATATTCTTCTAAGCATTCTTGAATTTTACTCCACAAAGCAGTATCATGTTGACAATTTAGACATTGTTAATTCTTGGATAAATTAATTCTTGAACTTGTTTTATTGAATTCTTATATCATTGTCATCATTCTCATGCTTATAAAATGTTGAAAGTCATCTGTGGCCTGTAGTGCATAGATGGACTTGGTATGATTATGACCAGGAATTATTCGGTATAATCATGACCATAATGTACAAATGATGTGGTAAAAGTCCTCATTGGCCCGCAGTGCATTGATGGACAGTTGTTGGCATGATCATGACCATTAATGAATACACGAATATCCTTGGCCGTAGTGCAGGGGTGATTCGATGATGTGGATTATTTTATTAAGCTGAGCCCCAGCGATAACAGTGTTGAAAAACCTTTTAAATCATAGAAGATAGTAGATTTTATTTTCTACTTGACTCTTTTAATGAATTGCTTGTTCCGCTGCAGTTAAACTTGATGTTCGTTATATTTTATCAGTTTAATATTGTTGAAGGCTAATAATAATTTATTCTGCATTATCTTAGTCATAATATTTCTTACTGGGCTAGTTGAGCTCACCCTTTCTTTCACTGTTCTCTTCAGGAAATGAGAATATAGCTGGGACGAGTCGGAGAACGGAGTGATGGACCAGATGATAGTATTAGTAGTCCTCACTATTCTATTAAATAATGTGACAATAATTGTAATGAGGACTCCTTTTGAGTTTGTATAGTCTCTAGTAGACAATAATTGTATTCAAACTCACAGTTATGTTTTGTCGTATTGTACACGACAGTTGTATTAGTAAGTTGTATTTGTATTCTGTACCATGTATCTGACGACCCAAGATGGGTGATGTATACCTAATTTTGGGGGCGTCACAATATTGTACCAAAAATGATTTAGATCGAAAAAAATCAATTTTTATCATGAATAGTAACTCGGGTGAATAGTAACCGAGTGAATAGTAATTCGAGAATAAATCCTCGAGAATAGTACTCTGGCATGAAAAAGTTAAAACTTATAAAGAATGCTCAGAATAATATTTTCATGAAAAAAATACTGGATGAAGCGCAAATTTCAAGGATATTCTACTAATTTCATGGAGTATAGAAGCCAAAACTTAACAAAATGAGTGTAGAATTCGAAATCTTAAACGAAATAATATTACTTACATACTACAGAGAATAGAAGAAAATATTATTTCTTACGAATATTGAACAAAAATAATATCCCTTACGAATATTAAACGAATACAATATCCCTACGAATATTGAACGAAAATAAAATTCCTTACGAATACGAAAAATAATATCGTAAGCGAATATGAAATAAATAATACCCCTTACCTCAAAAAGAAGAATATTCCAACTGGTATAGTGGGGATATTCTTGAAGAAAACTTTCACTATTTTCTACGCTCAAAGCTTCTAATTAAAACTCTAAAGAAATACGCTCAATATTATAGAAGAAGAATTCTCTGATTCTGATGCGATTTTTAATTCTAAACTAAGCATCCTATTTATAGGAGAATGGAAGGATACAATTTGAATTTAGAAAATCACGGACTGCACAGTGAAGAAAAATAAAATTTCACGGACGAATCGGCTGATATCAAATTTTACTATGCAGTCACTATGCAAATACTGTGCAGACACTATGCAAATACTATGCATAATAAAATATAATATATTCTATTTTTTCATAAAAAATAAAACTAATAATATATATATATATATATATAACAGTTTAATTACTAAAACATATAATTTTATTGATTAGAAATAAAATGTTTACAAATGTACAAAATGTTTACAAATTACAAATTACAAATTGAATTGACTTGACTTACTCAAAACATTAAGAAATGGAGAATAGTAGAAAGAGGGGCTAAGAAAGGCATAACAGCAGTAGAGGCTAAAGATTCATCTGAGAAGGAACTCAGAGTCTTTCGAAGTCTGCCTCAATAACTAAGTTCGGTTTCCTTTTATAGAATAAGGAAAGAACTATTACAAAGTTACTATTACAAAATAAATGATTACAGACAAAAGTTACTATTCATGAACAGTGCTGACTTTTTTTACTATTCATTGACGCATCTGGCAACTTTTGACAAAGTGGCCACAACTTTTAACTTGAGAGATGCTTTCGGTGGAAAGGAGATGCTTTTGGTGGAAAAGACGAATCTGCTTTCGGCTGAGGGCATCTTTTGACTGGCTGCAGGGAGCAGGTGCATGTGACTGAGAAGAAATGTCAGGCAAATGGGTTCTGAGCATCCTGTAGATTGATGGTGCCATAAGGATCATCATCTTCTTCATACTGACTGAGGGAAGCTGATGAAGAACCTGTAGCATGTAATTCATCAATTCTTTTATTTAATGCCTGGGCAATTAATTTTAACTCTTTTCCGGAACAATCCTTAAAATCAGAAATGCTACGGGAACAAGACAAACCAGTGGGACTGACTCTAGACTCTTTTAATTTTTTATTGACACTTGACTCTTTTGATTTTTGACTAGAAGGTTCTGCTGTAGAGACTGGGAGAACCTTGAGAGGAGAAGCAGGGAATTCTAACTGAACTTGACCTATAATTCTATTGACATCAAATTTATCCCACCATTTGACAAACCATTAGCGTGTGACAAGGGGAAAAGGATCTGCCGACGGAGATGTAGGGGAAGCATTATGACTGATTTCACTGGTGGGGTTTTGAATGCTGTATTCCCATCGGAGAATCCAGGGAATCTTATATTTACTTACAAACTGAAGAAGGACTGGGACACCTTCATATGCTGAATCTAATTTTTTGTAATTGCAAAAATGATTGAGTTGGACTTTCAGGGGATCGGGAAGAAGGTCATAGGTAGAACCAAATCTCGACCACCAATGGGAAAACCAATACGGGAAATGACTTTTGAATTTATGATCGAATTGCACAAACCAAGAATGACTGTGCGACTCATTTTGATGGAGGAAAACTTTATACCAAGCTTCCGTATAATCATAATAACAAAAAGAGTTATCCTGATTAGAAAGCTGCATAAGATCAGAGGGATGTTTTCCCCATTCAGACATCTGAATAAACTGTTTAATATACAACGAATGGTAAAGAATTTTGGCTTTATCATTGTTGGCATAAATGGGTTTAATGAAGATTGACTCTGTTTCGACAAGAATATCCTTATAATACACAAGGGATTTATAAGGAGCAAGAGGCATGAAATGCCAACCAGAAGGGAAAAACTGGGAAGTCAACTTTACTGGGTCATTTCTGGGTTTCATGTGAGGCTCAATATGAAATAAGAGATTGGTCCATCTAAGCATGTACTCAGAGGGATGATTACTGGGGTTTGAACTAGAGGCTTTGGGCTGAAAGGGGTCGACAGGAATTGGGTTACTAGCTAAACCTGAACTATAGGGCTTGGGCATTGTCCCAAGGACAGTGAACTTGTTACTAGTTTGGTAAATTGGGTTAACTGGATGAGGAACCAAGGCTCCTCTTGGCTGATTACTAGGGCCAGTAGGGCGACCCGGACCACGAGAGGTTGATGCACCGCGGATACTCATGAAGGATGGATGGTACCTGTGTTAATAAATTCCCGAGTGAGAAAATCAGGAATGGAATTGTTACTGCCTTTAATGTATTCAATATCAAAATCAAAGATACTCAAAAGGGCTTGCCATCTTGCAAAGGAGTGTTTAGAAGCTATGTTTTCAACATCTTTCTCTAACACATATTTTGCAGATTTGCAGTCAATTCGAACTAAAAATTTTTGATTTAATAAATCAATTTGAAATTTATTAATACATAATACAAGAGAAAGTATTTCTTTTTTTATAGCACTGTAATTTAACTGTGTACTATTCCATGCACCGAAATGAAAACGGATGATTTGTTCTGGGGAATCTGGAGTTAACTTTTGCTTGAGAACACCTCCAAAACCAATATCTGAGGCGTCAGTTTCAACAATCTTAAATGCAGAATCATTTGAAATACCAAGGCAGGGCAATGCCTTGACGTATTTTTTGACTTGTTGGACGACAGAAGTATGAATGTCAGTCCATGGGGGAGGATTGTCTTCCAAACGCTGAAAGAGAGGTTTGCAAATTTTCCTGAGGTTTTTATAGAACTTGCCAATATAATTGAGCGAGCCCAGAAACCTCTGCAGTTGGGTTTTATGGGTAATTTTATCTGGGAATCTGTCGGCGAATTGAATAGCTCTATCAATTGGTCGTATGAGTCCGCGATATATAATTAATCCAAGAAACTGAACTTTAGCTTGAAACAAGCTGCATTTGGAAAGCGAAAGAACAAGCCCATTGTCTTTGACCGTTTTAAAAAAACGATTTCAAATGTTTGACGTGTTCTTCAATGGAATTAGAAAAAATGAGAATATCATCAATATATACAACAATAAAATGACTGAAAGGATTCAAAATATCATTGAGGATATTCTGGAATTTACTGGGAGCATTTTTTAAGCCAAATGCTTGGACATTCTGTAAAACCCCAACTTTTATAAATAAAGATGAATTTTTTTGAATATTATGGAGTTAATTTGATATAATATTATAGTTGTGGGTAATATTTATAAATTTTGCAAAGTAAGCAAGTTGTTTTAAAATATTCGTTTGGTCGGGGAATATTCTTTTTGTCGAGGAATATTCGTACGACGGCACAATCATTGGTGAACCCCACAACAGAAGTATAGTCGTAGTTAGAAAACGACAAAATTATCTTTCTATAAAAATAACGGCTGAGGTGTTACCGTTAAAATCAATAAAACTGTTGAACTACCCGGTAGTAAAAGTACAGTAATACGCGTGGTTGCATAGTAGTACACGGTATTGATTATTGATGCTTACGTGAGAAGTCACTCAGTTATACTCAATTATTGTTACAGTAATTACTGCATCATATCTCTTAAATTATTGTCATAGTGTCATCTGTATAATATGTTATATTATTAAATCAATAATTGAGACGTTGTGGTAAGTTTGGTTATTTTTTATGGGGGGCCCATATGTCATCATCTAAGAGTCTCTTCGTCAATAGTAATTACCGTCGTCAATAGTAATTACCGTCGTCAATAGTATTTACCTTGGTCAATAGTATTTACCTTGGTCAATAGTAATTACCTTCGTCAATAGTATTTATCTTGGTCAATAGTATTTACCTTGGTCAATAGTAATTACCTTCGTCAATAGTATTTACCTTGGTCAATAGTAATTACCTTCGTCAATAGTAGTTGTCCCTTCAATATTACCAAGAGTCATTTGACCCTTCGTTAAGACCAAGAGTCATTTGACCCTTCGTTAAGACCAAGAGCCACCTTCAGTTTTTCTATAAATAGAGGCCTAGGGCTTCATTATTTTTCACGAATTCATTCAAGCTATAGAGAGAGAAAGTATAGAGAGAATAAGAGAGAGAGAATAAAAGTATTCTGCTACTTCACTTTTTCAATATCCAGTTCTTTTAAGGTAGGGAATATTATTTCTTTTATATTCATGAAGAGAACTTCTGTTATTCCATTCTTTATTATTCTGTTGGAATAACCAATATACGCGGTCTACCCTATACTTGGTGACATTCTTCTATTATTCTGTTGGAACATCCTGTCTGTGTGTTTTACACCGGACCTGGTTCTATTTTTATTATTATTCTGTTGGAACATCCTGTCTGTGTGTTTTACACCGGACCTGGTTCCGTCTTGTTATTATTCTGTTGGAACATCCTGTCTGTGTGTTTTACACCAGACCTGGTTCCATTATTTATTATTCTGTCGAAATATCCTGTCTGTGCGTTTACGCCGGACCTGGTTCCATTATTTATTATTCTGTTGGAATAACCTGTCTGTGTGGTCTATCGCATGTATGGTGATTTCTTTTGTTATTCCATTCTTTATTGTACTCAGTTGGTTAAGTTTTGACTTCTATACTCCATGAAATTTATGGAATATCCTTGATAATTGCGGTTCATCCAGTATCTTTTCATGAAAATATTCTTCTAAGTATTCTTGAATTTTACTCCACAATGCAGTATCATGTTGACAATTTGGACGTTGTTAATTCTTGGATAAATTAATTCTTGAACTTGTTTTATTGAATTCTTATATCATTGTCATCATCCTCATGTTTATAAAATGTTGAAAGTCATCTGTGGCCTGTAGTGCATAGATAGACTTGGTATGATTATGACCAGGGATTATTCGGTATAATCATGACCGTAATGTTACAAATGATGTGGTAAAAGTCCTCATTGGCCGTAGTGCATTGATGGACAGTTGTTGGCATGATCATGACCATTAATGAATATACGAATATCCTTGGCCGTAGTGCAGGGGTGATTCGATGATGTGGATTATTTTATTAAGCTGAGTTCCAGCGATCACAGTGTTAAAAAATCTTTTAAATCATAAAAGATAGTAGAGTTTATTTTCTACTTGACTCTCTAAATGGATTGCTTGTTCCGCTACAGTTAAACTTGATGTCTATTATATTTTATCAGTTTAACATTGTTGAAGGCTAATGATAATTTATTCTGCATTATCTTAGTCATAATATTTCTTACTGGGCTAGTTGAGCTCACCCTTTCTTTCACTGTTCTCTTCAGGAAATGAGAACGTAGCTGGGGCAAGTCGGGGAACGGAGTGATGGTCCGAATGATAGTATTAGTTAGTAGTCCTCACTATTCTATGTAATGGTGTGTTAATAAATGTAATGAGGACTCCTTTTGAGTATGAATACTCTCTAGAAGATAATATTTGTATTCAAACTCACAGTTTATGTTTTGTCGTATTGTACACGACAGTTGTATTAGTAAGTTGTATTTGTATTCTGTACTATGTATCTGACGACCAAAGATGGGTGATGTATACCTATTTTTGGGGGCGTCACAGTTGGTATCAGAGCTTAGGGATATGATCCCTGGCTAAGATGTGAGAATAGAACTAGGAGGGGAGAGACGGGGAATTCTTTCGCTAGTATGACCTACCTAAGTTTATTTGCATGGTATTTAATTGGTCGGTCATAATATAAAGATAATATATGACATATCAATTAACTTTTAGTTTGTGGCAGTATCTGAAAATGGCATCTGAGAATGTTGAGAATAGCAATGGAGCACAGGCGACTGTTGATTCACCACATATCAATAATCAGGATAATGTGCATCAGGAAGGTGACAATCCTCATGCAAACAACAACACTGACCAAATGATGAATGATCAAATGTTCAGAGGCTTTATGCAATTCATGCAACAACAGATGAAAGCGGCTCCTGTCCACAACGTAGGTGGAAATACTGGAAACTCTCTGGCGGCCACCGCTAAACAGTTTAAGGAGCTGGGACCACCGGAGTTTAAGGGAGAACCCAAACCACTTGTAGCTGAAACATGAATAAAGCAGATCACCAAGATATTTGATGTCTTGGGTTGCTCCGAGGAGCAAAAGATTCCATTTGCCTCCTTTATGTTGCGAGGAGAGGCAGATTACTGGTGGGAATCGATAAAGCGTACTCAACCTGCCGCACTGAAGATGTCCTGGGAGAAGTTCCAAGAGCTGTTTAACGACAAATACTTTCCCGAGAGTATTCGTCACATGAAGGAGGTGGAGTTCATCAAATTGGAGCAGAATAATATGACCGTGTCGCAGTACGAGGCAAAATTTGCGGAGTTATCCCGGTTTGCGTCCCACCTGGTGGATAATGAAGAAAGAATGACGCGGATGTTTTTAAGAGGTTTGAAGCCGGAGATACGTCAACATCTTGTTTCTCATAAACTGTGTTTGTATTCAGATGTTGTAAATAGGGCTCAGTTGGTGGAGCGCGATAACGAGACAACGCAACCAAAAGAGAGCAGCCGGCAAAATGATAATACCAGTGAGAGCAGTCATCGAAGCGGTGACAACAAGCGTGGAGGGAATCAACAGGCCAGAAATGGTAACCACTTCGGTGGTAATCAGGGCCAAAATAATAAGAATGGGCATTTCAAGAAGAGGAGATTCAACAATGATGGAAAGACGTCAGCACCAGCACCTGTCGTTAAGGAAGGAGAACGACCACCTATCATATATTTCAAATGCGGAGGGGAGGGGCACATCAGTCCAAACTACGCGATGCCGTCCAAAGCATGTTATAATTGTGGAAGAGAAGGTCATTTAGCCCGATTTTGTCGTTTACCGAAGACAAATTCAGCTAGGATGGAGGCACCAAAGGCCGTCCCAGAAAAGTTAAAATCAGTTGTGCAAGGGAGAGCGTTTGTTGTGAACTCCCAGAAAGCAAAGAACCCGAATGAGATCATCACGGATAAGCTTATCATAAACTCTAACGAAGTCTATACTTTATTTGATACAAGTTCTACCCATTCTTTTATTTCTCCTACTTGCGCTTATCGATTAAATTTGATTCCGGAGAAATTAGACTTTGACTTAGCTGTTGAAACTCTATTGGGAGAAACCTTCATTACATCCACGGTTTATAAGTCTTGTTTGGTTCAAGTTGGTACCCACACATTACCTGTCGATCTGATTTCATTAAAAATACTTGCATTTGACGTGATTCTAGGGATTGATTGGTTAACTACTCATCATGCAAAAATTGATTGTTTTCGTAAGGTTGTTAGCTTTCATATTCCTAATCGACCTATTATGCGAATTCAAGCAACCAAACCATTAAAATCAATCGCTGTCATCTCAAGCCATAAAGCTATTCGTTTATTGAAAAACGGATGTCAAGCTTTCTTAGCTCATGTCACAGATCTAAACAAAAATACGTCAGCTTTGAATGATATTTCTGTTGTTAATAAATTTCCTGACGTATTTCCGAAGAACTTCCTGGCCTACCCCCAGAGCGTGAAATTGAATTTTGTATCGACCTTGAACCCGGTACAAAACCCATTTCCAAAGCCCCATATCGAATGGCTCCTATTGAACTTCAGGAGTTAAAGACCCAACTGCAGGAATTGTTAGACATTGGTTTTATTCGTCCTAGTACTTCTCCTTGGGGTGCTCCTGTTCTGTTCGTGAAGAAGAAAGATGGGAGTATGCGACTTTGTATTGATTATCGGGAGTTGAATCATGTCACCATCAAAAATAGGTACCCATTGCCACGTATTGATGACCTGTTTGACCAGTTGCAAGGAGCACAATTCTTTTCAAAGATCGATCTTCGTTCTGGATATCATCAGCTGAAGGTTAGAACTGAGGATATTCCAAAGACTGCCTTCAGAACTCGGTATGGGCATTATGAATTCTTAGTTATGTCTTTTGGATTGACTAATGCTCCTGCTGCCTTCATGGATATGATGAACAGGGTATTCAAGGAATATTTGGATCACTTTGTGGTCGTCTTTATCGATGACATCCTTATTTATTCCAAAAGCCGTGAAGATCATGAGCAACACTTGAGGCTGGTACTCCAAAAGCTTCGTGAATACAAACTTTATGCCAAGTTGAAGAAATGCGAGTTCTGGCTGGAAGAGGTAGCATTCCTTGGGCACGTAGTATCAAGTCGTGGAATATCTGTTGACCCGGCAAAGATTGAAGCTATTCAAAGCTGGGAGCAACCTAAATCAGTAACCGAAGTACGTAGCTTTCTCGGTTTAGCTGGTTATTATCGGAGATTCGTGGAAGGATTTTCTCGAATCGCTACTCCATTAACTCAGCTGACTCGGAAAGATACAAAGTTCGGTTGGAGCGAAGAATGTGAGCAGAGTTTTCAAGAACTCAAGAGGAGACTCATTTCAGCACCTGTTCTAACAATACCATCTGGCTCGGAGGGATTTGTCATCTACAGTGATGCTTCGAGCAAAGGGTTGGGATGCGTTCTCATGCAACATGAAAAAGTCATAGCCTATGCATCAAGACAACTCAAGGAATATGAGAGGAATTATCCTACTCATGATCTAGAGTTGGCAGCTGTTGTCTTTGCACTTAAAATTTGGAGGCATTACTTGTATGGGGAGAAGGTGGAGATCTTTACGGATCATAAAAGCCTCAAATATTTCTTCACTCAAAAGGAACTCAACATGCGACAACGACGTTGGCTTGAACTGTTGAAAGATTATGATCATACCATTCAATACCATCCTGGAAAAGCGAACGTGGTAGCTGACGCATTGAGTAGAAGATCATATGCGGGTACAAGTGCAATATTAACAACGCAAAGGCCCATTTTGTGTGACTTGCAAAGGATGGAGATAGAGTTAAAGACTCCAGGGACCCATGTGATGATGGCGAATATACGAGTAGAACCAACTTTAATCGATAAAGTTAAAGCTGCTCAAGCTACAGACCTGGAGCTGATGCGTATGAGGAAGAAAGTGCAAGAAGGTGCTATGCCGGAAGCAAGAATCGATGAAGAAGGAATACTTCGAGTCAACTCCAGACTTTGTGTTCCTAACAACCCTGATTTAAAGTATGAAATCATGATGGAGGCGCACAACACACCGTTTGCAATCCATCCTGGAAGTACCAAAATGTATCATGATCTTCGTCATACATTTTGGTGGAGCAATATGAAGAGAGAGATAGCGTTGTTTATCTCAAGGTGTCTAACTTGTCAACGAGTCAAAGCGGAGCATCAAGTACCAAAAGGTCCATTGCAACCACTTGAAATTCCAGAATGGAAGTGGGAGCACATTACCATGGATTTCGTTACCGGTCTTCCTAAGGTTTCTCAAGGTATAGATGCGATTTGGGTCATTGTTGATAGATTGACCAAGTCTGCTCATTTCTTACCGATACGAGAAACTTATACACTTGAACGTCTTGCTCGTATGTACATAAACGAGATTGTAAGACTGCATGGTATGCCAGTATCCATAGTTTCTGACCGAGACCCAAGATTCACTTCACGATTTTGGGTTAGTTTACAAAAAGCTATGGGCACGGATTTACGATTTAGTTCGCATATCATCCTCAGACGGACGGACAATCAGAGAGGACTATTCAAACTCTTGAAGATTTATTAAGACTCTGTGTCTTTGACTTCAAGGGAAGTTGGGACAAGTTCTTACCATTGGTGGAGTTTTCCTACAACAACAGTTATCAAGCAAGTATTGGCATGGCTCCATTCGAAGCATTGTATGGAAGAAAATGTCGTTCTCCAGTATGCTGGGATGAGGTGGGTGAAGCAACGTTGTTGGGACCGGAGTTGGTACGTATGACTACAGAAAAGATTCAAACGATCCGACAACGTATAAAAACCTCACAAGATCGACAAAAGAGTTATGCTGATCTTCATCGAAAGGACGTGGAATTTGATGTAGGAGATCATGTGTTCTTACGTGTTTCTCCATGGAAAGGAGTTACGAGATTTGGAAAAAGAGAAAAGCTCAATCCTCGATTCATCGGTCCATTTTTAATCCTCGATCGAGTAGGAACTGTGTCTTATAGACTCGCTTTACCGCCAAGTATGTCTCGTGTTCATAACGTTTTTCACATATCCATGTTACGCAAATATATGGAAGACCCGAACCACATTATTGAGTTAGAACCGGACGAAATAACGGAAGATTTGACGTATGAAGAAGTTCCTGTTCATCTCTTGGATAAGAAGGAACATATTCTACGCTCCAAGGTTATACCTCAAGTCAAAGTTTTGTGGAGAAACCACGATGTTGAGGAAATGACTGGGAGTTAGAATCTGAAATGAAATCAAGGTATCCTTACCTCTTCGACATACCAGGTATGTACCCTAATTTCGAGGGCGAAATTTCATAAGAAGGGGAGGTTGTAAGACCCCAACTTTTATAAATAAAGATGAATTTTTTTGAATATTATGGAGTTAATTTGATATAATGTTATAGTTATGGGTAATATTTATAAATTTTGTAAAGTAAGCAAGTTGTTTTAAAATATTCGTTTGGTCGGGGAATATTCTTTTTGTCGAGGAATATTCGTACGACGGCACAATCATTGGTGGACCCCACAACAGAAGTATAGTCGTAGTTAGAAAACGACAAAATTATCTTTCTATAAAAATAATGGCTGAGGTGTTACCGTTAAAACCGTTAAAACTGTTGAACTACCCGGTAGTAAAAGTACAGTAATACGCGTGGTTGCATAGTAGCACACAGTATTGATTATTGATGCTTACGTGAGAAGTCACTCAGCTATACTCAATTATTGTTACAGTAATTACTGCATCATATCTCTTAAATTATTGTCATAGTATCATCTGTATAATATGTTATATTATTAAATCAATAATTGAGACGTTGTGGTAAGTTTGGTTATTTTTTATGGGGGGCCCATATGTCATCATCTAAGAGTCTCTTCGTCAATAGTAATTACCGTCGTCAATAGTAATTACCGTCGTCAATAGTAATTACCGTCGTCAATAGTATTTACCTTGGTCAATAGTATTTACCTTGGTCAATAGTAATTACCTTCGTCAATAGTATTTATCTTGGTCAATAGTATTTACCTTGGTCAATAGTAATTACCTTCGTCAATAGTATTTATCTTGGTCAATAGTAATTACTTTCGTCAATAGTAGTTATCCCTTCAATATTACCAAGAGTCATTTGACCCTTCGTTAAGACCAAGAGTCATTTGACCCTTCGTTAAGACCAAGAGCCACCTTCAGTTTTTCTATAAATAGAGACCTAGGGCTTCATTATTTTTTACGAATTCATTCAAACTATAGAGAGAGAAAGTATAGAGAGAATAAGAGAGAGAGAGAATAAAAGTATTCTGCTACTTCACTTTTCCAATATCCAGTTCTTTTAAGGTAGGGAATATTATTTCTTTTATATTCATGAAGAGAACTTCTGTTATTCTATTCTTTATTATTTTGTTGGAATAACCAGTATACGCGGTCTACCCTATACTTGGTGACATTCTTCTATTATTCTGTTGGAACATCCTGTCTGTGTGTTTTACACCGGACCTGGTTCCATTTTTATTATTATTCTGTTGGAACATCCTGTCTGTGTGTTTTACACCGGACCTGGTTCTGTCTTGTTATTATTCTGTTGGAACATCCTGTCTGTGTGTTTTACACCGGACCTGGTTCCATTATTTATTATTCTGTCGGAATATCCTGTCTGTGCGTTTACGCCGGACCTGGTTCCATTATTTATTATTCTGTTGAAATAACCTGTCTGTGCGGTCTATCGCATGCATGGTGATTTCTTTTGTTATTCCATTCTTTATTGTACTCAGTTGGCTAAGTTTTGACTTCTATACTCCATAAAATTTATGGAATATCCTTGATAATTGCGGTTCATCCAGTATCTTTTCATGAAAATATTCTTCTAAGTATTCTTGAATTTTACTCCACAATGCAGTATCATGTTGACAATTTGGACGTTGTTAATTCTTGGATAAATTAATTCTTGAACTTGTTTTATTGAATTCTTATATCATTGTCATCATCCTCATGTTTATAAAATGTTGAAAGTCATCTGTGGCCTGTAGTGCATAGATGGACTTGGTATGATTATGACCAGGGATTATTCGGTATAATCATGACCGTAATGTTACAAATGATATGGTAAAAGTCCTCATTGGCCGTAGTGCATTGATGGACAGTTGTTGGCATGATCATAACCATTAATGAATATACGAATATCCTTGGCCGTAGTGCAGGGGTGATTCGATGATGTGGATTATTTTATTAAGCTGAGTCCCAACGATCACAGTGTTGGAAAATCTTTTAAATCATAAAAGATAGTAGAGTTTATTTTCTACTTGACTCTCTTAATGGATTGCTTGTTTCGCTACAGTTAAACTTGATGTCTATTATATTTTATCAGTTTAACATTGTTGAAGGCTAATGATAATTTATTCTGCATTATCTTAGTCATAATATTTCTTACTAGGCTAGTTGAGCTCACCCTTTCTTTCACTGTTCTCTTCAAGAAATGAGAACGTAGCTGGGGCAAGTCGGGGAACGGAGTGATGGTCCGAATGATAGTATTAGTTAGTAGTCCTCACTATTCTATGTAATGGTGTGTTAATAAATGTAATGAGGACTCTTTTTGAGTATGAATACTCTCTAGAAGATAATATTTGTATTCAAACTCACAGTTTATATTTTGTCGTATTGTACACGACAGTTGTATTAGTAAGTTGTATTTGTATTCGGTACTATGTATCTGACAACCCAAGATAGGTGATGTATACCTATTTTTGGGGGCGTCACACATTCCATTCATAATGACCAAATGGAGTGGTGAATGCAGTTTTATATCTGTCTTCTGGGTGAATAGCAATTTTCCAGAAACCAGATTTGAGGTCGAATTTACTAAAGATGGTGGCATTACTCAACCGGTTAATGAGGTCATCTTTATTAGGCAGGGGATATCTAATCCACTCTAGGACTTTGTTTAATGGCTTGTAGTTGATAACTAACCTGGGAACACCTCTTTCCTTTTCTGCTTCATTGTTAACATAAAAGGCAGAACATGACCAAGGGGATTTACTGGGTCTAATTAATTTTTTACTAAGGAGATCATTAATTTTTTTTTACATAACTCCATTTGTTCATGATTCATTTGAATAGGCCTGGCCTTAGTAGGAATCAAATGTTCTTTGAATTCCTTAGCGTAAGAGAGCCTTACAACATGTTTTTTCCGATGCCAAAAGGCATTAGGAGAATCAGAACAAAGGTTGTCCTTTAAATAAGTTTTTAACTCTTCAATTTTTTCAAGAACATCTTTATTTTGAAGTTGTTCTTCTATTCTTTTGTATTTAATTTCTTCTTTTAAGAAATTTAGATGGGTGGATTTACAATTTAATAAATTTAATGATTTAGAAATGGACTCTTCTTGAATAAATTTTAAATCTCTTTCTTTTGGTTTAATAAGAAATTTAAATGTTATTCATTTACCTAAATGTTTACAACTTAATCCTTCATTACTGGTAGTAAATGGATATAATAAATATATAAATGGTAATCCTAAAATGATTTTATCCGTAAGGTTGCGAATTAAAACAAATAATATTTTAAAACACATATCATCTTGACAGATATGCACTTTAGGTAATTTATATTTTATTTCCATCTGACTACCATTAGCTGAATTTAATTTTTCATTAGTCTTCTTATAGTACTTGGTTGGAATAAGACCTTCCTGGATACAATTTAAATCCGCACCAGTATCAACTAAGGCGGGAAGACGTATAGAAAAGGTTTTATCAACAACTAAATCAATGGAGATATACCATTTTTGAATGGTAATATCTTTAACTCTTTTAAGAGAAAGACCTTGAACGAATAGATCTGGTTCATCTTTGATTCCTGAAGATTCTGGCTCATCGTGATCTTCATCACTAGAGGAGGAATCATGAACTTGAAGATCAGACTTTTGACTCTCTAAGTCTTTTCTTAAATTAGAGACTTTAATTTTTAAATTAGAAATTTCTTTTTTGAGTTTATTAACTTCTTGATTTAATTCTAGAAGGGTAACTTCTTTAACTGGGGTTTTAAATCTTTCTAGAGTTTTATTAAGGCTGAATATCGGTTTATCTTTAGCTTTAAAAATCTTATCTTTAACTCTAGTATCTTTGGTTAATAAATCTTTTAACTGCTTAGTATATTGAACTTTAAGTTCAGGGTCAGAAATTTTACTAATTAAGTCGATTAACAAAGAGCTTTCTTCATCCTCTTTGGTAATTACACTTAATCTTTTGGTGCAACAATTTTCATTACAGTTATTAGCACAAATAGTGACTTCTTCCTCGTTACTATCAGATTCATTGTTGCTGGTACTGCTTTTAGAAGAATAGGGGGTGTCAGATTCTTCATCATTATCTGCATTGTTTTCTATTCTCATTAGCTCTAATAATTGTTCTGTATCATCATTAGAGATATTTAACTGAGATAATTTTTGTTTTACTTTACATTAGTTTTTGTAGTGGCCTTTTTGCCCACAATTGTGGCAGACGATTTTACTCTTATCATGTTTTTTAGGCCTTTTATTATATATTTTTATTAACTGGTTTGGGTTTATTATAATAATCGTTTTGATTGTTATCTTTTTTATGAGTATGTTTACGTTTGTGGCGTTTATGTGTCTTAGGATGATCAATATGTCTGTGTTTATGCTTTCTTCTATAGGGAGCAATGGGAGGCAGACCATATTGTTCACAAAATGTTCCTAACTCATATTTTGCTTTTTTCTTATCTTTACTATCTTGTTTAGCTAATTTAAAATCAATGCACATTTTTAAACCTATTTTTTTAATATAACTGATTATGTCACCATAAGTGAGATTATCATAATCAATATATCCTAAATTTTTACTCAACTCTTCTCTAACTTTATGAGCGAACAATGACGGCAAACCATTTACAAACTTTTCTTTCCAGAAAGGCTTGTTGCTATCATTTCGCAGCATAACTCTAGAGGTAAACACATCTTTGTACCACCTGAAGTCACTAAGAGTGGGACAAGTGAGATTACTGAGTTGATCGTGAATCCTTTCTGTTATGTTACTAGGAGTTCCAACAAAATATTTTATTATGGTAAAAATTAAAGTATTTACTCCATCTGGCGGACCAACACCGACATCTTCATCAAAGATGGGGTTGCCGTCATCGTCTAACTGGATAGCATGAATTATAGATAGTCTAGTATCTTTCGTGAGATGTCTTTCCCACCAAGACCTGAGAATACCCGTGAATCCACTAGCTATTAACTCAACGATTTCTGGTTGTGACAGATTGTTGAATTTAGTAATATAGCTATTTGCTACCATAGACATGTGATTTAATTTGTTTAAAATTTCTTGTTCACTAAGACCATCAATGTTCCATTCATAAATTTTATTAGCTGAAACAGAGAATTGTTTGTCTAGGTTTCTCTCTTCGAATTGGAGATCCGGAGGGGTAGGCCTAGAATACCAATTTCTGGTTAAACTAGTGTTTTTGACTGTTAACTTGTTCAATTGATCATTAAAATCTGGGATTGAAGTAGAATCAGAATAGTCAGCTTGACTTTCACTTTCACCTTCAGTCTCAACTTGATCCAAAGTAGAAACATTACCACTTGGACCAGGTTCAGTTTTTAGTTTTTTGAATAACTTGTCAATAGATTTAATTAGGTTGCTATCATCATTAGGTAAACCTAATTTACTTCTATTTTCAGGTAAGTTAATCAAAGGATGTTCAATTTTTGCATCTGGTTTTTTAATACTTATTTCTTCAAATTTTTCTTCAATTCTATCAAGCTGTCTTCCAACAGTTGCAAGATATTGATTACTAAAATTTAATTGTTCAATAATTTTTTTATCATCTTTATTGCCATCAGAAATTTTAAAGGGACTGGCAACAACAGATGTGTTCTTAACTGGGATAAGGATTGTTTCCAGCGGAGGATGACTAGATCAGACTTTAGACTTATCCTCTTTTACCCATTGACTTTTTGTTATAACATTACACTTACTTTGGTATTGATCATACCAGTCGTAAAAGGTAATGTTTATTTTTTCATTTTTTATGAATCGTTTCCATCTATTAACAATTTTATCTCGCTCCTTTTCTGTTGGGTGGTTTGAACGAAATAAATGTCTTTTATTTTTATTATTTTTAGAATTAAAATCCTGTACAAAATTATCCCATTCAAGAATAAAATCTTTTTTAATAACTCTTAACTGATTGTTAATGGGGATTTCGAAGTCAGACTGTGTGGGAAGCTCAGAAGGAGTAGGAGAGGAAGAACTCTCTTCTTCTACAAGATTCTTTTGAATATAACATGGGTGACTAGCTTGACCTTGATTCAAAATACCTTTTAATTTAAGATCTCTTACAGAAGGGTTAATAAGAATTTCAGTGTCTCTTCTTGAAGATGCTATAGTACTAGCAGAATCTTCAATAATAATCGGTCTTTTGCTGCGTTCAAAACTTATTTTTACGGTTCCATCAGAAAATTGTCTAACATTTTCAAGGTTTATTAGATTGTTAACAACAGGTTGTTCAGGTATTTCACTAGGTAAAGTCCATTGACTAGGGAGAGTAATATCTTTCCAGAGAATGGTCCTCGGGATTTGAATATTAGCATCACTAGTTGAACTTTTAATTAAGACAGTTTGATCTTTCGGACTTTTATTGAGAGCATGAACGTTTAAGTTAGTTTTCATGGTCTTATAATAAATCCGGTAAATCAAAGCTATCGGCTGAGAACCCTCAATCATTTGAGTAATCTCTCCAGCAGTTTTAATATTTAGTGTCAAGGCTTTTAATAAATTTTTATCACTTAGGCTCAATATGAAATCAGGAAAGCAATTGAAATGGATAGGTCCATTATGCAGACTAGATTCCATTGCGCCGATCATGCTAGGATAATAATTCAAAAATCGTGCATCTCTAAGACAGAGATAAATACTTGAATTAATTCCTTTAATGTTTAATGGTTTAACAGCCACTTGAACTAATCCAATATGAATAAAATTATAACCTTTCTTTTTATGTTTTTTGATGACTTCGGGATCCAAAAGACTACAATTTTCGTATTCTTTATTTATGGCATAAACCTTTTCAACAGTTTTGACATTATAATCTGTTTTAAAATTGTCCAAAAATGTTTACTGATAAATTTTCTTAGGGGAGACCCTAGGTATATTCCAATTGTGCAAAGCTTGACTGATATTTTCATAACTGTGAGTTTCCTGGTTAACTATGTCTGGGACAGGAGGCAAAGTCGACCGGTTACTAGTTGTGGAGTTAGATCTAAACAATCTATTCATTTTTACCAGGTTCAAAATAAATTTTTATTCATTATTCTTCCATTCATACCCTATTACCTTAAGCAGACTCATACCTATGTTCAAAAACCAACACTGCTCACCCAAGAGACTTACAAAGGCTTGACAAGAACAAGGTGGACTACAGTAAATCAAGTGACTTCTGAATAAGAATAAAAGAGAAATTTTGAAAACGGTTGTAGATGAACAGTTGTAAATATCTTACTGGCAACTAGAACAGAAACAACGATGGCTCTGATACCATTTGGGGCGGAAGGGATAGTACTAGAATAAGAGGTGCAAATAATATAACAGTTTAATTACTAAAACATATAATTTTATTGATTGGAAATAAAATGTTTACAAATGTACAAAATGTTTACAAATTACAAATTACAAATTAAATTGACTTGACTTACTCAAAACATTAAGAAATGGAGAATAGTAAAAAGAGGGTTCTGCCTTAATAAAACTCTAGAAATAAAACTCTAGAAATAAAACATTAGGATTACCATATATATATATATATATATATATATATATATATATATATATAATCTTCCCTTACCTTTACGGTAAGGTAATTAACATATATAAATATATATACTGACTTTTGTTATATATATATTATATGTATAATACTCCCTCCTAGACTCCTTTTTTTTCCCAACTATGAATCCCATTTCATTCCCTTCCCCCACTTTTTCTTCCCACATGTGGGCCCCACCCCACATGTCACTTTTACACACTTCACACTCACACACAAATATTATATATATATATATATATATATATATATATAAACTGAATAATCTTCTACCGATTATTTTGAAAAATGAGTAAGTGGGGGTCCAAATAATATGTCAAACTTACAACAAATATTTCATAAAAATCCCCTCAATAATTTTAACAACATTTATTCATCATTATTATAACTCGCAATATTAACAATCAGATCGTTCCCAGGAAAGATGGGACTTTTCGATAAGGATTTCTCCCTATTGGCGCGCAATTAAGTGACCAAACCCCTTTTCTCGATAGAACTTTCTAGACATTATTAATTATGCAGATAATAATATGAATAACTTGCCATCTCAATTATTGATTTAATAATATAAAATATTATGCAGATGATAATGTGACAATAATTGAATCAAATAACGTGAGATATTATGCAGCAATTACTGTAGCAATAATCGAGTATAACTGAGTGACTTCTCACGTAAGCATCAATAATCAATACTGTGTGCTACTATGCAACCACGCGTATTACTGTACTTTTATCACTGGATATTTTAACAATTAACGGTAAAACTTTCGCCGTTATTTTTATAAAAAGATATTTCTGTCCTTTTTTAACTCCGACAATAATTTCGTTGTGTGGTCCACCAATGATTGTGTCATCGTACGATTATTTCCTGTTAAAACAAATATTTCCCGACCAATCAAATATTTTATAATAACTTGCATACTTTGTAAAATTTATAAATATTACCCACAACTATAACATTATATCACATCCACACCATAATATTCAAAATATATATCGAGAAAAATTTAATCTTTATTTATGAAAGTTGGGGTCTTACAATAAAAGCACTGGTGGAGGTGAAGTTGTTTTTATTACTATCCCAGTCGGCGTCTGAGTAGGCGTGTAGAGTGAGAGGCGACTGGCGATATAACATGATGTCATGATCAATGGTGCCACACAAATATCGAAGAAGTCGCTTGGCAGCATTCCAGTGATCAGTAGTCGGACGATGCATGTATTGAGATAGTTTGTTGACTACATAGGCAATGTCTAGACGGGTAAATGAAAGATACTGAAGACTGCCAACTACAGCTCAAAATTCGGTTGGGTCAGTAAGTGTTGTCCCCGACTGAAGAGTGAGGATGGGAGAGGTGGCTAGCGGAGTTGCAACAGGACGTGCATCAGTCATCTTTGTTCGAGCCAATAAGTCTGCTATGTATCTTTGTTGTGAGAGGAGAAGACCTTAAGGGCAAGGAACAACTTCAACACCAAGGAAGTAGTGAAGAGGGCCGAGGTCTTTGAGTGAGAAGCGACGAGCAAGGACCGAGATGAAGGCTTGGATTTATGTTGTATTGTTACCTGTGATGATGATATCGTCAACATAAACAAGTAACAAGATGGTTATACCTTTATCACTGAAAATGAACAAAAAGGTGTCAGCAACTGAGTTAGTGAAATGAGATGCAAGTAGAAACTGGCGAAGTTCAGTATACCAAGCTCTAGGAGCTTGTTTAAGACCATATATTACCTTTCGCAGTTTATAGACATGGAGTGGATGATCAGCATCAACAAAGCCTTGAGGCTGGGTCATGAAGACATCTTCAGTGAGGGTGCCTTGGAGAAATGCATTGTTAACATCAAGCTGTCGAAGATCCCAACCGTGGCTGACCGCAAGCAAGAGGATGAGACGAACTGTGGTCGGCTTTACAACCGGACTGAACGTCTCATGGTAGTCCACTCCGGGCCGTTGGCGAAACCCCTTTGCTACTAAGCGAGCCTTGTACCTATCAATAGATCCGTGAGATAAACATTTAAGTCAGAATATCCATTTGCACCCAACAATATTTTGCACACCATTGGGAGGTATCAGTTCCCATGTGCCATTTCGAACCAAGGCATTAAACTCTTCAGACGCCGCCTTTCTCTATTTGCCATCTTTGATGGCTTGAGTTACATATGTGGGTTCAATTTCTGATGCAAGTTGGGCCAAGAGGTTGAGTTTAGTGATTGGTTTATGGATGTTGTTTCGAGAACGAGTGACAATTGGCTAGGTGCGAAGCAAGGATTGTGAGGATGGGGCTTTGGAGGCTTGAGGAAGTACTGGTGGAGGTAAGACCAAAGTGACAGGCGAGGACGTGCCAGGAGCAGGTGCAGGTATTAGGTATTGGGTTGGGTAGTATGGGGGATAAGTTGTTTGGGAAAGTAGGCGAAGTAGGAGGCTGTTCGGGTAAAGAAAGGGGGAGTACTTGGGGAAAGTCATTGTGGGCTACCATTACCATATATGTGGTGGAGTCAACTTGCAAAGAGCCGCTGGAACTACCTTCGGATTATGGGTATGAAACCGGGAGAATGACATGTTGTGGGAGCCATGTGTCACATGTCAAGTTATCAGGACGAGCGAGATATAGATCAATTTTAGACATGGGAAACTCAGACTCAACAAATCGAACATGACGTGAGATGAAAATCTTTTGAGTACATGGATCAAGACACAGATAAGCACTCTGAGTGAGGGAGTAACCAAGGAAGACACAAGGTGTGGAGCGACTAGCGAGTTTGTGAGGAGAATATGGACGGAGCCAAGGATAGCATAGACAACCAAATGCTCGAAGCTTGGAATAGTTGGGCGGCAACTCAAAGAGTTTATGATAGGGAGAGGTCATATGGAGAGTTGGTGTCGAAAGGCGATTTATGAGATAGACTGCAGTGGAGAAGGCATATGAACAGTAGGTTAGTGGTAAGGTAGCTTTAGATAGAAGAGTAAGTCTTTTTTCAACAATATGGCGATGTCTACGTTTCGAGAAGCCATTGTGTTCTGGAGTGTGAGGTGGTGAAGTGAGATGCGAGATTCCATGTGTGGATAAGTATGTGGCGAGACCAGTGGATTTGGCAAGACCCATATATTCCCCCCCCCCCCAAATTGTTAGAGTAGAAGGTGATTATTTTATTTTTGAAGTAGTTTTCAACAAGAGCTCGGAAACGAGGAAAAATAGTGGCTACATCAGATTTACGCTTGAGGGGGTAAAGCCATATGTAGTGTAGTGCGTGAAGTGATCCACAAAAATAGCATAGTATTTGTAACCATCGACAGAATAGATAGGCGAGGACCACACATCAGAATAAATAATTTGGAGAGGGGAAGTCGACACAATAGATGATTGAGAAAAAGGTAATTTATGACTTTTATTGCAGAAACAATCATTACAATGGAAATGTTTGGAACTAGATAAATCTAAAGGTAAACCAAACTTAGATACTATATGACGTTGGATTGACTCAGATGGGTGACCAAGACGATGATGTCAGGCACAGGAGGATACTTTGGTACTGGTGAAGACCGAAGGACGAGAAGCGAGGTACGAAACCAGCAATTCATACACACCATCTTTAGGGTTTCCTTCGAGCAGTATTGCCCCTGTCAGTAGATCCTTCACACAAAAAGAAGATGGTAAGAACTCAATCAAAGTGTTATTAGTTTTGCAAAATTGAGATATGGAGACTAAGTTTCTTTTCATGGCAGGAACAAATAAAACATCATGTAATTGAAAAGTGTGAGAGGATGTTTTAAGAGAGGCAGAACCAGTTTTTGAATTGTGTAACCCAGTGCCATCACCGATTTCGATGTCAACAGACCTGTCATATAGAGCATAAAGCGAAAGGTTGCCGAGGTCAGCAGTGACATGATGAGAGGCACCACTGTCGAGAAGCCAGGTCGAGGTTGCAACACCTGATGTTGTGGCTACATGTGCCTTTGGGTACCACTGAAGTCCATTGTGCGAGGAGCGCTGTGTGAGGGGGCGGGTACAAGTTGAAAGAGGGGATACTGAGCAACTGTGTGGCCCTGTTGGCGGCATCCTTGGCACTTGCCGAGATAAGGCCTCTGCTGGCGAGTTATGGCATAAAGAGACTGAGATGGTTGTTGTCACGAAGCAAGATGTGGTAGGTGTGTATGTTTTGACACGGGCCGTTGTGAATTACTGAATCTAGTCGACGCAGCGTTAGCCATGGCGAGATGGGGGAAGGAAGCAGATTGCGACTGCTGAAGTGTCAGTTCCCTGTTGATGAGTTTCTTATGAAGCTCATCAAATGAGATGGGGTTGTCCCTACTTGCCACTATATCGACAATATGGCGATAGTCATCACCGAGACCCTCTAAGATCGTCTTAATGATGTCTTCATGGTCCATCGGTTTGCCGAGTGCAGCAAGTTGATCAGTGCGACACTTGACATATTGCATGTAGTCCGATATGGATTGGGAGCCCTTCATGGATTTCTTAATCTGGTCCTTGAGTTGCTTTATGTGACCACGAGTCGGGCGAGCATAGGTGTTGGCAAGGGTTTGCCATGCTTCGCGGGAAGTGACTGATTGTTGGATTAGCGGAATAAGAAAGTGAGAGAGGGAACCAACAAGGACGCCAAACAGCAGTTTGTCTTGGCGAATCCATGGCAGAAAATCTGGGTTGGAAGCTTCAACACTGTTGGTGGTTATGGTGCAAGGAGGACATGGATGATTGTTGTCAATGTATTTGTAGAGGTCGTACCCTATAAGAATGGCCTCAATCTGGAGTTTCCGTGCGAGATAATTTGTGGAGGTCAATTTGATGATGGATGGATGAGAGATGTTTATGAGTTGAAGACTTTGGGTTGGATTTCCTGGGTTGGGAATGGCGATACTCTGATGATCAGTGGCCATGGTGGGTGTTTGGCTAGGATTGGCGGAAGATTGGTTTAGGACCGACTAATGCTCTAATACCATATAGAATAAAGTAGACTAATGAATAATGGCATAATATTTTCATTGATGTTAGGAGGTATAAATACAATAAGATTACAAGAAAGAATCAATTTGTTACAACCAAAAGATAAAAGATATTGATATCAAACCTAATAACTAAAGAATCAGTTAGTCCCTAATTTAAGAGAATGAGATAATTACAATTAACTAAAGAATAAGTCAAATCACTAATTTAAGGTAAGGGAATGAGATAATTAAATTAAATACATTAATTTAATTCTCTATTAGGAATCCTAATCCAAATATGTGGTGCTTCATTAACATTTCTAACCCTTTGGTTCCCAAAATAAAATTACTAGTAATATTTTTGCCAAACACTGTTCAACTTGGGTAATATGCATGCAATATTTTAAATTATCTCTATTTATTTATATTAACTTAAGAGCATTGTTCAAGTAGATATCCTTATTCCGTTATAGTAAGCCTACTATCATATAAAATCGTTCGCATATTTTGATCACCGCTCACATGCATATTTTGAGAGATATATAAGCGATTTTATATTTTATATAATAATAGACTTATTTATTCCTTTATTATGCTTGAAAGTCAACAGTTGTGACTAAGCTTACTATTCTTCTAGAGAATATAGACAAGTTATGATCGCATGTCTTTACTTTATGGGTTTTTCTTCTTCTTTGCAAATAAATATTACTAGTATTTTCGTTTGTGACAATTTTTTTCAAGCTAATTAACAAATTTAAAAGTATTACAAGTCTACAGTGGTGCAAAGAGCTGCGTAAAAACAAGACCCTGGTAATGAAAACCAAGCAGAAATTCTCAGAATTCAAATTAAACCTACTTTGTATTTAAACATTCAAAGAGAGAAAGCATAACAAGGAAAACCAACAATTAAACAAAGAACGGAAAAAAGAACCCCTATATATAAGACTGTTTTATCAGACTGTCAGCACGAAATATGAGGTTAATCCCCAAAGCAGAGCAAGCTGTGTGATTTAGTCGTTACTGCCTCCCCTTCTTTGTGCTGCAAGACGGGCACTTGTATTGCTTGATATTTTCTGCCTTTGCTGGTGTTATTTTCACGCACTTCCCATGGTACCACCTCTCACATATATCACAGCCAATCCAAAACTCATCGGCACTGTAATTGCCTCCACAGCTACCACAAAGTGTTTCTCCGTGCTCATCTTCATCCTCCACGTAACTATCATCATATACCCTTTGATTACTTTTTGCCTGTCCATCGCTTGTTCTCTGCAACGCAAATCATAATAATTGAACCACTTCTTGTATTTTAAGTAGGTTTACCACAAATTCAGACACTATATATATATATATATATATATATATAAAATAAAAAAACACCATGATAGTTGGAGACTTGATATTCACCTTTGTGCTGATCCTGGATTTGCTTCCAGTATCCACACTGGGCTTGTCCTTAATTGGTGGCTTTCTCTCCGTTACGACTTCAAAGACAGTGGGCAGATCATTTATCAGGCTAAATAGGCGCTTCCTGTTCGAGTGAAATGCTTACTTTTCAATGTCTTAAAAAATGATTACTTATAAGCAGGAGAACAATATATCAGAATGGAAATATATCCAAGGAATGCCCAAGACACCCCAGGCTGTAACTGGTTGCAGGAAGTGGAATTTTCTAATTTGCAGAGTAAAAACTGTCAAAGCAATAAGAAACACCACATAAAGAAAATTTGGGAGTTCTGCAATGGCAAAATGGCAATACAGAAAACAGATATGGCAGTCATTAATTATGTCCCTGTGAAGGAATTTCTACAATCTACAGTGCAATTCTATTTTATCAATCCATCGGTAGATTGTTCAGTGCGGGACTAAAACAGATTCAGTAAAGGAAGCATGCAGAAAGATTGTAGTGAAACATCTTTGTCCTCCTAAGATTGAGTGGTCAGACGAAATCTACCCTTGCAGATAGGCCAGACGCAAGTGAATTATCCAAGAGTTCTCAACAACAAAATAACATAGATAATTATTATTGATTGTAATCCAAGTACAAATTTAAAATAAATAAATAACGGGTATCTACACTTTCAATTACTAGTTTTAACTTTTAAGTCCTCTTCTATCCATTTAGAAGTGAGTGGTGTGCAAGTAGGATTGAACAACCAAAGATGGATAGTTTCATTCACCAATGTTTTAATAGATTAGAACCGATAAACTTAATAATGATAACTTATTGCATTGTGACTACATACAGGCCTCTTTCCGCTATCAATCTTGAGTTATGCTGCCTTACCCGAGGATAAATTAAAAAGAGATGCTCGAGATGAAAATCAATTATGCTATTACTGACAACATTGTGAAGAGAAGCAAAGATCAATTCTGAATAATAGGCATGGCTAGAAGCTCAAACTTCACAGGTTTATAATAATTAGAAAGCTAGAAATGAAATACAAAAGGACAGATACTAACAAATGTATTCCAAAAACAAGACCATAGAAGGCTAGGACCAAAGAGATAGCAGGGAACTAAAAGAGAAAGAAAAGAATCTATATCGAGCATAAATTAATCATTAGGGAGGAACTACAGATGATGTTGTTCCTAAAAGTGAAGCAAAATTGGTGAGAACTTGGGACATAGTGTAATAAGTAATGCTGCGAAAATGGAAGAAATGTTTCCTAAAACACAATGAGACAAATGCTACAAACTGTGTGAAAATATAGTCATGTAAACAGCCATGGCTTACACGAGTAAGTTTATAAAAAAAAGAGGTAATACAAAAACAAATAAAGCAAAACACAGATGCTTCATTAAGAATTATGATATATCAACTTGATAAAGAAGTGATGCATGCTAAACTGACACCCTAGGGCCAAGAATGTAAGTGGTTGTGTTGGAGCAAACTTTCTGCACCGCAGAATACCAAACAGACAAAAAAGAGAGCCATATATACAGTTCGCATACAAGATCAGCAAAACGCCAAATCTTAAGAAATCAATATAAAAGGTGTGTGAACTAGAACTTTTTTACTAAGAGAGACAACCAAAGCTAGCAATTAGGGAAGACAGAAAAAGAGATGTGGCGTATGTTCATGTGAAGCCATTACTACAGGAAAACTCTAGAAAAATCTATCAGTACAACGCTCAGTATAGATAAAAAAAATTCCCTTCTTTCACATCTAAACAAGTAAACAAATAAAGGAAGCATGGAGAGTGATCAAGCAAACAGCACAGCATCTTGGCCACATGCAAGTGAATGATGGTGTTCACATCTTAAACACAGCACCCAAGAGTAGTATATATTCATCAACAAAACAACTCAGATATCATGATGATGTGTAATCCAACCACAAACATTAATGAACGGAAACAGAGATCAATTCTGAATCAGAAGTATAGAAAACACGATTAACTGACCAGCCACCACTATAAATCTCAATCACAGCCACCTAAAAAATGAAGGGGAAAACACCGTATTCCAAAACTCTCTACTAGCTGGAAAATGAATGATCCACGCTCACCATCTACTTCAAACATAAAACACTAGCTACTATAGCTTTTCCTTCTCAAATTAGCATTCGCGAGAACTGCTCCGTTCACCGCCTCCCAAGCAAACTAAATTTTCTACATTAAAATAATTTTAACTATATATTCTTTAAGACAGGTAATGAGTTTGAGGAAAGATCTCTCTCATACACTAAAAAAATTATTAACTGGTTAGCTATTAAGCACAAAGTTATTTGGTGTAGGTGATAGAACGCGGTACCAGAATGTGGATTTTAGACAAAAGATGGTCCATGTAAGAGAAGGATAGAAGCAGAAACGATAGAGAAACATTAACTTACAAGAAAATCAGTGTGATCGGCCTATGAACGTGGAGCATGATGTGTAGCAAAAATCTAGACAAGGCTGAGTTTAAAATGCTCGTATCTGTGAGGCTGAAGAAGTATAAGTAAATGAAGCTAACCAGAAAGAGATCCTTGTAATATGACCTTACAGCGGGTGACAAACACTGGATAGGGCAAATGCCAATCAATGTTCAAGAATTGAGGGATAAACTAAATTAACAGAGTAGAAACAGTGAAAAAAGAAGTAAACTTGCTGTATAAAAATATAGAAACTATGAGCATAAAAACACATAGCTACTTTCATTATAAACCAATGCTTTTCGAATTTCTTAAGTACTCTTTAAAAAACATAACTCGTTCATAATAAAGAACGAATAGCATTTCCAACTTTTATCCATATCCTGAGGGCCTTTGGCAGCCTCTTAACATGACCTGGTGAAACTAGTTGATCAATACCATCTGCCAAGATTTGTGGCGAACAGAATGTTTAAATGCGTCAAAGTTATAAAATCAAGCCATATACCTGTCCCTTCCCTTTAGTGCAAAAACAATGTAGGCGTATTGTTAACAAAGCTCTTACCAGTAGCAGAAGACAATCCTTTAAATATCAAGAAAATTTTAATACCATCAGTCATCCATGTCAACCTTAAATTTGTTTGCATGCCAGTTTAATGTAAACCCAACCCTAACAGTTCGGTATTGGAACTGTATAGCTTCCCTAGGAAGAACTTGAGCTACTCGAATACAGAACAAAAAGAAATCTTTCTCAACTTTCAAACAAGATGTCTACACAAACAACTGTGTGAATAAAAAAACCTCCTTTACAATAAGAAAAGCTTCCAGCTTTTCACAGGATTATAATCAAAACCAAATGAAAATAGACAATGGCCACAAATAGTTCATAAAAAGAATCCTTTTTTAATCATTCTACCCCAACAAATAATTTTTCAAACAAAGGAAAAGAAACAAAATGGATATAGATAATCACACACATGCAATTGATGGGAACTTAAACAGGAAACAATCGAAAGGGCAAGTAAACAATACCTCTCGTTCCTATTAAGGCGAGCACCAAAATAATAAGCAACAGAAAGCAACCACGAATCAGTGTGCACAGCAACCAAAGACAGCCAGTCTCTCCGATTCATCCCATCCCTGGCGAAATTGATCCCTAACGCCGGTTCCGGAAGCTCCGGCGGCACTTCTTCCGCAGGCAACGTCACTTCCCATGACTCATTCGGATGCCCGTACAAACACAAATTCTCTTTTTCTACACAAAATAATAAATTAAACAAGCCAACAGAAATTAAAGAGCAAAAAATTAGTGGGGGAAAAACAAACAAACAAACCTGGATCGCAAAGTGAGTAGAATTCATCGACATCTGAGAGGAAAGAGATAAAAGTGAGTTAATTGCTTATATGTATGTATATGTTATATAAAAATTAGGGTTTAGATAAGTAAAAGAGTACCGTATGTGAGAGCACGAACGATGCCAGTACGACGGCTACTGAAGTCTTTGAAGATCTCTTCAACAGTACGGGGGTTTGATGCCATGTCCATGGCCGCACTCCAGATCTGATAAAAAAAAAATTAAACTAAAAAAATAAAAAGTAATCTAGTGTAAATTGAAAAAGATGATCGGATTGAAATTAATGGAGAAGAGTAGGAGTGAGAAAGAGGGGGATCAGAGATCTAAGGGTTGGGAGGTTTCTGACATCAATTTCGAGGTTCGGTTGTACGGAATTCTTATACTGCCTCCCTCAATGGCACTTGGAGAGAGGGGGTATAGATTTGCTCAAGAGGGCTTGACCTACTCTTCTTATTTCCTTTTTTAAAAATAAAATCCTACTAATACATATGGTATTTCATAAATAAAAAATATTATTCTTTCCTTTATACAAAAGGAGACCCGATAATAAATTTTATAACTTTTTAGGGATATATTTTTATTTTTATTTATTTCTTATATTTGTTTCTTAGTTAATTAAATAGTAATAATATAATAATAAAGCAATTATAATGATGAAATTAAGAATATAATGACAATTTATATAACTATTAAATAAATAAATAAATATATATACGGTTTCTTTTTTCAGTGAACGTTAAACAGTAAATTTAAAATGAACCGGCTATAGCGACGATTTTTTCCGCCGCTATAACATATAAAACCAACGACATAGTTGTAGACGGTTCGACTCTATAGCCGATTTATTTTTGGTTCATTATTTAAGATTTGGAGACCACACACACACACACATATATATATATATATATATATATATATATATATATAATATATATATATATATATACACGCACCACTTTACACCCCTTTTTTGACAAAATAAACCTCTTTACAGTAAACATGCTTATATGTTTAACATAATATTTGTTATATTTTCATTCTTTAACTTCTACTTTAGAATCTTAAAGAATATTTTTTGAAAATAAATATAAATTATGTTTGTCTAAATGTACTTTTTAAATGTCTAAGAATTGATTCACATAATTTGAATATGACACTCGAATTAGAACAAAAGGAGTACCCAAAAAACATAGAAATGACCTTACCAAAATTATAAATTATTATTATCTTTTGAAATTTAATTTTTAAACTTAAAATTGATATGATTCATTATGAAATAATAAATTATATAACTAGTGTCGACGTCAGAATTTTTATTTGTCCCCTTTCTATTCTTGTTCTTTGGTGTTCTCATGTTAGGTGAGATTTGTTTGAAAAAATAAGCGAAAAAGGTTCGACATGTATAATGTCGACGATGGGCTGTTAAGAGTCGCCAGTTGATTTTTTAACTGGTTGTACCAACACAACCGAGAAAAAGTTTATACATTGACTCAGTGATGTGACACTACTAAACGGGTCTGTGAAACCGAGATTCATTAAGGTCCGGGAACTTGCTTATGCGGAGAGAAAGTGTTAGGCACCCCCCGACATCCGTGTTGCCACGGTGATCGCCACTTTTCAAGAAATTGTTATATGAATGTGTGGCTGTTATTTGGAAGTAGTGTTATGTCTCGTTTGCATCTATATACAAAGGGTTTGAATTTGTATAAAAATTCAGTTTTAAACAAGATATAACAGTGATATTTTGTAAAAAAGGTTTTTTCAAACCCTTATGCTCAATAGTAATTGAAGTCTTTGATACTTCCATTTTATTAAAATGTTCGGCTTGATTGTTTTTATTTTCGAGATGCGAAGCATCTTCGAGAAAATGATGTACAAAGCAGTGTCGAATTCCTCATGGGCCTGAAAATCATCTGATGAAATCCAAACACCATGAATAATTTACAAGCTGCTTACAGCTGAAAATGTCAATAACGGGAACCGAATCTGGATTCAGTAGACTGAATCTGTGATCACATAATTTTTAATCTCACATGATGCCGCAATTTATATGAAAACTGTAAGCAGTTATATATATATATATATATATATATATATATATATATATATATATATATAAGCTGTAAATATATATATAAACAGACATGATCAACCACCACGAAGCACCTCCATGGGGGATAAAATGTAAATATATAAAAGCGATAAATATATATATAGAGACATGATCAACCACCACGAAGCAACTCCATGGGGGATCAGAAATGTAAATAAAACTGTAAAAGTGATCAACCGCCACGAAGTAAACTTCAGGCGGGAAGAAATGTACAGAAAGCAATAAAAAGGTCAACCGCCACAAAGTAAACTCCAGGCGGGACGAAATGTAAAGAAAGCCGTAAAAATGGTCAACTACCACGAAGTAAACTCCAAGCGGGACGAAATGTAATATATATATATATAAGCGATAAACGCACTGGATGTAAAATCCAGGCTCATCGAACAAAGTCCGACAACAGTTAATATATATAAGTATATAAATATATATTAAATCAGTAAACGCACCGGGTATAAAATCCAGGCTCATTGAACAAAGTTCGACAACAATTCATATATATATATATATATATATATATATATATAAGCAAGTAAATGCTCTGGATGTAAATCCAGGCTCATCGAACAAAGTTCGACCACAATTTATATATATATATATATAAGCAAGTAAACGCTCCGAATGTAAATTCAGGCTCATCGAACAAAGTTCGACCACAATTTATATATAAGTATATATATAAAAGCAAATAAACGCTCCGAACGTGAGTCCAGGCTTAATCGAGGCATAACTCGATAATGTTAGTCCATATATAAATATATATATATATATATATATATATATATATATATATATATATATATATATACAAAAGAAATAAAAGCCACGGACCGAAGTCCGGGCAAACACACTCAACGCGACTCTCAACTTGAAGAACGGTGTGTGCAAAGATGAAGAGAAATGCTTTAAAGTGTGTAAGAAGACTTATAGTGGACTGCCAAAGAAGACTTCTATAGCTTTATGTGGATGAACACTCGGCTCCCGCCGGTAGAAAAGTAGCTATATACGAGCTTACAAGTGTTTAAAATGAGAAAGCACTCAGTTTATAGGGTGTACAGAGCAAATTAGACAAGGCTCCCTCGCCTTTTTTCTTGCAAATATGGCCACCCCAAGCCCTCTATTTATAGAGGGGGGGTGCCGCAGGTGTACCTGCGGCTGCCCGAGGTGCCCCGGGAAGTGTGGGTCCCGCTATCTCGACATACGTGCATTCGAACAACGCGTTGTTCGCTTGAACCTTCATAACTTTCAATCCGAGAGTCTGATGGAAGCGTGACATACCATTCCGGAAATCTCTTTCCGAGAGCTATGCAATGACATATGATTTGCCTTTTTTGATTCTGTAAAGGTGGGTCCATGATCGAAATGGTATTTTCGGGTTTCCATTAGGTAGTCCGTTGAGCCGTTTTGCATAGTTTGCGCTCGAAAGTTAAGATATGGTTCTTTTGGAACTTATATTGAAGTATTTTGAGTTAACATGATTGTATTTGATGTGAGTTGAAGTTGAGTTGGCAAAATGATAATTTTGCCCCTCCCGGGATTGTTTCTGACTTTGTCGCAGTTGTAGCGGTCTTTTCCCAGGGTTATCTCTGAGATTGTCATGTTGTTGACTCTAGATGTCCTCAGGGCTATCTTTGAGGTTGGATTGATTTCCTGGGGTTATCTCTAGGCTTTGAACTTGATCCCCCGTGGTTATCTCCGAGGTTAAAACTGACTTTCCCGGGGTTATCTTCGGGGTTAGATACTGATTTCCCGGGGTTATCTCCGGGGTTGGAAATTGGATCTCCCGGGGCTATCTCCGGAGTTGGAATTGATGTTTTGGTCCTCCAGGGTTATCTCTGGAGTGTGAAACAGACGCTTTTGTCCTCCTGCATAGTTAATAACAGGAAAAGAAAATTTTGAGTGTCTACAGATGCCCCTCTTTATCATGTTCATGCAATGCAATGGAATGGACATGATAAAGATTAGTAGACACTTGAAATATGACAAGGTATTTTTAATGATGCAAATCGCAATATAATGAATGTTAAAATGTTTTCGCAAATCGCAATTCACAAATCGCACATCGTATTTCGCACTTTGCATTTCGTAAATCGTAAATCACAAATCGCAAATCATAAATCATATTTCGCATACAGCAAATCGTAAATCGCAAATCGCACATCGTATTTCGCATATCGCATATCGTAAATCGCAAATCGCAATGTAATGAATGTTATGATGAATGTTAAAATGCTTTCGCAAATCGCTTTACCTTTATCGGGGATTACTGATGCCTATACTGGTGTTGACTCCAACGATATTACTTTTTGTCGGTGTCGTCGATGCTTGTTTGATGAAGATAAATTGAGATATTTTCCACATCTCTGATGGGCATGACGTTCTGAGATCACCAAACATTCTCAATGTATACGTTGGTAGTTTGCAATGGTGCCTACCTTGCTGATCGCCAAACTGTTTCGGTTCCTACCCGAACGGTGGTATATGAAGCTTTCATCACTGAACTGTCTTGATGTTGCACTGAATTGATGTCAATGGTTTTAGAATACCGGATTTTCTGACACCTTCGCTGAAGTAATATTCCAAGTTTTGCTTTGCCAGACTCTGCCTGATATTACGCTCACCCTTTTTGAGGTGATTTAGAGTTTCCTTTCGCTGTTGGGTGCCTATTTCCCATTTCATTGAGCATTTGATTCGCAACCCGGTTGAACTTATGACCTGAATGCCGTTGACGTCCCTGGAGGGTGCAACTCGTTCTTTTGCTGCCCAGATTTGCACTTCGGTATAGAGGCCTCAACTTGTGAGGACTTGACGCAGGTTGACGCATTTGATGGTGTAGATTTCATTCGCTAGGCCTTTCATTGTTGGCCTTCTGCTTTTGAGTTAAGAACTTTTTTTGAGAATTTTCCCCTTCTTTTGTAGGGGCACGCTTATGTCGCCATGATTTCTATCAGGGGTGCTCCCCTTTCTTTTGTTGAGAGGCTTGATCTCGTATTAGGCTCCTTCTATTTCTTGGAATTGGACATTGCCCCAGTCCTTTCGCATATTGATGACGAGGATTCATATGAGAAACTCTCTTTATTAACCAAGTCGCGAGTGAATAATATCTGAATCGCCATTGAGATGATGATGGACCATGCTGATGGTGCTGACTGGTGTATTTTACACTTTAGAATGGTTAATAAATGCCCTAGTGTTAAGTTGTCGCTGCTTCCGAGATTGCCCCAATTTTGTTTTAAGGGACCCAATATTCAGCTGTCGCCAATTTTGAAATTGCCTCAGCCTTACTTGTTGTCTAGGGTAGTTGCTTTGACAGATGGGCTGATAAGATGCCGAGATCGCAAGAGGCTTTTACCACTGTACCATATGATGAACGACCAATGGATGTGGGCTTTGATGTTGACAGCTTTTTCTGGTAGAGATGTCGCTCTAGTTGAGAGAGACAATGCTCTAACTCATAAAGATATCACTGTTGTTGAGCAGGATGATGCCAGATCATCCAGAGATGCAGTGATTGTTGAGTGGGATAACGTTATATCTGCCCCAGATATCGCATGTAGTTTTCGGTGGATCTGTTGGCTCGTGTAGAAACCTTGGGCAGGAGATCACAGCGTTACCTCTTTCTTCTGAGAGGGATGTCATGTTGGACTTGATAGCTCGCTTATCCACTGGTTTGTAGATTAGATTTGATTTTCCTGCATAGACTAGCTTAGCCATTTTTGTCATGTACAGGACACATTGTATATATCAAACAGTATTATATGGCAGGAAAATATGTTTTGATTCACTTCCCTTTTAGTTATGCCTTGTGTGACGCCCCAAAATAGGTATACATCACCCATTTTGAGTCGTCAATAACATGGTATAGAAACAACTACAACTTTATTAATACAACATAAAAATTGTGAGTATAAATACAAATATTGTCATCTAGACAATATCCACACTCAAATAAGTCCTCATTACAATTATTGGTACAATATTTTATAAAAATGGTGAGGACTACTAAAACAGCTTCCTAGAACTTTCATTCCATACCCCGACTAGTACTCGCTACATTCTAGCCTCCTGAGAAGAAAAATGGAACAAAAAGGAAAAGGGTGAGCTCAACTAGCACAGTAAAGAATATTATGACTAAGATAACATAAAACAAATTATCGTTAGTCTTCAACAGGGAAAAATCTAATAGAATACAATAGACAATAAATTTTAAATCAATATTCGCAGCGGAAATAATAATTCATTAGAAGAGTTAAGTAGATAATAAAATCTACTATCTTCTATATATGAATTTAAAAGTCCCTCGTCAATATTTTATCCATGTAACATCAATCAATATATATCTGGAATCAAATATTCATCTTTGCCCTACAGGCCAAAGATATTCATCAATTGGTCATGTTCATCTAAACACCTGTTCATCTTTGCACTACGGGCCAAAAATATTCATTAGAAAATCATTCATCTTTGCACTACAGGCCAAAGATATTCATTTGTGTCATCATTTAGGACTGTGGATGATGAAAAATATTTTAAAGAAAACGAATCCAGTGAAACAAAAGAACAAATATTAAAGATTCGTATTTCAGCTATTCCATGTCCAAAAATACCTCATAATAATCATAGTGGAGTAAAATTTAAGAATGATCAAAACATGGATACAATCAAAGCTAGTATCCATAATAGATATTTTGGAGGAAAAACAAAAATTTAATTTTTCTGTGAATAGTGCCGTATACGTGAATAGTAATCCCAACACAAAAAGTTTCAAATTTGATAAAAACTTCAGATCAATACTTTGGCATAATGATATTGAAGAAAATAATATCATTTAAGAAGAAATAACATCCCTTACATCGTAAAGACAGTACTTCTAGTTGAAACACCAGATATAGGCTATGACTTGAACTTGTACCGTATAGCAATACTCAAAGTATTAAAATACTCACAAGAATACGCTCACTAATACAGAGAGAGAAAACTTCAGTTTTTTGTGTGATTTTCAATTCTAACCTAAGCACCCTATTTATAGGAAATTGCTTAGAACACCAAAGCAGAAAATTTAATATAATATTAATATTATTTTTCTAGATCTCCCTACGCACACCAATTGAGTCCAACATCAGCCACACATGTAGCCCACCTCTCAAAAAACGTTTTTCTCACATAAATTATTTAAAAACTCTAAAAAATCAAAATTAATTAATCCGAAACTTCAATAATTCACAATAAGTAGCCCTTTTATCAAAAAAAATTTGAACCTCATGCCTTTTTTATAGGAAATTTCATTATCTACAACTTTACAAAAGAAGATTTTTCCAAATTCCAAACAGAAATTGATCGAAATCCACAAACGGACGATTCTACAGGCTATAATCAAATTTCAGTCAAGAAATGGGCCCACAAACATGTTTCACATGTTTTAAACATCTTTTGCAACAAAAATATTCTTCATCCTTATATACTCATATATTCCACATTCATTGTAAAAATATCATCATTATTATATTATAATAATATAATAAAATATTATTTTATCAAAAAATATAAAATATCGATTTTCAACAATTGTCACTTTAAAAATTTTTCTCTATCTATATCCACATAAAATGAATATTTTTCTCATCATATAAATCAATAATTAATTATTCACAAATAATATTACAGAATCACAATACTGGCAACCAGGCCGTTCCCAGGAAAGAGGGGGCTTTCCACTAAAAAAATTTCCTTACTGGCGCGCAATTAGGTGACCAAACCTCTCCTTAGACAGAACTTTCTAGACATTGCCAATAATGTTATCAAATAATTTTATTAAGATAATATGAATTATTGCTCCGATAATGAAAAATACTGTGTAGTGATAATTATTGAAACAACAGTAATATAAAATATCAACGTAGCAATTATTGAATCAATAAAATAAAATACTGAATAGTAATTACTGTAACAATTATTGAGTAGTGCCTTCTTACGTAAGAATCAATAATTACTGCAATACCGTGTGCTACTGTGCAACAACGCGTATTATTGTATTTTAACCACCGGGTATTTCAACAGTATTAACGGTAACAACTACGTCGTTATTTATAAACAACTTATACTTGTGGTTTTCTTCTCCAATCGCTTTTCTTTATGGGGCCCACACAAGGCTGCGCCGTCGTACGAATATTCCCCGACAGCAAGAATATTCCACGATCAAACGAATATTCTCCGATAAAAATGAATATTTTATAACCACTTGCTTATTAAAAATATTTGTGTATTTTACCCATAACTAACCGCATTAATCAAATCAACCCTTACTATTTCAAAATAATAAATAAAGGAAATTAAATTTTATTTATAATAAGTTGGGGTCTTACAACCTTCCCTCCTTATGAAATTTCGTCCTCGAAATTGACGTACGTACTCAAAAAGATGAGGATATCTCGCTTTCATTTCCGTTTTCAACTCCCAGGTCATTTCTTCAATAGCATGGTTCCTCCACAAAATTTTGACTTATGGTATGACCTTTGTACGTAGGACATGCTCCTTCATATCCAAAATCTTGGCAGGTACCTCTTCATACGTTAAGTCTTCGGCTATCTCGTTCGGTTCTAACTCAATAACGTGGTTCGGGTCTTTCACATATTTACGAAGCACAGAGACGTGAAAAATAATATGAACACAAGACATACTTGGAGGTAACGCGAGTGTATAGGCCACATTTCCTACTCGGACTAGAATCTGAAATGGACCAATAAATCGTGGGTTGAGCTTTCCTCTCTTCCTAAATCTTGTAACTCCTTTCCATAGAGCCACACGCAACAATATATGATCCCCAATGTCAAATTTTACGTCCTTTCGATGAAGATCCGCATAACTCTTTTGTCGATCCTATGCCGTTTGTATACGTTGTCGAATCGTTTGGATCTTCTCTGTAGTCATTCGTACCAACTCTGATTCCAGCAACGTTGCTTCTCCCACCTCATCCCAACATACTGGAGAGCGACACTTTCGTCCATACAATGCTTCAAATGGAGTCACACCTATACTTGCCTGATAACTGTTGTTGTAGGAGAATTCCACTAATGGTAGGTACTTATCCCAACTCCCTTTGAAATCGAGGACACAAAGTCTTAATAGATCTTCAAGAGTTTGAATAGTTCTCTCTGATTGTCCGTCCGTTTGAGGATGGTATGCCGAACTGAATCGTAAATCTGTGCCCATAGCTTTTTGCAAGCTAACCCAAAATCTTGAAGTGAATCTTGGGTCACGATTCGAAACTATGGATACTGGCATGCCATTCAACCTCACAATCTCATTCACGTACATACTAGCAAGACGTTCAAGGGAATAAGTCTCCCGTATCGGCAAGAAATGAGCAGACTTGGTTAATCTATCAACAATAACCCAAATAGCATTTATGCCTTGAAAAACCGTGGGAAGACCCGTAATGAAATCCATGATAATGTGTTCCCACTTCCATTTCGGAATCTCAAGTGGTTGCAATGGACCCTTTAGCACTTGATGCTCTACCTTTACACGTTGACAAGTTAAACACCTCGAGATAAACTTTGCAATCTCTCTCTTCATATTGTTCCACCAAAATGTATGTCGAAGATCACGATACATTTTGGTACTTCCAAGATGGATTGTAAATGGTGTATTGTGTGCCTCCATCATGATCTTGTACTTCAAATCAGAATCGTTAGGAACACAAAGTCTAGAGTGGACTCGAAGTATTCCTTCTTCATCGATTCTTGCCTCTGGAATAACACCTTCTTGTACTTTCTTCTTTATACGCATCAGCTCCGGGTCTGTAGCTTGAGCAACTTTAACTTTTTCGATTAAAGTTGGTTCTATGCGTATACTTGACATCATCGCACTCGTTTCTGCATATGATCTTCTACTCAACGCATCAGCTACCACGTTTGCTTTTTCAGGATGATATTGAATAGTGTGGTTATAATCTTTCAACAGCTCGAGCCAACGTCGTTGCCGCATGTTGAGTTCTTTTTGAGTGAAGAAATATTTGAGGCTTTTATAGTCTGAATATATCTCCACTTTCTCCCCATATAGATAGTGCCTCCAAATCTTTAGTGCGAAAACGACTGCTGCCAACTCGAGATCATGAGTAGGATAATTTCTCTCATATTCTTTAAGTTGTCGCGAGGCATAGGCTATGACTTTTCCACGTTGCATGAGAACAAATCCTAACCCTTTGCCTGAAGTATCGCTGTAGATAACAAATCCATCCGAATCAGATGGTATTGTCAAAACAGGTGCCGAAATGAGTCTCCTCTTGAGCTCTTGAAAACTCTTCTCGCATTCCTCGCTCCATACAAATTTTGTATCTTTCCGAGTCAGCTGAGTTAACGGGGTAGCGATTCGAGAAAGCTCTTCCACGAATCTCCGATAATAACCAGCTACAGAAAGCTACGTACTTCGGTCACCGACTTCGGTTGTTCCCAACTTTGTATTGCTTCAATATTCACCGGGTCAACAGATACTCCATGTTTTTACACTACGTGCCCAAGGAATGCTACTTCCTCAAGCCAGAACTCGCATTTCTTTAACTTGGCATATAACTTGTTTTCACGAAGCCTTTGGAGTACCAACTTCAAATGGTGCTCATGATCTTCACGACTTTTGGCATATATGAGGATGTCATCAATAAAGACAACAACGAACTAATCCAAATATTCCTTGAATACTCGATTCATCATATCCATGAAAGCCGCAGGAGCATTAATCAATCTAAAAGACATGACTAAGAATTCATAATGCCCGTAGCGAGTCCTGAAGGCAGTCTTTGGAATATCCTCAGTTCTAATCTTCAGCTGATGATATCCATAACGAAGATCGATCTTTGAAAAGAATTGTGCTCTTTGTAACTAGTCAAACAGGTCATCAATACGAGGTAGCGGATACCTATTCTTGACAGTGACATGGTTTAATTCCCGGTAATCAATACAAAGTCTCATACTCCCGTCTTTCTTCTTTACAAATAAAACAGGAGCACCCCAAGGAGATGTACTAGGACGAATGAAATCGATATCCAACAACTCCTGTAGTTGGACCTTTAACTCCTGAAGTTCAATAGGAGCCATTCGATATGGGGTTTTAGAAATGGGCTTTGTACCAGGTTCAAGATCAATAAAGAATTCAACTTCACATTCTGGGGGTAGACCGGGAAGTTCTTCAGGAAATACGTCAGGAAAGTCAATAACAACAAGAATATTATTTAAATATGACGTGTCTTTATTCAAATCCATAACATGGGCTAAGAAAGCTTGACATCCATTTTATAATAAATGAATAGCTTTATGACTTGATATAACAGTGATTAATATTAACGGCTTAGTTGCTTGAATTCGCATAACAGGTTGGTTAGGAATATGAAAACTAACAACCTTACAAAAATAATTATTTTTGGCATGATGAGTAGTTAACCAATCAATCCCTAAAATCACGTCAAATACAAGTATCTTTAAAGAGATAAGGTCAACAGGTAAGGTGATGGTACCAACTTGGATCAAACAAGATTTATAAACAGTGGATGTGATAAAAGTTTCTCCTAACGGAGTCTCCACAGATAAATCAAAGTCTAATTTCTCCGGAGTCAAGTTTAAACGTTGAGAACAAGCAGGAGAGATAAATGAATGGGTAGCACCGGTATCTAGTAAGGTATAAACTTCGCATGAATTTATGATTAGCTTACCCGTGATCACTTCGTTTGGGTTCCTCGCATGTTGACTGGTCACGACAAACGCTCTTTCAGGAACTGTTGACTTTGACTTTTCTGGGACAGCCTTTTGGGTCACCATCCCCGTTGGACTTGGTTTTGCTACAGTACAATCTCGAGCGATATGTCCTTTCTTTTCACAATTATAACATACCTTAAACTGTTGTGGACAGTTTGGGCTGATATGTCCTTCTTTTCCGCACTTATAGCATATGACCGGTGGTCGTTCTCCTCCCTTGGAACTAGTTGCTGGTGGCGCTAACGTCTTCGTATTGTCATTGTTGAATCTCCTCTTTTTAAAATCTCCCCCCGACTCGCTTCTTCTATTCTCATGGCCATGATTACCACCAGAGTGGTTGCCGCTATTGTCCGTATTCTTCTTTCTCTGCTGGTTATCGTTGTCCTGATAACTGCTGTCACCGGTATGATCCTGGTTGTGGTCCCTCGGTTGACCGTACTCGTTATCTCGCTCTAATAATTGAGCCATGTTGACAACATCTGAATAGAGAGAAAATTTATGAGAAATGAGATATTGACGTATGTCGGGTTTCAAACCTCTCAGAAACATCCGCGTCATACGTTCTTCATTCTCCACCAAATGAGGTGCAAACCTGGATAACTCTGCAAACTTTGCCTCGTACTGGAACACCGTCATGTTGTTTTGTTCCAATCTAATAAACTATACCTCCTTCATATGACGAACACTTTCAGGAAAGTATTTGTCATTGAACAGTTTTTGAAACGGCTCCCAAGACATGCTGAGTGCGGCTGGATGGGTACGCTTCACAGATTCTCACCAGTAATCTGTCTCATTACGGAACATAAAGGTGGCGAATGGAACCTTCTGTTCCTCCGTGCATCCCAAGACATCGAATATCTTGGTAATTTACTTGACCCACGTCTCCGCCTTAATCGGATCCGGCTTTTCCCAGAATTCTGGTGGTCCCAACTCTTTGAACTGCTTGGTTGTGACCAGCTGTGCGTTGCCATTGTTCCTTCCTATATTTTGAAAAGGAATCTCCTTCGTCTGGTTTTGCATGAATCGCAAAAAGCTTCTAAACATCTCATCGTTCATCGTCTGCTCAGTGGTGTTGTTCACAGGAGGAACATTGCCAGCCTGTTGCACGTTCTCCTCATTGGTGAGCAAAGGTGTCTCCACGGTCTCATTTACTCCACTGTTAACATTCTCAGTCGACATTCTCAAATACTGCCATAAAACAAGGGTTAATTAAACAAATTAACAAATCACATAATATCCCTATATTATGATCGATCAACAAATAAGCTTAGGTAGGACACACTAGCGAAGGATTTACTCGTCTCTCCCCTCCTAGTTCTATTCCCCGATCTCCGCCAGAGATCATATCCCTAAGCTCTGATACCAACTGTGACGCCCCAAAATAGGTATACATCACCCATTTTGAGTCGTCAATAACATTGTACAGAAACAACTACAACTTTATTAATACAACATAAAAACTGTGAATATAAATACAAATATTGTCATCTAGACAATATCCACACTCAAATAAATCCTCATTACAATTATTGGTACAATATTTTACAAAAATGGTGAGTACTACTAAAACAACTTCCTAAAACTTTTATTCCATACCCCGACTAGTACTCGCTACATTCTCGCCTCCTGAGAAGAAAAATGGAACAAAAAGGAAAAGGGTGAGCTCAACTAGCACAGTAAAGAATATTATGACTAAGATAACATAAAACAAATTATCGTTAGTCTTCAACAGGGAAAAATTTAATAGAATACAATAGACAATAAATTTTAAATCAATATTCGCAGCGGAAATAATAATTCATTAGAAGAGTTAAGTAGAGAATAAAATCTACTATCTTCTATATATGAAGAGTTAATTCATTAGAAGAGTTAAGTAGAAAATCATTCATCTTTGCACTACAGGCCAAAGATATTCATTTGTGTCATCATTTAGGACTGAGGATGATGAAAAATATTTTAAAGAAAACGAATCCAGTGAAACAAAAGAACAAATATTAAAGATTTGTATTTCAGCTATTCCATGTCCAAAAATACCTCATAATAATTATAGTGGAGTAAAATTTAAGAATGATCAAAATATGGATACAATCAAAGCTAGTATCCATAATAGATATTTTGGAGGAAAAATAAAAATTTAATTTTTCTATGAATAGTGCCGTATTCGTGAATAGTGTCATATACGTGAATAGTGTCGTATACGTGAATAGTAACCCCGACGTAAAAAATTTTAAATTTGATAAAAAGTTCAGATCAATACTTCGACATAATGATATTGAAGAAAATAATATCATTTAAGAAGAAATAACATCCCTTACCTCGTAAAGACAATACTTCTAGTTGAAACATCGGATATAGGCTATGACTTGAACTTGCACCGTATAGCAACACTCAAAGTATTAAAATACTCACAAGAATACGCTCACTAATATAGAGAGAGAAAGAGAGAGAAAATTTCAGTTTCTGGTGTGATTTTCAATTCTAACCTAAGCACCCTATTTATAGAAAATTGCTTAGAACACCAAAGCAGAAAATTTAATATAATATTAATATTATTTTTCTAGATCTCCCTACGCACACCAATTGAGTCCAACATCAGCCACACATGTAGCCCACCTCTCAAAAAACGTTTTTCTCACATAAATTATTTAAAAACTCCAAAAAATCAAAATTAATTAATCTGAAACTTCAATAATTCACAATAAATAGTCCTTTTATCAGAAAAATTTGAACCTTATGTCTTTTTCATAGGAAATTTTATTATCTACAATTTTGCTGAAGAAAGTTTTTTCAAATTTCAAACAGAAATTGATCGAAATCCACAAACGGACGATTATACAGGCTATAATTAAATTTCAGTCAAGAAATGGGCCCACAGATATATTTAACATGTTTTAAATATCTTTTGCAATAAAAATACTCTTCCTCCTCATATACTCATATATTCCACATTCATTGTAAAAATATCATCATTATTATATTATAATAATATAATAAAATATTATTTTATCAGAAAAGATAAAATATCGATTTTCAACAATTGTCACTTTAAAAATTTTCTCCATCTATATCTACATAAAATGAATAATTTTCTCATCATATAAATTAATAATTAATTATTCACAAATAATATTACAGAATCACAATACTGGCAACCAGGCCGTTTCCAGGAAAGAGGGGGCTTTCCAATAAGGATTTCTCCTTACTGGCGCGTAATTAGGTGATCAAACCTCTCCTTATATAGAACTTTCTAGAAATTGTCAATAATGTTATCTAATAATATTATTTAGATAATATGAATTATTGCTCCGATAATGAAAAATACTGTGTAGTGACAATTATTGAAACAACAGTAATATAAAATATCAACGTAGTAATTATTGAATCAATAAAATAAAATACTGAACAGTAATTACTGTAACAATTATTGAGTAGTGCCTTCTTACGTAAGAATCAATAATTTGTGCAACAACGCGTATTATTGTGTTTTAACCATCGGGTATTCCAACAGTATTAACGGTAACAACTACGCCGTTATTTATAAACAACTTATACTTGTCATTTTTTTCATCCAATCGCTTTCCGTTATGGGCCCACACAAGGCTGCGTCGTCGTACGAATATTCCCCGACAACAAGAATATTCCACGACCAAACGAATATTCTCCGATAAAAATGAATATTTTATAACCACTTGCTTATTAAAAATATTTGCGCATTTTACTCATAACTAACTACATTAATCAAATCAACCCTTATTATTTCAAAATAATAAATGAATGAAATTAAATTTTATTTATAATAAGTGAAAGAAATTAAATTTTTTCCTGTAATCTGAGAGCGCCTTTTGTCAATACCTCTTTGACAACATATGGGTCTTCCTAGTTCGGGGAGAATTTTCCTTTAGAATGAGCTTGGTTGTCAACGATCTTCTTTAAAACCAAGTCATGTTGTTTGAACTGTCGTAGTCGAACTTTTCTGTTGTAGGATCTTCTTCACAAGTAGAGGGCCGCTCATGTGTTGGCCACATACTCCCCCATGGATTTCATCCATGAGCTTCTGATCTTAGTCCTTGTCCATACATCTGAGGAGACCTCGTCCTGCATCTCTTTTGTAGAGTGCATCTCCGCTTAGGTAGAATTTCATAGCAAGTCGATGGATCTGCCTTCTTTTAGTCGGGCTCGCCTCAGTGGGTGTAGATCTATCTTGTAAGTGCTCGTTGATATGATGATATCAAGGGTGCTGGATGGGAGGTAGCTCATCTGATACTTCTCCAATGTAATTCTCATAGGCTGTAGCCTTTTGTTGGGTAAATGTGAGGGTTGACATGTCTTCCTTGTCATGTATGTTGATCAAGGAGGCCAAGGTTGCTAGCGAATCCGCAAAATCATTCCTATTCTGAGGAATGTGGAGGAAGGATTTTTCTTCAAACTCCGAAGTCATCTGTAGAACCTGCCGATGGTAAGGTAGCAACTGTAGAACCTGTTGAAGAGCTTTTTCTTCTCTTTTTTTTCATTTTTTCTTTTTCTTTTTATTATTTTTTCTTTTTTTTTCTTTTTTTTCTTCTTCTTTTTTTTTATGCATTAGATCGTGGAAAAGAGCCATATGGCTCACTGATAGGTAGCTCCGGCATTGATGAGGCCGAATGACAATCGTCTGTAGCAAAAGGTTCCCCAAGGAGTGATGAATGTAGTTTTCTCACGATCCTCGTCAGCAACCATAATTTGATGGTACCCCGCAAATCAATTAGCAAAGGAGTACATGTCGTATTAAGCTGTATTATCAGTGAGTATGTGGATGAATGGCACGGGAAAGCTATCTTTGAGGCAAGCTTTATTCAGATCCTGGTAATCCACGCAAACTCGCACCTTTCCTCCAGGCTTAGGTACAGGAACGATGTTGGATATACATTCAGGATATGTGGACACCATGATAATACCAGCTTGAAATTGTTTCACAATTTCTTCTTTCACCTTTAAACTCCACTCAGGTTTCAATCGCCTGAGTTTCTGCTTGGCTGGCTTGAATCATTCATTGATGGGGAGGCGATGAATGACAATGTCAGTGGAAAAATCCACCATGTCTTCATGAGACCATGCAAACACATCCTGGAATTGGGTTAGTAGTATAACCATATCATTCCTCTGGTTTGGTGTAAAGTCTTGACCAATCTGGATTAGCTTAAGGTTTTCTAATGTTCCAAGATTAAAAGAGGTGGTTTGATCAAAGTTAGGTTTAGGTTTGTCTTCAACCCATTCTTTGATCTCCGGAGGCACCTTAATGTCCTCTTGTATTTCCATCAAGTCTGAGTCCAACATTTCATCAAAGTTACAATCCTTGTGGAGAATAGACACCTCATCAGCAAGTCTAGGCACATCTAACTTTAGAGTCCTGAAATAAAATACTTTCACTTAATATATGAAACTGTTTAATCACACAAAGTGTTAGCATGTAATAACAAAAGTAACTGCTAATACTGTACAGAAAAAGTAAGCAGTTATTGCTATCTACAGGACAGGGAGTTACTTCCCTTTTTACCCTCGTCGGCAAATGCAAGGAGTGCTGCTCCAATTGTCGAGGGCAAAGTCCTGGTGGACTGCAGTGATAGAAGGGCTGTCATCGTCCTCCTTTTCCCGAATGATGGCCATTATGTATGGGCAATCATCGTCTGGGGTGTATCTGTTTGTGTGTTCATCATGGACAATGATGCGTACGTTGGACATCATTTTGACTACGTCTTGTTTAATTCTTCGTTCCTCTTCTTTTAATGCGGGATCTAGAGCTAGGATTTCTTTCTCCTTCACCGGTATCGGTTTAGGAAATAACATAGTCATTACATGGGCAGACACCTTTACCGGAGACCGTACAGGCTCAGGAACTGTAGATGGAGATAATCGTCGTGTGGCTAAAGATGAAGGAATCTGTCTGTGCTTATGAGGACTCCTGCGACTAGAACTAGCAGTATCCGGACCTTGGGTTCCATCTTGTGCGGAGGATTCAGCATGTACGGGGTATCCTTGTACCCTGAGTAAACTTGTGAAGTTCTCTAAGCAAAACAGCCAACTCTGTAATCTGGTTACTTAATCCTTCGAACTCCTTGCTAGAGACAGGAGTAGGATTAGACTGGTCAGGTGTAGCCATGCTTGGCTGTAGGCTTACTGCCTTTTAGGATTTTAAATGGTTTACTGGACCAAGTATATCCCAACAAAAAGACTTATGTAGTTTAGTCTTAGTGAATGTAGCAATATTATCTAATGTGTCCATTTAGGAGTATCTTCCTGCGAAACGGATGTCAGTTGACAAGATAGTATGTCAGGTTTTGATAAAAAAGGAAGGCATGTACACATATTCCTTCATATTTTTCATTACATTGAGATTTACATGGAAATGAAATTACAAGTAATTGAATTTACAAGTAATTGAAATATGAAAGTATGAAGAGACTTTCCTCCGCGTTTGGTTTATCAGTGGCTGACCTATCTTAGGTTACTGTCACGGTTTTTCGACATGAAGGTTCCCAAATTATCGAAATTTACTTGATGGGAAGTTAATCCGGTCTTTCAACTAGAGCGAATTTGGGTGGTGCATTTCCTGAGCCTCGTTGGAATTAGTCTTCCTATGAGTGCAGTAATCAAACACCGACAGGATAGCCTCCTGGTGGAGGAACCACACAACATACATTCACATACAACGTGTCTCACCGTTTATGAAAATGATGACATGTGTGAAGCACTAATATCACAGACAGATATATTGCAGTGCAGTAAAAATGCATTCGTACACATTCATCAAATGTAAATGCAACATCTACACATAATCATATAACAGTTTTGAAAAGTTTGTAATAGCGGCTTAAGTCCTCTAACTGGAGTCCCCAGCAGAGTCGCCACCTGTCGACGTCGAGATTTTTATTTGTCCCTTCTCTATTCTTGTTCTTTGGTGTTCTCATGTTAGGTGAGATTTGTTTGAAAAAACAAGCGAAAAATATACGACATGTATAATGTCGACAATGGATTGTTAAGAGTCACCAATTGGTTTTTTAACTGGTTGTACCAACACAACCGATAAAAGGTTTGCACATTGACCCAGTGATGTGACACTGCTAAACGGGTCCGTGAAACCGAGATTCATTAGGGTCCGGGGACTTGCTTATACCGAGAGAAGGTGTTAGGCACCCCTCGACATCCGTGTTGCCACGGTGACCGTCACTTTTCAAGAAACTGTTATATGAATGTATGTGTGTGGGTCAATGTGATGTTATTTGGAAGTAGTGTTATGCCTCGTTTGCATCTATATACAAAGGGTTTGAATTTCTATAAAAATTTAGTTTTAAACAAGATCTAGCAGTGATTTTTTGTAAAAGAAGTTTTTTCAAACCCTTATGCTCAATTGTAATTGAGGCCTTTGATACTTCCATTTTATTAAAATGTTCGGCTTGATTATTTTTATTTTCGAGATGCGAAGCATCTTCGAGAAAATGATGTACCAAAGTTGTGCCGAATTCCTCATGGACATGAAAACCATCTGAGGAAATCCAAACACCGTGAATAATTTACAAGCTGCTTACAGCTGAAAATGTCCATCACGGGAACCGAATCTAGATTCAGTAGACTGAATCTGTGATTACATAATTCCTAGGCTCACATGATGCCGTAATTTATATGAAAACTGTAAGCAGTTATATATATATATATATATATATATATATATATATATATATATATATATATATAAGCTGTAAATATATATAAATACAAACATGATCAACCACCACGAAGCACCTCCATGGGGGATCAGAAATGTAAATATATAAAAGCGATAAATATATATATATAGAGACATGATCAACCACCACGAAGCACCTCCATGGGGGATCAGAAATATAAATAAAGCTGTAAAAGTGATCAACCGCCACGAAGTAAACTCCAGGCAGGACGAAATATACAGAAAGCAGTAAACACGGTCAACTGCCACGAAGTAAACTCCAGGCGAGACGAAATGTAAAGAAAGCAGTAAAAATGATCAACTGCCACGAAGTAAACGTCAGGCGGGACGAAATGTAAATATATATATATATAAGCGGTAAACGTACCGGATGTAAAATTCAGGCTCATCGATTAAAGTCTGACTACAGTTAATATATATAAGTATATAAATATATATTAAAGCAGTAAACGCACCGAATATAAAATTCAGGCTCATCGAACAAAGTTCGACAACATTTCATATATATATATATATATATATATATATATATATAAATATATATATATATATATAAAAGCAAGTAAATGTTCCGGATGTAAATCTAGGCTCATCGAACAAAGTTCAACCACAGTTTATATATATATATATATAAAAGTAAGTAAACGCTCCGGATGTAAATCCAGGCTCATCGAACAAAGTTCGACCATAGTTTATATATAAGAATATATATAAAAGCAAATAAACGCTCCGGACGTGAGTCCAGGCTCAATCGAGGCATAACTTGATAATGTTAGTCCATATATATATATATAATATATATATACAAAAGAAATAAAAGCCATGGACCGAAGTCCGGGCAAACACACGCAACACGACTCTCAACTTGAAGAACGGTGTGTGCAAAGATGAAGAGAAATGCATTAAAGTGTGTAAGAAGGCTTACAGTGGACTGCCAAAGAAGACTTTTATAGCTTTATGTGGATGAACACTCGGCTCCCACCGGTAGAAAAGTAGCTATATACGAGTTTACAAGTGTTTAAAATGAGAAAGCACTCAGTTTATAGGGTATACAGAGCAAATTGGACAGGGCTTCCTCGCCTTTTTTCTTGCAAATATGGTCACCCCAAGCCCTATATTTATAAAGGGGGGTGCCGCAGGTATACCTGCGGCAGCAGCAGGGGTACCTGCGGCAGCAGCAGGGGTACCTGCGACTGCCCGAGGTACCCCGGGCAGTGTGGGTCTCGCTATCTCGATGTACGTGCACTCGAACAACGCGCTATTCGCTTGAACCTTTATAACTTTCATTCCAGGAGTCCGATGGAAGCGTGCCATACCATTCCGAAAAGCTCTTTTCGAGAGCTATGCAATGACATATGATTTGCCCTTTTTGATTCCGTAAAGGTGGGTCCACGACCGAAATGGCATTTTCGGGTTTCCATTAGGTAGTCCGTTGAGCCATTTTGCGTAGTTTGCGCTCGAACGTTAAGATATGGTTCTGTGGAACTTCTATTAAAGTATTTTGAGTTGAAATGATTGTATTTGATGTGAGTTGAAATTGAGTTGGCAAAATAATAATTTTGCCCCTCACGGGGTTGTTTTTGACTTTGTCGCAGTTGTAGCGGTCTTTTCCTAAGGTTATCTCTGAGATTGTCATGTTGTTGACCCTGGATGTCCTCAGGGTCATCTCTGAGGTTGGATTGACCTCCTGAGGTTATCTCCAGGCTTTGAACTTGATCCCCCGGGGTTATCTCCGAGGTTGAAACTGATTTTCCGGAGTTATCTTCGGGGTTGAAAACTGGATCTTTCGGGGCTATCTCCGGGGTTGAAATTGATGTTTTGGTCCTCCAGGGTTATCTCTGGAGTGTGAAACAGACGCTTTTGTCCTCCTACATAGTTAGTAACAGGAAAAGAAAATTTTGAGTGTCTACAATTAGTACTAATTTTTAGATGATTTATAATAAAAACTGATATTTTCACATGAAAAAACGATATTTTCATGTGAGTTTATCACATGTATGTGGAATTCATTCACTATTTAAGTGAAAGATAATATGTGAAAATATCGTTTTTATATGTAAAAATATCAATTCTCTTCGCAGTATTATCATCATATTGACAAAATCATTAAACTAAGTCAATTCTAAATTTAAATTTAAAATTATTTTAGATTGACTAAATAATTAATATTAAAATTATATTAAAAATAATATATCTGTGAATATTTGTGTCGATTTTTTTGTTACTAATTATATGGATAAGTATTAGTTATAATCCATATATATAATAGGTGGAACTCTCTTGTAGTTCTATCCAATTTTATGTATTAATATACAAAAACTATATCTGAACATTAAAATTGGACAAGAATGTATTTGAATTTTACTTATTTATATTTTGATCCTCAATAATAGAAAAAAATATAAATATGTAAAATTTAAATACACTCATATTTAATATTCATGTCCACCTAAAAGAGGTCGTTAATATATTTTGTAATTCTACACAAAATTGTCTATTCATAGCGGGTGTTAAGAACAGATGGACTAATATTTTTTTTGGACCCTCTCTTACAATTTTAGATGAACTTTTCCTTTTAATAGCGCATTATGGGCTCAAAAACATTGCATTCTAGGCTTACCACCACGGGCAGACTGTTGTTGTTTAATCCATGGCCTTCTAATGTTTATGTACCTAACTCATGTTGCGCAGACCAAATAGTCCTGTTAATTCAGCTCATTAATTCAGCCCATTAATTTTCTTCAATCAGGTCTTATTAATATATATATATATATATACACACACACACACACTTATATACAAGTGGGCTTATTTTATTTAAGTGGCTTGCTTAGAGCATTCACAACAGTTTCTTTATCTTTATTCCTACTCTACAGTATTATTGGGTCATTTGCAAAATAGATATTCAATTTTTTCACTACGTACCTAACAGGTTCCTTAAATAATGAAATTTAAAAGTTAAAAGTTAAAATTTCCAATAGTTAAAATATCAAATTAATAATAATCTTATAATTTATAAAAGAGAGAGTATAATTTATCAATTATATTTCACTGTAAAATAATTTTTATTTATTTTAAATTTTAAGTAATGTATGAAGTGAGTATTGAATGGATTGTAGTTGCAAATGTACATAAGATTGATATTAACTTTTAATAAGTTAATTTGTGATATTTTTAAATTTAAATTTAATATGATTCATTTAAATTTCAAAAATAATAAATTTTATAATTATTATTACTTTTATAATATTTATAATTACATTGACATAAATTAAATAAATTTATATCAGTTTTAAATTTGAATACGTTTGAAATTAATTTTTAAAATATAAGTCAATATTAAGTTTATGAAAATAAAGTAGTAAAAAAATACCAAGATGTGTATGATGGATGAGTTATCCATTTAAATAAGGGTGTGAAATGTCATTTTGTATATATAGAGAATGATCTTTTGACTAGTGCATTCACAACAGTTTTCTCAATCAACTCTTTATCCCCAATTTTGAAGAATACATCAACAAATCATTATCCAATAGTTTCCTTATCCTTATCTGACTCTCTATTTTAATTTCAATAAATGATTTTACTCCCTAGTGTGAGAGAGTCAAAAAATCGTTCCCTATTCACACACACATTTAAGTAGACAACTCATCAATCATATATATCTTGACATTTTTTTTATTACTTCATTTTCAAATTATAAAATTAATATTGACTTATTTTTTAAAAATTAATTTCAAACGTATTCAAATTTAAAATTGATATAAATTTATTTAATTTTTGTCAATATAATTATAAATATTATAAAAGTATTATTAATTATAAAATTTATTATTTTCAAAATTTAAATGAATCATATTAAATTTAAATTTAAAATATCACAAATTAACTTTTTAAAAGTTAATATTGATCTTATGCACATTTGCATCCTTTCAATACTCACTCCATAAATTACTTAAAATTTAAAATAAAATAAAATTTATTTTACAGTGAAATATAATTGATAAATTATACTCTCTCTCATAAATTATAAGATTATTATTAATTTGATACTTTGACTGTTGGAACATTCAAATTTCAAATTTTAACATTAAAATTTTATTATTTAAGGAATCAATATAACGAACCTGTTGGGTACATACTGAAAAAATTGAATCCTTATTTTACAGAATGACTCAACAGCACTGCAGGGTAAGGATAAAAATAATAAAACTGTTGTGAATGCTCTCACACTGGGAAGTAAAATTCTATATAGGGATTAAAATAGAGAATAAAATAAGAATAAAGAAACTATTGAATAATAATTTATTGATGTATTTTTTAAAATTGAGAATAGAGAATTAATTAAAAAAACTGTTGTTAATGATCTTACTTCCAGGTAGCCTAAGTGGTCCAAATGGCTTCTTGCTTACTAGTGGACCGTCCACTTCAATTTTCCTTTGTTTTTTTTTTTTAAAATTTTTATTTGCTACTAGTACGCCCAATTTATTTCCTTCCAATATTAATTATTTTCTAACTTTTCATTTGTACAAATATAATACATGATTAAATATAAATCCTTTTAAATAATATTTCAATCTTTTCAAGAATTGTACAAAAGTTATCTTTACAAGTATATAATAAGTCATCATCAAATTAAAATAGAGTAAGCTAAATATAATAAATTCTCATGCATGTAATAACATACACATTGGAGACTTTTGAATAAGTAAATATTCATTTATTTTGGTCTAAGCATTTATAATGTAAGGATTTTTTCTTTCTTATATTATTTCTGGTGTGTTTTTTTATATTATGGTCTTAGTCTAGGCAATTATTCCTGCGTATTTTTATATGAAGGTTGACGATAACGTACGTGTAAATATTTAATATCACAATTTTCTTCGTTTTTAGTTGTCAAATTAGTAAGAAAGACATATAGCTTAGTTAAAATGAACTCCTACGAGTAGTGTTGGTTCACCTAACTATCACGTACCCCTTTGTTCCATATTATTTGACTAGCAACAGTCTCGTACTTTTGACACTATAGACGGTGAAGTACTTTTGACACTATAGACGGTGAAATTTATTTTAAATTTTAGACGATTAAGATGATTTATTAGGGTGAGCGATAAATTTAAAATTATTTGTATTTTGTTAGATAGATTATTATTAATTTTTTGAAATCAAATTAAGAGATTTTTAAAGTCTAAATTGATATATATATATATATATATATATATATATATATATATATATATATGTGTGTGTGTGTGTGTGTGTGTGTGTGTGAAACTCCAGATTTTATGAATAAATATTTAATTTTTCTCGAAATAATTTTTTTTATATTATGGTGTGGATTTGATATAATAGTTATGGGTAGTATTTATAAATTTTGTAAAGTATGCAAGTTGTCATATTATATTCGATTGGTCGGAGAATATTCTTTTTGTCGGGGAATATCCGTACGACGGTACAATCATTGGTGGACCCCACAACGGAATTATTGTCGGATTGAGAAAACGACAAAAATACTTTATGAAAATAACGGCGGAAGTTTTACCGTTGAAACTGTTGAACTACTCGGTAGTAAAAGTACAGTAATACGCGTGGTTGCATAGTAGTACACGGTATTGATTATTGATGCTTATGTGATAAGTCACTCAGTTTGATTCAATTATTGTCAGTTAATAATATGAATTATTTAGCGATAATGACGTTTTGTTTTATTCGTATTATTAACGTAATAAAACAGAAACATCTTTTTATATAAAACAGAATACTTTATTAAAGTTATTCTATAAATAGAATATATTATATTTTATTTAAAAGATTTTTCTTTAAATATGGACCGTCAGATTAAAGTAATCAATCTGGACCGTTCATGGATTAGTTACTATGCATTCTATTTTTCTATAAATAGCAGCTCATTCCTTCATTATTTCTTACGAATTCACTGAACTCTAAAGAGATAAACTATAGAGAGAGAGAAGAAGGGTATTCTACTACTTAACTACTTCCTTATTTCAGCTTTTCTTTAAAACGGTAAGGGGTGTTATTCTTTCTTATTCATGAAGAGAACTGCTGTTATTCCATTTCTTATTATTCTGTTGAAATAACCTGTATACGCGGTCTACCCTATACTTGGTGACATTCTTCTATTATTCTGTTGGAACATCCTGTCTGTGTGTTTTACACCGGACCTGGTTCCGTTTTTATTATTATTCTGTTGGAACATCATGTCTGTGTGTTTTATACCGGACCTGGTTTCGTCTTGTTATTATTCTGTTGGAACATCCTGTCTGTGTGTTTTACACCGGACCTGGTTCCGTCTTTATTATTATTCTATTGGAATATCCTGTCTGTAAGACCCCGAATTTTATGAAATAAAAGTATTCAATTTTTCTTATAATTACTATTCAGTAAATGGTTAAATTGATAAAAGTTTAAAGTTATGAGTGAAATATGATTTTTTTTTCAAAATAAGCAAGTGGTTATAAAATAATCATTGTTGTCGGGGAATATTCGTTTGGTCGTAGAATATTCTTTCTGTCGGGGAATATTCGTACGACGGCGCAGCCATTTGTGGGTCCCATAACAGAATAACTGTCGGGTGAAGAAAACGACAAATTTGAGTTTTTACAAATAACGACGTAGTTGTTACCGTTAACACTGTTGGAATACCTGGTGGTTAAAATACAGTAATACGCGTTATTGCACAGTAGCACACGGTATTGCACAGTATTTTTGAAATTATTGATTCTTACGTAAGAAGGCACTACTCAATAATTGTTACAGTAATTACTGTTCAATATTTTATTATTGATTCAATAATTGCTGCATTGATATTTTATATTATTGTTGTTTCAATAATTGTTGCTGCACAGTATTTTCTATTATCAGATCAATAATTCATATTATTTGAATAATATTATTAGATAACATTATTGGCAATGTCTAGAATGTTCTGTTTAAGGAGAGGTTTGGTCATCTAATTGCGCGCCAGTAAGGAGAAATCCTTATTGGAAAGCCCCCTCTTTCCTGGGAACGGCCTGGTTGTCATAAATGTGATTCTGTAATATTATTTGTGAATAATTAATTATTGATTCATATGATAAGAAAATATTTATTTTATGTGGATATAAATGAGGGATATATTTTTGTGGTTAAAAAATGAAGGAGTTAATGTTGAGATTTTTATCCGTATTTTTGTCGGAATGGAGGTATTAAAAATCAGGGTTTTTTAGATATTTTGCGGGGGTTATAATTTTTAATCCGACCGTTGGATCGTGGTAATTTTTGGATATGTTATACATATATAAGTTGAGTATATGCCCACAAATTTTGAACCGTTAAAAATGAACGTATGATTTATTATGAATTTTACAAGATGACTGGTTCAGAAATTATTGAATTTTTGGAGTTTATCATTTTGGTGGAAAATTCTAGAATTGGTGGGCCCCACTTGTGGTTGGTGAAGAAATATGCTGAATTATATTTCAAATGTGGTGGGTGGGAATAGTAGCAGGTAAAGCCATCAGGTTGCAGGTCAAACCTACCAAAATTTTCCTATAAATAGAGGGCTAAGTTAGAATTGAAAATCACACCAGAAACATAAGCTTTCTCTCTTTCTCTCTCTAGATTATTGAGTGTATTTTGTGAGTATTTAGATACTTGGTGAGTTGCTATTCATCAGTGCAAGTTTCCTTCAGCCTTATACCGATCAGAAGTACTGCTATTTTGAGGTAAGGGATAGTAAGGGATAGTAATGGATTTTAAGGGTTGTTATGATTTTCAGTTTCGTAATTTTTCTGATCTTCAAAAATTCTGAAAAAATTTGAAATGATATTTTGATGAGTTTTCTTGATTGTGTCCAAAAATGGTGATTTTTGGATGTATAGATTGAGAGTTATGAATTTTATGAGAAAAGACTATTTTAAAAGTAACAGCTTATAATTCCTTGTGGTTAACTCCAAAATTGATGAAATTTTTATTGGGAGTACATGTATATGATAGAAGTATACTCTGTAAATTTCAGAATTTTTAGACAAAAGTACAATTTTTGATAAATGTCTAAATATTCGGCTATTTTGGCCATATGAAAAATAGTAAATGACTTTTAAAAATTCTGAGAAAAATATATGTTCACTATGGGACAATATTATGCTAAATTCCAGAAAAGAAATATTTTTGGAACGGATTTAGTATTTTTCATGAAAATGGTCTAGTTATGAGTAAATGAATTAAATATGTTTTGTGAAGAAAGAAAATTGGAAAATAGGATTTTATGGCTTGAGAATCCTATATGAGGTATATGCAGATTTTTGATGAGGGTTTTGGTTATTGATGATGAAATTGTAAGAGTTGACATTTTATGATGATTAAATGCATTAATTAGTAAAGTGTAAATAATTAAAATAAATTGTTTATAAATTTAAGTAATGTTATTCTTTCAATATCATTATACCGAAATATTGGTATGTATATTATTGTGGAATTTCTATCTTTTGTGTCGGGGTTACTATTCATGAGTTACGAATATTACTCTTGAGATTAAAACTATATGTTGATCATATTATTTTTATCATCATATATAACATTTTTATAACCCTGATGTTGAAATTCTCTTTCACTGGAGTGTAAAGATGGGTAGATTATTGGTATGATCATGACTAGGGTTCTCTTTGGCCTGTAGTGCAAAGTTGAATTGTGACTGGTATGATCATGACCATTGAATTTATAATTGAATATCTTAAGCTTAAGTGCAAAGGTGAATTGATCAACATGGTTATAATTATTGTTTATATAAATTCTGAAATGATTATATATTTCTTTGAGATATGAATATATTTGGCCTGTAGTGCAAATATGAATTGTTGATGAATATCTTTGGCATGTAGTGCAAAGATGGCCTGTTGATGAATATCTTTGGCCTGTAGTGCAAAGATGAACTGTTGTTGAATATCTTTGGCCCGTAGTGCAAAGATGGTTTGTTGATGAATATCTTTGGCCCGTAGTGCAAAGATAGATTTGTTAGTATGATTATAAACAGAAACTGTGATTTGGTATAACCATGATCTTTGATGTTTCAGGTAAAGACAGGTGATGAAAATATTCTTCGTCTTGGGTGCGAAGAAAAATTTATAGTCACAATTATGATTATGAGTTATTCATATGATTGTGGAAAGGAACTGTTGAGTGATGTTACATGGATAAAATATTGTTGGTGGATTTTTAACATGGAGAAGATAATAAATTTTATAGTCTATTTGACTCTTCTAATGGATTGCTCGTTCCGCTGCAACTATGGTTGAAATTTTTATCATTTACCATATGTTCTAAATCTCTGATTTATTATTGATGAAGGCTATTGATAATTTAATTATCTTTAGTCATGATATTCTTTACTGAGCTAGTTGTGCTCACCCTTTTGCTTCACAATTCCTTTCAGGTAATAAGAGTGTAGCTGGGTCGAGCGAGGGTAACGGGGAAATAGAACGGTGGTCTCTAGCTGTGGATGTTCTCCCGAAGCAGTATAGAAAAGTTCATTTAGTAGTTATATTTGGTGAATCCAATAGGGTAAGGTGTACCCAACGTTGGAAGGGTGGTTTGCCACTATCATACAAGATGTCTAACGACATACAACCTCGTGTCATCATAAGACAGGGATGTGCTCATCCACTTACTGAGTATATATACGAGCACTACCTATATAATCTTGGTGTTTGTTTAAAGTATAATTCTCAGTTAGAGACAGTAGAGATAATGATATGTCAAGAGAAGACTCACCATTGGGAAGAATATGATAGTAATCTTCTCGTTTTTCTTTGGGGTCTATTGGGTCAACCAAGGATAATTCTGTGGCCATATAATATCTATCATAACCTAGATGCGTGGCCTCCCATGTACGAAGGTTTTCTTGAGCACTTCCCAAAGATTCTAATTTCTAAAATAATTTTTGACTATACCTTTATGTAAGGTGTTATTGTGAGGTGATGTCCACGATTGGAACATGAGTCACATTTGGTATATATTTGTATCCAAACTCACAGCATATGTGTTGTTGTATTTTGCACGACAATTGTTGTAATAAAGTTGTAGTTGTTTTCTGTACCATGTATTTGACGACTCAGAATGGGTTGGATGGAATGGACCTATTTTTGGGTTGTCACACTGTCTGTGCGTTTTACGCCAGACCTGGTTCCATTATTTATTATTCTATTGGAATAACTTGTCTGTGCGGTCTATCGCATGCATGGTGATTTCTTTTGTTATTCCATTCTTTATTATACTCAGTTGGTTAAGTTTTGACTTCTATACTCTATGAAATTTGTAGAATATCCTTGATAATTGCGGTTCATCCAGTATCTTTTCATGAAAATATTCTTCTAAGCATTCTTGAATTTTACTCCACAAAGCAGTATCATGTTAACAATTTGGACGTTGTTAATTCTTGGATAAATTAATTCTTGAACTTGTTTTATTGAATTCTTATATCATTGTCATCATCCTCATGTTTATAAAATGTTGAAAGTCATATGTGGCCTGTAGTGCATAGATGGACTTGGTATGATTATGACCACGGATTATTCGGTATAATCATGACCGTAATGTTACAAATGATGTGGTAAAAGTCCTCATTAGCCCGTAGTGCATTGATGGACAGTTGTTGACATGATCATGACCATTAATGAATACACGAATATCCTTGGCCGTAGTGCAAGGGTGATTCGATGATGTGGATTATTTGATTAAGCTGAGTTCCAGCGATAACAGTGTTGAAAAACTTTTTAAATCATAAAAGATAGTAGAGTTTATTTTCTACTTGACTCTTTTAATAGGTTGCTTGTTCCACTGCAGTTAAACTTGATGTCTATTATATTTTATTAGTTTAACATTGTTGAAGGCTAATGATAATTAATTCTGCATTATCTTAGTCATAATATTTCTTACTGGGCTAGTTGAGCTCACCCTTTCTTTCACTGTTCTCTTCAGGAAATGAGAACGTAGCTGGGGCAAGTCGGGGAACGGAGTGATGGTCCGAATGATATTATTAGTTAGTAGTCCTCATTATTCTATGTAATAGTGTGTTAATAAATGTAATGAGAACTCCTTTTGAGTATGAATACTCTCTAGAAGATAATATTTGTATTCAAACTCACAGTTTATGTTTTGTCGTATTGTACACGACAGTTGTATTAGTAAGTTGTATTTGTATTCTGTACTATGTATCTGACGACCCAAGATGGGTGATGTATACCTAATTTTGGGGGCGTCACAGTTGGTATCAGAGCTTAGGGATATGATCCCTGGCTAAGATGTGAGACTAGAACTAGGAGGGGAGAGACGGGGAATTCCTTCGCTAGTATGACCTACCTAAGTTTATTTGACATATAATTGGTCGGTCAAAGTATATGGATAATATGTTATATGTTAATTAACCCTTGCTTTGTTGCAGTATTTGCAAATGGCATCCGAAAATGTTGAGATAATCAATGAAGCACATGTGACCATTGAATCACCAACGATCAATGCTCAGGGTGATGTGCAACCAGAGGACAATAATCCTCATGAAAACAATAACACCAATAAAATGGTGAATGATGGGATGGTCAGAGGCTTTATGCAATTCATGCAACAATAAAATAACTCCCGGACGGTCACCGCTAAGCAGTTCAAGGAGCAATTCATGCAACAACGGGCGAGAGCGGCTCCTATCCAAAATGAAGGAGGAAACAATGACAACCCACGGTTGGTCACCGCTAAGCAATTGGAGCTAGGACCACCGGAGTTTTTGGGAAAGCCAGAACCACTTAAGGCGGAGACGTGGTTAAAGCAGATCACCAAGATATTTGATGTCTTGGGATGCTCCGAGGAGCAAAAGGTTCCCTTTGCCACCTTTATGTTGCGTGAAGAGGCAGATTACTGGTGGAAATCTGTAAAACGTACCCAGCCTGACGCACTCAAGATGTCTTGGGAGAAGTTCCAAGAACTGTTCAACGACAAGTACTTTCCCGAAAGTATTCGTCACATGAAGGAGGTGGAATTTATTAAGTTGGAGCAAAACAACATGACCGTGTCGCAGTACGAAGCCAAGTTTGCCGAGTTGTCCCGATTTGCGTCCCACTTGGTGGATAATGAAGTGAGAATGACGCGGATGTTTTTAAGAGGTTTGAAACCGGAGATACGTCAATATCTTATTTCTCATAAACTGTGTCTGTATTCAGATGTTGTAAATAGGGCTCAATTAGTAGAGCGCGATAACGAGTCAACGCAACCAAAAGAGAGCAGCCGAAAAAATGATAATACTGATGATAACAGTCATCAAAGCGGTGACAATAAGCATGGAGGGAATCAACATGCCAGAAATGGTAACCACTTCAATGGTAATCATGGTCAAAACAATAAGAATGGACATTTCAAGAAAAGAAAATTCAACAATGATGAAAAGACGTCAGCACCAGCACCCGTTGTTAAGGAAGGAGAACGACCACCTATCATATGCTTCAAATGCGGAGGGGAGGGACACATCAGTCCAAACTGCGCGATGCCATCCAAAGCATGCTATAATTGTGGAAGAGAAGGTCACTTAGCCCGATTTTGTCGTTCACCGAAGACAAGTTCAGATAGGATGGAGGCATCAAAGACCGTCCCAGAAAAGCCAAAGCCAGTAGTTTAAGAGAGAGCATTTTTTTTCGTGACGAGGAACCTGAATAAAATTATCACGGGTATGTTAGTCATAAACTCTTGCGAAGTCTATACCGTGTTAGATACCGGTTCTACTCACTCTTTTATTTCACCTAGTTGTGTTCAATGTTTGAAGTTAACTCCGGAGAACTTAGACTTTGATATGTCTGTTTAAACTCAGTTGGGAGAAACCTTCGTTACCTCCACTATTTATAAATCTTGTTCAAATCAACACTTTCACGTTACCTGTCGATCTTATCTCTTTGAAAATACTTGCCTTTGATGTGATTTTTTTGAAACGATTGGTTCACTACTCATCATGCTTCTCGTAAGGTTGTTAGCTTTCATACTCCTAACCAACCTGTTATGCAGATTCAAAGTAACCAAACCACTAAAGTCAATCATTGTCATATCAAGCCATAAATAAAGAGCCCCGATCCTTTTGTTGTTGACTTTCTTGTGTGGAATGCACTGAAGCCAGACTTTCGGTAGGGGACGTTGTGAATAACGGTGACAAGTTAATAGATATCAATGTGACGTGTTATCCAAGTCTTGGACGAGAGTCACAGTTTTGAATGATATTTCTATTGTTAATAAATTTTCTGACGTATTCTTGAAGACTTCTTAGCTTACCCCTAGAGCGTGAAATCAAATTTTGTATTGACCCCAGTACAAAACCCATTTCTTAAACCCTCAAATATTTATTCAACTAAAGCGAACGTAGCATGCGCCAAAGACGTTGGCTCGAGCTGTTAAAGATTATGATCATACCATACCATCGTGGAAAAGCAAACGTGGTAGCTGATGCGTTGAGTAGAAGATCGTATGCAGTTACAAGTGCGAATATATGAACCCACATGAAGATAACGAATATACGATTAGAATCGATTTTAATCGATAAAGTTAAAGCCGCTCAAGCTACATACTCAGAGCTGATAAATGTGAAGAAGAAGGTTCAAGAGGGCGTTATTCTAAAAGCAAGAATCGACGAAGAGAGGAAATCTCAACTCTCGATTTAATTGGCCCATTTAAAATCCTCGATGAAGTAGGAACTGTGGCCTATAGACTCGTTTTACCGCCAAGTATGTTGCGTGTTCAGAACATTTTTTTTACGTATCGATGTTACGTAAATATGTGGACGACCCGAACCACATTATTAATTTTGAACCGGACGAGATAACAAAAGATTTAACGTATGAGGAGATACGTGTTAACATCTTGGATAAGAAGAATCATATTCGATGCTTAAAGGTTATACCTCAAGAGTTAGAATTTGAAGTGAAGTCAAGGTATCCTCACATGTTCGGCATACCAAGTACGTACGTAAATTTCGAGGGCGAAATTTCATAAGGAGGGGAGATTGTGAAACCCCAGATTTTATGAATAAATATTTAATTTTTCTCGAAATAATTTTTTTTATATTATGGTGTGGATTTGATATAATAGTTATGGGTAGTATTTATAAATTTTGCAAAGTATGCAAGTTGTCATATTATATTCGATTGGTCGGAGAATATTCTTTTTATCGGGAAATATCCGTATGACGGTACAATCATTGGTGGACCCCACAACGGAATTATTGTCGGATTGAGAAAACGACCAAAAATACTTTATGAAAATAACGACGGAAGTTTTACCGTTGAAACTGTTGAACTACTCGGTAGTAAAAGTACAGTAATACGCGTGGTTACATAGTAGTACACGGTATTGATTATTGATGCTTATGTGATAAGTCACTTAGTTTGATTCAATTATTGTCAGTTAATAATATGAATTATTTAGCGATAATGACGTTTTGTTTTATTCGTATTATTAACGTAATAAAACAGAAACATCTTTTTATATAAAACAGAATACTTTATTAAAGTTATTCTATAAATAGAATATATTATATTTTATTTAAAAGATTTTTTTTTAAATATGGACCGTCAGATTAAAGTAATCAATCTGGACCGTTCATGGATTAGTTACTATGCATTCTATTTTTCTATAAATAGCAGCTCATTAATTCATTATTTCTTACGAATTTACTGAACTCTAGAGAGAGAAACTATAGAGAGAAACTATAGAGAGAGAGAAGAAGAGTATTCTACTACTTAACTACTTCCTTATTTCAGCTATTCTTTAAAACGGTAAGGGGTGTTATTCTTTCTTATTCATGAAGAGAACTGCTGTTATTCCACTTCTTATTATTCTGTTGGAATAACCTGTATACGCGGTCTACCCTATACTTGGTGACATTCTTCTATTATTATGTTGGAACATCCTGTCTGTGTGTTTTACACCGGACCTGGTTCCTTTTTTATTATTATTCTGTTGGAACATCATGTCTGTGTGTTTTATACCGGACCTGGTTTCGTCTTGTTATTATTCTGTTGGAACATCCTGTCTGTGTGTTTTACACCGGACCTGGTTCCGTCTTTATTATTATTCTATTGGAATATCCTGTCTGTGCTTTTTACGCTAGACCTGGTTCCATTATTTATTATTCTATTGGAATAACTTGTCTGTGCGGTCTATCGCATGCATGGTGATTTCTTTTGTTATTCCATTCTTTATTATACTCAGTTGGTTAAGTTTTGACTTCTATACTCTATGAAATTTGTAGAATATCCTTGATAATTACGGTTCATCCAGTATCTTTTCATGAAAATATTATTCTAAGCATTCTTGAATTTTACTCCACAAAGCAGTATCATGTTGACAATTTGGACGTTGTTAATGTAACGACCCCAAAATAGGTCCATTCCACCCAACCCATTCTGAGTCGTCAAATACATGGTACAACTACAACTTTATTACAACAATTGTCGTGCAAAATACAACAACACATATGCTGTGAGTTTGGATACAAATATATACCAAATGTGACTCATGTTCCAACCGTGGACATCACCTCACAATAACACCTTACATAAAGGTATAGTCAAAAACTGTTTTAGAAATTAGAATATTTGGGAAGTGCTCAAGGAAACCTTCGTACATTGGAGGCCACGCGTCTAGGTTATGATAGATATCATATGGCCACAGAATTATCCTTGGTTGACCCAATAGACCCCAAAGAAAAACGAGAAGATTACTATCATATTCTTCCCAATGGTGAGTCTTCTCTTGACTTATCATTATCTCCACTGTCTCTAATTGAGAATTATACTTCAAACAAACACCAAGATTATATAGGTAGTGCCCATAGATATACTCAGCAAGTGGATGAGCACAACCCTGTCTTATGATGACACGAGGTTGTATGTCATTAGACATCTTGTATGATAGTGACAAAACACCCTTCCAACGTTGGGTTCGCCTCACCCTATTTTCTTCACCAAATATAACTACTAAATGATGACCACCGTTCTATTCCCTTGTTACCCCCGCTCGACCCAGCTACACTCTTATTGCCTGAAAGGAATTGTGAAGCAAAAGGGTGAGCACAATTAGCTCAGTAAATAATATCATGACTAAAGATAATTCAATTATCAATAGCCTTCATCAACAATAAATCAGAGATTTAGAACATATGGTAAATGATAAAAATTTCAACCATAGTTGCAGCGGAACGAGCAATCCATTAGAAGAGTCAAATAAACTATAAAGTCTATTATCTTCTCCATGTTAAAAATCCACCAACAATATTTTATCCATGTAACATCACTCAACAGTTCCTTTCCACAATCATATGAATAACTCATAATCATAATTGTGACTATAAATTTTTCTTCGCACCCAAGACGAAGAATATTTTCATCACCTGTCTTTACCTGAAACATCAAAGATCATGGTTATACCAAATCACAGTTCCTGTTTATAATCATACTAACAAATCCATCTTTGCACTACGGGCCAAAGATATTCATCAACAAACCATCTTTGCACTACGGGCCAAAGATATTCAACAACAGTTCATCTTTGCACTACAGGACAAAGATATTCATCAACAGGCCATCTTTGCACTACATGCCAAAGATATTCATCAATAATTCATATTTGCACTACAGGCCAAATATATTCATATCTCAAAGAAATATATAATCATTTCAGAATTTATATAAACAATAATTATAACCATGTTGATCAATTCACCTTTGCACTTAAGCTTAAGATATTCAATTATAAATTCAATGGTCATGATCATACCAGTCACAATTCAACTTTGCACTACAGGCCAAAGAGAACCCTAGTCATGATCATACCAATAATCTACCCATCTTTACACTCCAGTGAAAGAGAATTTCAACATCAGAGTTATAAAAATGTTATATATGATGATAAAAATAATATGATCAACATATAGTTTTAATCTCAAGAGTAATATTCGTAACTCATGAATAGTAAATCGTGAATAGCAACTCATGAATAGTAATCCCGACACAAAAGATAGAAATTCCACAATAAAATCCATACCAATATTTCGGTATAATGATATTGAAAGAATAACATTACTTAAATTTATAAATAATTTATTTTAATTGTTTACACTTTACTAATTAATACATTTAATCATCATAAAATGCCAACTCTTACAATTTCATCATCAATAACCAAAACCCTCATCAAAAATCTGCATATACCTCATATAGGATTCTCAAGCCATAAAATTCTATTTTCCAATTTTCTTTCTTCACAAAATATATTTAATTCATTTACTCATAACTAGACCATTTTCATGAAAAATACCAAATCAGTTCCAAAAATATTTCTTTTCTGAGATTTAGCATAATATAGTCCCATAGTGAACATATATTTTTCTCAAAATTTTTAAAAGTCATTTACTATTTTTCATATGGCCAAAATAGCCGAATATTTAGACATTTATCAAAAATTGTACTTTTGTCTAAAAATTTTGAAATTTACAGAGTATACTTCTATCATATACATGTACTCCCAATAAAAATTTCATCAATTTTGGAGTTAACCACAAGGAATTATAAGCTGTTACTTTTAAAATAGTCTTTTCTCATAAAATTCATAACTCTCAATCTATACATCCAAAAATCACCATTTTTTGACACAATCAAGAAAACTCATCAAAATATCATTTCAAATTTTTCTAGAATTTTTGAAGATCAGAAAAATTACGAAACTGAAAATCATAACAACCCTTAAAATCCCTTAATATCCCTTACTATCCCTTACCTCAAAAGAGCAGTACTTCTGATCGGTATGCAAAGGCGAAGGAAACTTGCACTGAATAGCAACTCTCAAAGTATCTAAATACTCACAAAATATGCTTCACAATATAGAGAGAGAAAGAGAGAAAGCTTATGTTTCTGGTGTGATTTCAATTCTAACTTAGCCCTCTATTTATAGGAAAATTTTAGTAGGTTTGACCTGCAACCTGATGGCTTTACCTGCTACTATTCCCACCCACCACATTTGAAATATAATTCAGCACATTTTTTCACCAACCACAAGTGGGGCCCACCAATTCTAGAATTTTCCACCAAAATGATAAACTCCGAAAATTCAACAATTTCTGAACTAGTCATCTCGTAAAATTCATAATAAATCATACGTTCATTTTTAACGGTTCAAAATTTGTAGACATATACTCAACTTATATATGTATAACATATCCAAATATTACCACGATTCAACGGTCGGATTAAAAATTATAACCCCCGCAAAATATCTCAAAAACTCTAATTTTTAATACCTCCATTCCGATAAAAATACTGATAAAAACCTCAACATTAACTCCTTCATTTTTAACCACAAAAATATATCCCTCGTTTATATCCACATAAAATAAATATTTCCTTATCATATGAATCAATAATTAATTATTCACAAATAATATTACAGAATCACATTTATGACAACCAGGCCGTTCCCAGGAAAGAGGGGGCTTTCCAATAAGGATTTCTCTTTACTAGCGCGCAATTAGATGACCAAACCTCTCCTTAGACAGAACTTTCTAGACATTGCCAATAATGTTATCTAATAGTATTATTCAAATAATATGAATTATTGATCTGATAATAGAAAATACTGTGCAACAACAATTATTGAAACAACAATAATATAAAATATCAACGCAGCAATTATTGAATCAATAAAATAAAATATTGAACAGTAATTACTGTAACAATTATTGAGTAGTGCCTTCTAACGTAAGAATCAATAATTTCAAAAATACTGTGCAATACCGTGTGCTACTGTGTAATAACGCGTATTACTGTATTTTAACCACCGGGTATTCCAACAGTGTTAACGGTAACAACTACGTCGTTATTTGTAAAAACTCAAATTTATCGTTTTCTTCATCCGACAGTTATTCGTTATGGGGCCCACAAATAGCTGCGCCGTCGTACGAATATTCCCCGACAGAAAGAATATTCCACGACCAAACGAATATTCCCCGACAACAATGAATATTTTATAACCACTTGTGTATTTTGAAAAAAATTTATATATCACCCTTAACTTTAACATTTATCAATTTAACCATTTACTGAATTGTAATTATAAGAAAAATTGAATACTTTTATTTCATAAAATTCGGGGTCTTACAATCTCCCCTCCTTATGAAATTTCGTCCTCGAAATTTACGTACCTGGTATTTCAAAGAATTGAGAATACCTTCCTTTCATTTTAGATTCCATCTTCCCTACCATCATAATTTCTCCATTGCTCATCTCCTGTATTTCAAATATCATTCTAGAATACAGCTTCAAAACAAGGGTTAATTTAACAAATTAACATATCACATAATATCTCGATATTATGACTGACCAACAAATAAGCTTAGGTAGGACACACTAGCGAAGGATTTACTCATCTCTCCCCTCCTAGTTATATTCCCCGATCTCCGCCAGAGATCATATCCCTAAGCTCTGATACCAAATGTAACGACCCCAAAATAGGTCCATTCCACCCAACCCATTCTGAGTCGTCAAATACATGGTACAACTACAACTTTATTACAACAATTATCGTGTAAAATACAACAACACATATGCTGTGAGTTTGGATACAAATATATACCAAATGTGACTCATGTTCCAACCGTGGACATCACCTCACAATAACACCTTACATAAAGGTATAGTCAAAAACTGTTTTAGAAATTAGAATCTTTGGGAAGTGCTCAAGGAAACCTTCGTACATGGGAGGCCACGCGTCTAGGTTATGATAGATATCATATGGCCACAGAATTATCCTTGGTTGACCCAATAGACCCCAAAGAAAAACGAGAAGATTACTATCATATTCTTCCCAATGGTGAGTCTTCTCTTGACTTATCATTATCTCCACTGTCTCTAATTGAGAATTATACTTCAAACAAACACCAAGATTATATAGGTAGTGCCTATAGATATACTCAGCAAGTGGATGAGCACAACCCTGTCTTATGATGACACGAGGTTGTATGTCATTAGACATCTTGTATGATAGTGACAAAACACCCTTCCAACGTTGGGTTCGCCTCACCCTATTTTCTTCACCAAATATAACTACTAAATGATGACCACCGTTCTATTCCCTTGTTACCCCCCGCTCGACCCAGCTACACTCTTATTACCTGAAAGGAATTGTGAAGCAAAAGGGTGAGCACAACTAGCTCAGTAAAGAATGTCATGACTAAAGATAATTCAATTATCAATAGCCTTCATCAACAATAAATCAGAGATTTAGAACATATGGTAAATGATAAAAATTTCAACCATAGTTGCAGCGGAACGAGCAATCCATTAGAAGAGTCAAATAGACTATAAAGTCTATTATCTTCTCCATGTTAAAAATCCACCAACAATGTTTTATCCCTGTAACATCAATCAACAATTCTGGTCCACAATCATATGAATAACTCATAATCATAACTGTAGTTCTAAATTCCTCTTCTCATCCAGGACGATGATAATTTTCATCACCTATCTTTACCTGAAACATCAAAGATCATGGTTACACCAAATCACATTTCCTGTTCATAATCATACTAATAACTTCATCTTTGCACTACGTCCAAAGATATTCATTTGTATCACCAGTTGGTCATGTTTATCTCAACATCTGTTCATCTTTGCACTACTGGCCAAAGATATTCAACATGTCATCTTTGCACTACGGGCCAAAGATATTCATCAACAATTTGCACTACAGGCCAAAGATATTCATCAATATTTCATCTTTGCACTACAGGCCAAAGATATTAATATCTCAAAGAAATATATAATCATTTCAGAATTTATATAAACAATAATTATAACCATGTTGATCAATTCACCTTTGCACTTAAGCTAAAGATATTCACTTATAAATTCAATGGTCATGATCATACCAGTCACAATTCAACTTTGCACTACAGGCCAAAGAGAACCCTAGTCATGATCATACCAATAATCTACCCATCTTTACACTGTAGTGAAAGAGAATTTCAACATCAGTGTTATAAAAATGTTATATATGATAATAAAATCAATATAATCAATACATAGTTTTAATCTCAAGAGTAATATTCATAACTAAACTATAATTTGGTTAGAAAAAAAAACCCAATTTTTATCGTGAATAGTAACTCGTGAATAGTAACTCATGAATAGTAATTCGACACAAAAAGGTAGAAATTTCACAATAAAATACATACCAGTATTTCGGTATAATGATATTGAAAGAATAATATTTCTTAAGCTTATAAACAATTTATTTAAATTGTTTACACTTTACTAAATAATGCATTTAATCATCTAAAATACCAAACTCATAAGATTTTATCACCAATAATCAAAACCCTCATCAAAAATCTGCATATACCTCATATAGGATTCTCAAGCCATAAAATCCTATTTTCCAATTTTCTTACTTCACATAACATATTTAATTCATTTACTCATAACTAGTCCATTTTCATGAAAAATACCAAATCAGTTCCAAAAATATTTCTTTTTTGGGATTTAGCATAATATAGTCCCATATTGAACATATATTTTTCTCAAAATTTTTAAAAGTCATTTACTATTTTTCATATGGCCAAAACCACCGAATATTTAGACATTTATCAAAAATTGTACTTTTATCCAAAAATTCTGAAATTTACAGAGTATACTTCTATCATATACATGTACTCCCAATAAAAATTTCATCAATTTTGGAGTTAACCACAAGGAATTATAAGCTGTTACTTTTAAAATAGTCTTTTCCCATAAAATTCATAACTCTTAATCTATACATCCAAAAATCACCATTTTTGGGCACAATCAATAAAACTCATCAAAATATCATTTCAAATTTTTCCATAATTTTTTAAGATCAGAAAAATTACGAAACTGAAAATCATAACAACCCTTAAAATCCATTACTATCCCTTACTATCCCTTACCTCAAAAGAGCAGTACTTCTGACTGGATATCGGATATGATGCTGAAGGAAACTTGCACTAATGAATAGCAACTCACCAAGTATCTAAAAACTCACAAAATATGCTTCATAATATAGAGAGAGAAAGAGAGAAAGCTTATGTTTCTGGTGTGATTTTCAATTCTAACTTAGCCCTCTATTTATAGGAAAATTTTTGGTAGGTTTGACCTGCAACCTGATGGCTTTACCTGCTACTATTCCCACCCACCACATTTGAAATATAATTCAGCACATTTCTTCACCAACCACAAGTGGGGCCCACCAATTCTAGAATTTTTCACCAAAATGATAAACTCCGAAAATTCAACAATTTCTGAACCAGTCATCTCGTAAAATTCATAACAAATCATACGTTCATTTTTAACGGTTCAAAATTTGTGGACATATACTCAACTTATATATGTATAACATATCCAAAAATTACCACGATCCAACGGTCGGATTAAAAATTATAACCCCCGCAAAATATCTCAAAAACCCTGATTTTTAATACCTCCATTCCGACAAAAATACGGATAAAAATCTCAACATTAACTCCTTCATTTTAACCACAAAAATATATCCCTCGTTTATATCCACATAAAATAAATATTTCCTTATCATATGAATCAATAATTAATTATTCACAATAATATTACAGAATCACATTTATGACAACCAGGCCGTTCCCAGGAAAGAGGGGGCTTTCCAATAAGGATTTCTCCTTACTGGCGCGCAATTAGATGACCAAACCTCTCCTTAGACAGAACTTTCTAGACATTGCCAATAATGTTATCTAATAATATTATTCAAATAATATGAATTATTGATCTGATAATAGAAAATACTGTGCAACGACAATTATTGAAACAACAATAATATAAAATATCAACGCAACAATTATTGAATCAATAAAATAAAATATTGAACAGTAATTACTGTAACAATTATTGAGTAGTGCCTTCTTACGTAAGAATCAATAATTTCAAAAAATATTGTGCAATACCGTGTGCTACTGTGCAATAACGCGTATTACTGTATTTTAATCACCGGGTATTCCAACAGTGTTAACGGTAACAACTACGCCGTTATTTGTAAAAACTTAAATTTGTCGTTTTCTTCACCCGACAGTTATTCTGTTATGGGGCCCACAAATAGCTGCGCCGTCGTACGAATATTCCCCGACAGAAAGAATATTCCACGACCAAACGAATATTCCCCGACAACAATGATTATTTTATAACCACTTGTGTATTTTGAAAAATTTTCATATTTCACCCATAACTTTAACTTTTTATCAATTTAACCATTTACTGAATTGTAATTATAAGAAAAATTGAATACTTTTATTTCATAAAATTCGGGGTCTTACAATCTCCCCTCCTTATGAAATTTCGTCCTCGAAATTTACGTACCTGGTATTTCAAAGAATTGAGAATACATTCCTTTCATTTCAGATTCCATCTTCCCTGTCATCATAATTTCTCCATTGCTCATCTCCTGTATTTCATATATCATTCTAGAATACAGCTTCAAAACAAGGGTTAATTTAACAAATTAACATATCACATAATATCCCGATATTATGACTGACCAACAAATAAGCTTAGGTAGGACACACTAGCGAAGGATTTACTCATCTCTCCCCTCCTAGTTATATTCCCCGATCTCCGCCAGATATCATATCCCTAAACTCTGATACCACCTGTGACAACCCCAAAATAGGTTCATTCCATCCAACCTATTCTGAGTCGCCAAATACATGGTACAGAAAAACAACTATAACTTTATTACAACAATTGTCGTGCAAAATACAACAACACATATGCTGTGAGTTTGGATACAAATATATTCCAAATGTGACATTGGACACCATCATGTATCAGCACCTCACAAAGGTACCTTACATAAAGGTACAGTCAAAAACTGTTTTAGAAACTAGAATCTTTGGGAAGTGCTCAAGGAAACCTTCGTACATGGGAGGCCACGCATCTAGATTATGATAGATATCATATGGCCACAGAATTATCCTTGGTTGACCCAATAGACCCCAAAGAAAAACGAGAAGATTACTATCATATTCTTCCCAATGGTGAGTCTTCTCTTGACTTATCATTATCTCCACTGTCTCTAATTGAGAATTATACTTCAAACAAACACCAAGATTATATAGGTAGTGCCCATAGATATACTCAGCAAGTGGATGAGCACAACCCTGTCTTATGATGACACGAGGTTGTATGTCATTAGACATCTTGTATGATAGTGACAAAACACCCTTCCAACGTTGGGTTCGCCTCACCCTATTTTCTTCACCAAATATAACTACTAAATGATGACCACCGTTCTATTCCCTTGTTACCCCCGCTCGACCCAGCTACACTCTTATTACCTGAAAGGAATTGAGAAGCAAAAGGGTGAGCACAACTAGCTCAGTAAAGAATGTCATGACTAAAGATAATTCAATTATCAATAGCCTTCATCAACAATAAATCAGAGATTTAGAACATATGGTAAATGATAAAAATTTCAACCATAGTTGCAGCGGAACGAGCAATCCATTAGAAGAGTCAAATAGACTATAAAGTCTATTATCTTCTCCATGTTAAAAATCCACCAACAATGTTTTATCCCTGTAACATCAATCAACAATTTTGGTCCACAATCATATGAATAACTCATAATCATAATTGTAGTTCTAAATTCCTCTTCTAATCCAGGACGATGATAATTTTCATCACCTATCTTTACCTGAAACATCAAAAATCATGGTTACACCAAATCACATTTCCTGTTCATAATCATACTAATAACTTCATCTTTGCACTACGTCCAAAGATATTCATTTGTATCACCAGTTGGTCATGTTTATCTCAACATCTGTTCATCTTTGCACTACTGGCCAAAGATATTCAACATGTCATCTTTGCACTACGGGCCAAAGATATTCATCAACAATTTGCACTACAGGCCAAAGATATTCATCAATATTTCATCTTTGCACTACAGGCCAAAGATATTAATATCTCAAAGAAATATATAATCATTTCAGAATTTATATAAACAATAATTATAACCATGTTGATCAATTCACCTTTGCACTTAAGCTAAAGATATTCACTTATAAATTCAATGGTCATGATAATACCAGTCACAATTCAACTTTGCACTACATGCCAAAGAGAACCCTAGTCATGATCATACCAATAATCTACCCATCTTTACACTCTAGTGAAAGAGAATTTCAACATCAGGGTTATAAAAATGTTATATATGATAATAAAATTAATATAATCAATACATAGTTTTAATCTCAAGAGTAATATTCATAACTCAACTATAATTTGGTTAGAAAAAAAAACTAATTTTTATCGTGAATAGTAACTCGTGAATAGTAACTCATGAATAGTAACTCGACACAAAAAGGTAGAAATTTCACAATAAAATCCATACCAGTATTTCGGTATAATGATATTGAAAGAATAATATTTCTTAAGCTTATAAACAATTTATTTAAATTGTTTACACTTTACTAAATAATGCATTTAATCATTCTAAAATACCAAACTCATAAGATTTTATCACCAATAATCAAAACCCTCATCAAAAATCTGCATATACCTCATATAGGATTCTCAAGCCATAAAATCCTATTTTCCAATTTTCTTACTTCACATAACATATTTAATTCATTTACTCATAACTAGTCTATTTTCATGAAAAATACCAAATCAGTTCCAAAAATATTTCTTTTCTGGAATTTAGCATAATATAGTCCCATATTGAACATATATTTTTCTCAGAATTTTTAAAACTCATTTACTATTTTTCATATGGCCAAAACCACCGAATATTTAGACATTTATCAAAAATTGTACTTTTGTCCAAAAATTCTGAAATTTACAGAGTATACTTCTATCATAAACATGTACTCCCAATAAAAATTTCATCAATTTTGGAGTTAACCACAAGGAATTATAAGCTGTTACTTTTAAAATAGTCTTTTCCCGTAAGGTTCATAACTCTTAATCTATACATCCAAAAATCACCATTTTTGGACACAATCAATAAAACTCATCAAAATATCATTTCAAATTTTTCCATAATTTTTTAAGATCAGAAAAATTACGAAACTGAAAATCATAACAACCCTTAAAATCCATTACTATCCCTTACTATCCCTTACCTCAAAAGAGCAGTACTTCTGACTGGATATCGGATATGATGCTGAAGGAAACTTGCACTAATGAATAGCAACTCACCAAGTATCTAAAAACTCACAAAATATGCTTCATAATATAGAGAGAGAAAGAGAGAAAGCTTATGTTTCTGGTGTGATTTTCAATTCTAACTTAGCCCTCTATTTATAGGAAAATTTTTGGTAGGTTTGACCTGCAACCTGATGGCTTTACCTGCTACTATTCCCACCCACCACATTTGAAATATAATTCAGCACATTTCTTCACCAACCACAAGTGGGGCCCACAAATTCTAGAATTTTTCATCAAAATGATAAACTCCAAAAATTCAACAATTTCTGAACCAGTCATCTCGTAAAATTCATAACAAATTATACGTTCATTTTTAACGGTTCAAAATTTGTAGACATATACTCAACTTATATATGTATAACATATCCAAATATTACCACGATCCAACGGTCGGATTAAAAATTATAACCCCCGCAAAATATCTCAAAAACCCTGATTTTTAATACCTCCATTCCGACAAAAATACGGATAAAAATCTCAACATTAACTCCTTCATTTTAACCACAAAAATATATCCCTCGTTTATATCCACATAAAATAAATATTTCCTTATCATATGAATCAATAATTAATTATTCACAATAATATTACAGAATCACATTTATGACAACCAGGCCGTTCCCAGGAAAGAGGGGGCTTTCCAATAAGGATTTCTCCTTACTGGCGCGCAATTAGATGACCAAACCTCTCCTTAGACAGAACTTTCTAGACATTGCCAATAATGTTATCTAATAATATTATTCAAATAATATGAATTATTGATCTGATAATAGAAAATACTGTGCAACGACAATTATTGAAACAACAATAATATAAAATATCAACGCAGCAATTATTGAATCAATAAAATAAAATATTGAACAGTAATTACTGTAACAATTATTGAGTAGTGCCTTCTTACGTAAGAATCAATAATTTCAAAAAATACTGTGCAATACCGTGTGCTACTGTGCAATAACGCGTATTACTGTATTTTAATCACCGGGTATTCCAACAGTGTTAACGGTAACAACTATGTCGTTATTTGTAAAAATTTAAATTTGTCGTTTTCTTCACCCGACAGTTATTCTGTTAATATTCCCCGACAGAAATAATATTCCACGACCAAACGAATATTCCCCGACAACAATGATTATTTTATAACCACTTGTGTATTTTGAAAAATTTTCACATTTCACCCATAACTTTAACTTTTTATCAATTTAACCATTTACTGAATTGTAATTATAAGAAAAATTGAATACTTTTATTTCATAAAATTCGGGGTCTTACAGTTATGGGGCCCACAAATAGCTGCGCCGTCGTACGAATATTCCCCGACAGAAAGAATATTCCACGACCAAACGAATATTCCCCGACAACAATGAATATTTTATAACCACTTGTGTATTTTGAAAAAAATTTATATATCACCCTTAACTTTAACATTTATCAATTTAACCATTTACTAAATATAAATTATAAGAAAAATTGAATACTTTTATTTCATAAAATTCGGGGTCTTACAGTTAATTCTTGGATAAATTAATTCTTGAACTTGTTTTATTGAATTCTTATATCATTGTCATCATCCTCATGTTTATAAAATGTTGAAAGTCATCTGTGGCCTGTAGTGCATAGATGGACTTGGTATGATTATGACCAGGGATTATTCGGTATAATCATGACCGTAATGTTACAAATGATATGGTAAAAATTCTCATTGGCCCGTAGTGCATTGATGGACAGTTGTTGGCATGATCATGACCATTAATGAATACATGAATATCCTTGGTCGTAGTGCAAGGGTGATTCGATGATGTGGATTATTTGATTAAGCTGAGTTCCAGCGATAACAGTGTTGAAAAACTTTTTAAATCATAAAAGATAGTAGAGTTTATTTTCTACTTAACTCTTTTAATGGGTTGCTTGTTCCGCTGCAGTTAAACTTGATGCCTATTATATTTTATCAGTTTAACATTGTTGAAGGCTAATGATAATTTATTCTGCATTATCTTAGTCATAATATTTCTTACTGGACTAGTTGAGCTCACCCTTTCTTTCACTGTTCTCTTCAGGAAATGAGAACGTAGCTGGGGCAAGTCGGGGAACGGAGTGATGGTTCGAATGATAGTATTAGTTAGTAGTCCTCACTATTTTATGTAATAGTGTGTTAATAAATGTAACGAGGACTCCTTTTGAGTATGAATACTCTCTAGAAGATAATATTTGTATTCAAACTCACAGTTTATGTTTTGTCGTATTGTACACGACAGTTATATTAGTAAGTTGTATTTGTATTCTATACAATGTATCTGACGACCCAAGATGGGTGATGTATACCTAATTTTGGGGGCGTCACAATATATATATATATTATTTTTTTTAATCAACAGTGATAAATATTGTGAACTATCTAGAAAGTATTATTAATTTATTGTAAGTTTTATTATTTCATAATTTTTAATGAGTCGTTTCAATTTTTATTTTAAAATATTTTAAATTGACTTTTAAAATCAATAATGATCATATAATTTAAAACAAAAAAATATTATTTTAAAAATTAATTACTCTCTCAATTTCACAAAAATAGTTTTATTTACAATATGAAGGTCTCGTGAAGGAGAAGTCTATCCTTGCTATGAAACAAATAATGATTATTGTTAGTTACTCCCTCCGTTCCTTAATATAGGTCGTTTTAGAGAATTTTTTTTCTTCTAAATATAAGTCGTTTGAGAATTTTAAGTAAGCATTAATTGATTCGTTTTCAATATTACCCCAAGTAATAAATATAACTTTGGTTCTCTCACTATTTTTTGCCCAATAAATAACATTTTTTTTTCAATACAAGGGCAATATAGATAATTGATAGTATATTTAATATTTTATAATCATTTCTTTAATACTTGTAAGGAACGGAGGGAGTAATAGTTATAGACATTGACTTTCATCGTCACTTATTAAAAATATTGCCTTCATTCTACTAAAATATTACTCCCTCCGTCCCTAATTAAATGACGTTTTAGAATTTTTTTATTTGTCTCTAATTAATTGACGTTTGTTCAAATCTAAGAGAATTAATGATAATTTTTTTAAAATTATCCCTCATTATTCTACCTATTTTTTAGTATTTTAAACTCTTGTACTATGATAAATTAATGATTTAAGGGTATTATAGACAATTGAGTACGATATTTAATGTTTTTCAATTATTATCTTAATTCTTATGTCCATCTCTAAAACGTCATTTAAATAGAGACGGAGAGAGTATCATTTATGATCGTTGCTTACATCCTAAATTGCGTGCTTAGTAAGTCAATTATTTCATTAATGATAAATCTTTAATGATATAAGCTTGGCTTGTTGGTCTTTAATTTTTTTTTCTATTAAATTTTATTTAAACCGTTTTCCAATCAAATTCCGGCTCCGATTATTTTATTATAATAATATTATTATCACATACAGTTAATATACTGCATGAGTAATATTTATAAATTTATTATTAAGTTAAGTGGGTCATGTAGGTCAGGGATTGGCCGCTTGGGGCCTTGGGGGTTGTTGAAGAGAAGAATCTTCTGAGTTGGATTTCTTGTCACGTAAGGGATTTGTTGGACAGAAGAGCATGATACCACTTGCAAGTTTAGATACACAAAAAAAATGGAAAGAAATTTAATATACATTTTTTCTTACTTATTTATTGAGGTCAAACGATGGGAGGACTAACTGATGTTTTTGTATGGAATATTTTTTATAATAATAATATTTTAAAAAATTATAAAAATACTCTTTTGTACATAATATGAGAGAGAGTATATTCAATTATATAAAACGTTGTCGTTTTGCATAATTATTTTTTGCCTTATTTGGTTTAATGATTTGATAGAATAAAATGATGAAAGACTTATAACATATTTTTGGGCATCAAAAATATCTTTATAATTATTTCTTAGATATAATTCATAAAGTTAAATAATTATTTAATAATACTCCCTCCGTCCCAAATTAATTACTCAGTTTTGACTTTTTAAAGTCAAATTGACCATTTTTAAAACTAATCTTTTTACTACTTTTGCTAAAATATAGGTGAAGAAATTATAACCAAAAGAAAGCATATACAATTTATTACTAATCCCAATTTTTATAATTTTAGAAATATATTTATATATGCTTAATTATAAATTCTAAAAATAGTCAATTTGACTTAAAAAAGTCAAAACTGAGCAATTAATTTGGGACGGAGGGAGTATTATGTATTATATTACTTATACTTTCTTCAAAATATTTACAAATAGTATAATAATAAGAGGGTACCGGACATGAGACACATCTCATATTTTTGTGTGAACTATCCCTCCAAAGTAACAATGTTTTAAAAAAAATTATACACATTTTGAGAGGGAGTATATATTATATAAGTGTAAAATTTATATATAAGGTGTAATAGTTCACCCAATTATATGAGATGTCCAATAAATTATTCAAACATCTTTTTTTATTTATTAGTTCTTTCCTATTATAAATTTTAATGGATTTGATATTGACACACATTTCTTAGTTTTTTGGGTAGGAGGTTATTGGTACTGCTGCTGTGGTTTTTTTTTTTTTTCATTTTTTATATTAAAAAATAATATTTAATAAAATTAATATTGTCTAAAGTTTCACACACATAAATTATAAATGAGACCCACATTTATTCATACTCCCTGCTTTTCATAATTATTGCAACAAATTTTTGTTTTTGGGAAGTCATAAAAATGCTACATAATCTCCCTTTTAAATAACTTTTAGAAAGTTAACCGACTAATTTACCTATAATCATATCAATTTTATCATATAAATATAGGAAATTGTTATTTTTACAAATAAAATAATTTATATTCCTGCAAGGTCTCTCACATAAATGTGAGACCCATCTACTATTTAAATGGGAGGGACCTTGTAGAACTATCACTTTTATTTATGAAAATATCAATTTTCTAAATATATAACAAGCTAGACAAGGCACGAGCAGTATTTAGGTTATCATTAGAGAGGAGGTTGAATTTTCTTGAAGAATTTGATTAATAATCTCTGTTATTATTAATAATACAGATTATGTTTGATGACTTTTGGATATGATATGACAATGTCTTTGTAGATGCAATTTTTGTTTAATATTTACTTGGATATTTGTGTTTTATTATGAAATTTTTTATTTAATTAAATTTATCTTGCATATTTTTATTCATAGTTCAATGATTATAATTAATAGAAGAATAAATTTATAAAAGTTTTTTTTTTGTTTAAATTTTCTATTTTTTTATATTAAAAACTCAAAAATAAAATAATTTTTTTTTCTAATTTCCCACCCTTCCTTCCCTACTATATAAGAGGGAGAGAGTCGTGAAATAGAAAACTGAAAAATGGAAGCAGCAGCCAAACCAGTCATCAAAGTTGCAGCCCTCTGCGGATCTCTTCGCAAAGGTTCCTTTAATCATGGTCTCCTCCGCTCAGGTACTCTCTTTCCCCCCGTCCCCTTTCTCTCTGTATTTATCTCAAAATTATAGAAGGAAATTGTTAATTTTTCCCTCCAATGCATAATATTTGTAGATGGGACTCTCATTTTAAGACATTAGGAGTAGATTCTCCACTCCAAAGCAATTAGGATTTAACAAAATTATGGATTTAAAATTTAAAACTTATCTGAATATCAAGAGCTTACCGGTAAATGTTAAGATGAAATACGACACTTATCTCTAACTGATGTTGTGTATATATTCATCTATGTATATTGTATATACTTTGGTATTTGGGTTGAATTTGGAATTGGTCCGTGTGAATGTAGTAATTGAGCTATCTAGGGAGTCCATTAATGGTATAACGGTGGAATATGTGGATATATCACCACTGCCTATGCTAAACACGGATCTTGAGGTCAACGGAACATTTCCACCAGTTGTGGAGGCTTTCCGGCAAAAGATTTTGGAAGCCGATAGCTACCTGTTTGCTTCACCCGAGTACAATTTCTCCATCACTGGTAGTCTTTTTAACCTCCCATTTTAACATTTAAAGTTTTGTGTTTATTATGTTATGTGTTTATTAAAGATGAGAGGTCTGTTCATACCCTGCAAATGTAGTCCAATTATGCAAATTAGGTGTCTAACACCCAAAATTATTTCCTTATATTGATTGTCGAAATAATTTGGTGATATTTTGGTGGTATTTTAGTAGTCTTATTAAGGTTATCAGGTTTTGAGGATTAGATTAACTAGTTGGAAAACTTGGTAGATAATACAAAATTGATACTTATTGACCAAAACTGTTTTAAAGTTTTGATAAACTATGATCAAGTTGGAAGGAATTTGATTTGGGATGAGCTAGTTGGAAGTATTTTTGTGTTTGAATATATTTTAGATGAATCATCTTAGAGTGGGTTTTGCATAGTTGGTTATTTTTTTCTTCTTTTTTGCAAGTCCAAAATTGGTTATTGGGTTAGGAATTTACCGATAAAGTTGGGTAAAGGAAAAGTTCCCCAATCAATTTTGTGGGACATGCCTCAAGTTGGTGTATTATACAACAAACAGTATAATATTATTGTTGTGGTGTTAGTTATCATGACTTTTGATTATGGTTTGATGTTTAAACTAAGTCCTTCGGTGATGTTGATTTAATTAACTAGTTTACAGTGTCAAAATTTTATAACTGTCTTGTTGTATTTCTGTTCTATAGGTTTTTATGCTAACAAATATCTAGCAGTTTGCAGCCTTCAAATGTTACCTTCCTAGTGGAAGGCAAGAACAAATTTTCAATTTATAAGTTTTTCTCAAAATATTTGGAAATATTGTTTATGGAATTAGTTTGAAATCCATGTTTGTTTGGATTATTTTAATATTATGTTTTTTTTGGGGATAAGTATTTCAATGTACAATTGGTAGTGATTGCTATTAAATGAGGAATGTGAAAATCTTTGATCTTCAACATCGTTTCTTTATGAAAACACATGAAATATTTATGGATGATGAGTAGCTGAAATCCATTTCATTTGAAATTATAAGAAAGACTTTTTTTATTCCCTTTTTATGGAATACCTCCTGCTATCATTGTTATTTAGCTGATCGATAGTATGAAACCTTTATGACAACATGCCATTTTGCATCTAAATCTTTGTGTTACAATGTTGGTGGTTAGCAATTTTAGATTGTCACTGACCTTGTCGAGGGCTCCATTACTAAACTCATCGATTCATTACTGTCTATTGGGAAGTAATTTTTTTTGCTGTCCTATTAGCGTATTACATGTTCCGATACATATTTAAGAATGAGACTACCCACTAAAACATCTTTTTGATTATTTGTTTTCCAATTTTAGAAGACGAGTCAAGACAAAACGTATTTCTTCTTTACTTTAGAGTTTAGTCCCGTAAATATATCATTATCATCCTGTTCTTAGATCTTAAGCACGATTCTGTTAATGCCAGATCTTTGGCAAATCATGAAGGAACTCGTCTAGGAGTCTCTTGTTCAGCCGTGGAATTAACCGATGTTTTGATTATTTCATAAAGTTTAATGAATGGACATGTTAGATCGGTATAAATTGTATCAAGGTACCCAAAGATACTACATCTCTTAAGTACCTTTCTATAAAGGCTATTTACTTCTTCTCCAAAAGAAATAGGCTAGTTATTACTTCAATGCAGAGGAACAATAGAAATAAACAACAAAGAAGGGTGAATTAAATGGTTTGTGCACCACATTACATATCATCAATCCTCCAGTAGATGTAGGTATTTGAGTCTACTTGCGTCAAACTCTCATCCATTTTCACAGTTTTAAGCAAATAAATATTAAAAATGATATCCGGCCTTTCTTTTAAATTTTGAGGAGTTTATGAATTTTGAATTATATAATATATATTCACATGTATTATATCATTTTATAGGCTGAATGTATGCCAGATGTTTTACTTATAGTTTTGGGACTAAGATCCCCTCCATTACACATTTCACCCAATCACCCTCAATACACATTTTGCGACATAAATATTGCTTCTAGCATTGGTATTACGATGAATTTTATTGGGTCGCTCAATGTGCTATTTGTGACGCTAATTTTGTATTGGAGAAAATTGAGTGAAAGATATGGAGGGATCCTAATCCGTAATTTTTGCTTTTGTTGTTGACTTTCTCTTGGAGATTGTTCATTTGATTTTGGAGCTGTCTTTTCCATGTACGCCTCCGGAATTGATTGTAGAAACTAACATAACTATTACAAACTCGACGTTTAGATGTTTTCGTATGTGCTGCTTATTGTGTAATTTCTTTGTTTTCTCCCATTATACTAGCACCTTTGAAGAATGCAATTGATTGGGCATCTAGACCACCAAATGTATGGGCTGATAAGGCTGCTGCAGTCGTAAGTGCTGGAGGAGGTTTTGGTGGGGGACGATCACAATATCATCTACGCCAAACAGGCGTCTACATTGATCTTCATTTCATTAATAAGCCTGAATTTTTCCTGAACGCATTTCAACCTCCAGCCAAGTTTGATAGCAATGGCAACTTAGTTGACGCTGAAGCCAAGGAGAGGTTGAAACAAGTCCTTCTCTCTTTGCAGGCATTTACACTGCGGCTTCAGGGGAAGGTATAAAAATCTGTGTCTGGGTCAGGCTTCTGGATTCATTCAAGCATTGTATGTCTGCCTCAGTTGTGCCATGGGCAAATTTAAATTTGTGTGATTAATTATCCAAACATATATTAAAGAAAATGCAATTGAATATGATGACTGATTTGAGTCCTATATTTAATGTTTGTGGAAAAGTGGTTATTAAATAAAAATCTGCCGAGTTTATCATCTTACTTGACACCGATTTTATAGCTTTAAGTTAAATTTTTTTTTTCTTTTGATATTATATATCTATGAATCTCTTTTGGAGGGAGTAAAGATATAATAACGGTTTTGCCTTTGCGTCTTCTAATGATTTGAGCAATAACTTTGTGGTTAGAGGAAAATTATGAATGGTCTAATTCTAAATTTATATATTTTGTCTTGTAAATTAAAGATCTAATTAAATCGCAATTCAATTTCTTCATAAATTTATTGGCATATAAAATATTTCTTAATATAATATAGATTAGAGGTCCCAAATTTAAATCCCAAGTGATGCTCCAATTCAAATGAAAACCGTTGCTATAGATTTTATAACGACAATTTTTACGCTGTACATCTATAACGATAATTTTCATGTAAAATATTAACAAGTATTGTAAAAATATCAATTTCCTATTAAATATTAAGACCTTGGGCTATTTGAAATAAGTTCGGTATTCTTTTAAATAAAGATAAAAATAACCAATATAAAAATATGTAAAGCTCAAAAGTAGAATGCACCTAAAGTCTATACTATGTTTGTGAGGAGTTTTGGAAGAGAAAAAGAGAAAGGAATTTAAAATGAGTTTGTTTAGAAATTATTATAAGAATAATTTTCTGTCTAATTTTTATTATTGGAAATGAAACTCCCCCATATCAAACTGTGATTATTCTAAGGTGCAAGACCTACTATTATACCTTTCCTTACAAATCATGCCTAATTATCCATCAAATGCTGTTTCTCTACTTAATTATCTGATGATTAAGTAGGTAGCTATCATGTATCACTAAATTAAGGAGTATTATTTATGAATGGTATATAAAAATGGTTGCCATTATTTTCTTTTGACCGACTCTTATCAAAAATATGTTTTTTTGTTTGTTTGTTTTGTTTTATACTCGATCCTCATCTTGTTAAAGGTTAGTTGCGTCATCTAACACATAATATTATTAAGTGGGGGTGGTTACGTGAAGTTAATTTTGGTCAATTGATTAATATAATATCGATACATATGTAGAGATGATCTCTCTCTGCGTGTCAGTACTGTATTAATTAATTAACCAATTTACCATCATGTTAACTTTATGATAACCAGATTCTTATTAAGTAGAGAGTAATCCTATACATTACAAAAGTTATCACTTAAATTATAATGGCTGACATATGTACATACATGGGATAGGTAAGAATTAAGAATTGTCTCACTTTTATTTATTTATTTTTATTGCATACACTTTCACATTAATCACAATTCAACTTTATCAAATATTTGTGGGCATATATATTATTTTCCTTAAATAGATAATGTATACTTTATTCATCTAACAAATAAGCACTATTTGTCAATTGTTTTATTTTGATTATTTTAATTGATATACATATATCAAAAATACATAAAAAAGAGTTTGATGTGTAGTATCCAAGACTCTATAAAATGGAGTAATAAAATATTTTTTAACAATCAATTAATTTTTAATTGTATTCTAATTTATACAATAGCTAATTAGCTAGCATAGCATACATAAAGCTAGGGCTGTTCATTTGGATCTGTTTTTTCGATTTTTTTGGTTTTCGATTTTTCAAACCGGACCGAACCGGTCGATTCGGTATAAAAAAGAACTGGTCCGGTTCGGTACAAAAAAACTGGTATATACCGATTTTTTGGTACCAAGTTCGGTTTGGCGTTTTTATGGTTCGGTAAAAATCGAACCGGACCGGTATATACCGATTTTCTAATTTTTTATTAATAATAATAATAAAATAATGATTATAATAATAAAAATAATGATAATAATAATAAATTAATGATTATAATAATAAAAATAATATTAATATTAATAAAAATAATAATAATAATAATAATAAAATAATAATAATAATAATAATAATTATATTACTTTTCGATAAAAATTGGTACCGCTGGTTCGATATACCGGTCCAACCGATTTCGGTATCGGTATCAATATTTGGTCGATTTCGGTACCAGTTCGGATCGATTTTTACCGATTGAACACCCCTATGTAAAGCTAATGTTATAAATGCTACAAACATACGAAACGCAACCGCTATAAATATTTAGGGACGCATCCAACGTCTTAGGTCAATGTGAGATTAAATTTAATAAAAAAATAAAAATAAATTATAAAATTAAATAATGCTTATATATTATTTATAATAATATTTTTTAAGGTTTCATTATTTAAAATTGTTGCATGATAATCTCATTTTTATTAGTAACAAAAATCCACAAGCAATTACAAAAAATTACAAGTAATTACAAAAAATCTCAAAACAATTGCTAATTTTGTGAAATTATAAATTTAAAAAATTACAAAATATCAAATTTTCTCTAAAGTGGAACTAGTGGGAAGAATTAGATCAAACCGCTTGACTAGAAACAGAGATACAAAGAGTATTGTTGTAGTGGCTAAGGTAACATAAGATATGAACTTTGAAACTTTTTCTATTTAGTTGTTGTATATGTTTTTTTTTCCTTTGTATTTTTGAAAGGGAATTTATAGTTTTGTTAGCATGTAGAAGTTAGAACACATTTTCAATATCATTTTTCATTATATTTTCTTCTCATTGAAATAGATAATTATAAGAATGAATATTCCCTCAACTAAATACTTGCTACCGTAACATTATATACACAAACACAATTAGAATATTAAAAAATTATTAAAATATACTCCTTCCGTCCCCAAAAGAATAAGTAAACAAAATAAATTTTATACATATATTAAAAAAAATAAAAGTAAAAGAAAGAGAGTAAAAAAGTTTCAAATTTATTTTTAGTGATGCATACTTTTATTTTTTTATATTAATAAACTCTATTAAATGACATATTTATCTTTCAATTTATGTACTTTATCTCATTCTTTTGAGGACAAAAAAATTTGTACCTTTATTCCTTTATTCATTCTTTTGGGAACAAAGGGAGTATATAATTTTATCCAATATAAATATTTTATTTAATGATATATCATAATTTTAAAACCGATAGTGAATATATTTTTGTGTATAAAAATTTAAATTTATTCCTTGTGTTGAGTCAATAAGAAGATAAAGCATTGCTTCTCCCCCCGCAAGAGAAAATTCATATAGTTGTGCATTTTGTTGAGGATATTTCGGCCCATATATGCTCCAATTGAACGCGTGTGATCTTAATATCTCTTGTTTGATCTATCAAAAGCGAGCCTATGCGAGAATAGTCCATCACATGATACCGATTGTTGAAAATATTCGGCTCATATATGGGCCTCTGAAATCACATCTCGACTCAAAAGATAAACATGTTAGATCTACGGGGTGATGGTTCATTAGAATATATATATATATATATATATATATATATATATATATATATATATATATATATATACGGTCCGGATCAAGTGCATACCTCTTATCTTACTCACCCGTGCTCACCCCCCATTAGGCGACGGTTTTGGTCATACAACCGTCGTCTATACTTTTAGCGACGGACAATATATAGCGTCGCTAAAAGTATAGACGACGGTTGTATGACCGAAACCGTCGCCTAAAAGGGGGTGAGCACGGGTGAGTAAGATAAAGGGTATGCATTTGATCCTTGCTATATATATATATATATATATATATATATATATATATATATTTCTACTCGTGTATCGATGTGAGAGTTTACTATCACGCGATACATCTAACATATTTCATCTTTAGAATTTTATAAGAAAGGGTTTCTCTCAATAAAATTCTCAAAAAATATTTTTTAGGAAATTAACACTATTTTCTCTCCTCAAAATTTCTTCTTTTTCCTTTCCATCCCAAACCCTAAAAATGTTGATGGCCCCAATTCAAAATTGAAATCTCCAAACACAAAAACATTTAACCATAACTTTAACAAAAAGTATAAAAAGTGAAGATGCACCCACCCACCAGAGACATCCTTTACTCTGACCATATATGTCATCATCAAAAAGAAGTTAGAAAGGGAAAAGGAGTGTTTGCCAGACAATTATATACTATATTTATTGAATTTCCAAGGAACAAAATTACAATAAGTTTAGGGGATATTGTTCTTGTGACATTTTTTTTTTTGATTTTTTTTTAGTACCTTATAAAAAATGTATAATATTTATTCTAACTGAAATTTTTATAAAAAATAGTATTTTAGGTGTAATTTAAATACATATAAAAAACATAATTTGTACAACCCTGTTTCTTGTATGTATTCAAATTACACATATAATATTATTTTTTATAAAAATTTTAATTAAAATAAATACTATATATTTTTTTAGAATTATTATAAAAAAAAATCGCTAAAATGTCGCTACAAGAATGTTGCCCTAGAAGGACTCACAAAATTATGGTATTAGGTGGGTCGTACTAATTATTCATGCTCGCCTCCCAGGAAAGTTAAGTTACACCTCTAGATTACACTATTTAATTATTTATCCTTATCTTATTAAGGAATGGATAGTATGAAGTTTATTTTGAAATAATTTGATCAATTAATCAATAGAATATTGACATGCAGACGAGATTGTATGTGTGTCAATATTCTATTGTCTAATTAATCAACTTACCAAAAAAATAACTGCATGCTAACAGATTTTGACCCTACTCCTAAATTTGTATATCTTGTAGTCCTTGAATACTTTGTATAGTCCTCTTGTCAAGAAGTCTAACCTCTCCTATTTTTCTAGAGATGATCCCTTAGATCTCTTTTATTTACTTTCTATTGAATAATAATAATAATAATAATTTATTTTCTCTTTTTGTTAATTTTTTTGTGTGACTTGTTTTCTCTATGAGATGATTTTTTTTTTATCTTTTTATGAGAGAGTTCCATTATCATCTCTTATAAGATTTTATTTTTTCTGTTTTGGGAATTATTTTTTTTGAGAATTTTCAACACTCATATATATTAATGCAGATAGATTATTTAGATTTGGGTGTACGAAGCGTTATTAAGACTGCTTGTTTTTCTGTTGCTGTTGTTGAAAAATTATTCAGATCTATATATTTTTTTATTATTTTTTGAAATATGATTGTTTTTCGTAAGTATCTCTGTGGTGTCAACTAGTTATTTTTATGATTGACTATTTTTATAATTATCTCTATTATTTTGTTTAGAAAGATTATCGTTTCAATTCGCCTTATTGCAATATTTTCATCTTTTATATTTTATTCTTTTGGATTGTTTGAATAAAAAAAATATTGGGTTAATGACAGCTAAATCCTCAAAAAAAAAATTTTAAAAATAATGGTATAAAATTATACTCAACAAAAAAATAGAAAATTTTAATTTTGTGTGATATTTAATAATATTATTTAAATTAAATTATTTGAAGGTCTAATTAATGGAAAAATAGTAAGTTTATAATTCCGAGATACTAGTCAGTAGATTATATTACAACTCGTAATCATGAAACAATGTTGTTTGGAGGATCCACAATAAGTGATCATTGACTTTGTCTGCTTTTATATGCTGAGCACTTCTATTTTAATAATTACACAAAATAATTGTTTAATAAATTTCAATTTTGAACCTGATTAAACAACAGAAAATTGATATTTTCACAAATATAGACCGCAAATTATTGCTTTCCTTTTTATTATAAAAGATGTTCAAGCTTAATATAAATTTTATTTTTGTTTGGGACTATTTTTTTAATAATAATAATGAAAAGAGATTGATTTTTATCTTTGTATTATAAAACTTTAGCAAAAGTGTATAAAGATACTCTTATAATTGCTGCATAAATTTATAGAGAATTAGTAAGAGAAAAGAGAGAAATTCTTTTGGGCGAATTCTAAATATTCATTCAGCAGCATGCCTTTATATAGGCAAGGCAAGAGTTAAGGGGAAGGAAGGAGAATCCAAAGAAGGAAGAGTAGAGGAGAAGGAAGAGTACACATGGGTTCCTTCCTAGGGAATCTTGTGTATAACACTTCCCCTGATTCCCTACGATAGAAGATTATGTCTCATTAAAAACCTTGTTAAGAAAACCCAGTGGGAAAAACTTAACGAAGGGAAAAAGAGTACATATCTTTTACATAAATATCTTAATTGACTGCCTCGTTAAAACCTTGTCAGGAAAAATCTATTGGGATAAAAACCGTGACTAAGGAAAAAGAGTACAGTCTTTCCCTCAAAAGGAATTCATTACTCCGTGATGAAATGTTGTCATAAGTCTCTCAGTCGACACATTCCGATCCTTTTCCGAAATTTTGCAAACGTTGCATATGGTAGCGACTTTGTGAATAAGTCGGCTAGATTATCACATGATCGAATTTGATGCACATCTATATCACCCTTCTTTTGTAGCTCATGTGTGAAGAAGAATTTAGGTGAAATGTGCTTTGTTATCTCCCTTGATGTACCCGCCTCTAAGTTGAGCAATGCATGCAGCGTTATCTTCATACAGGATTGTAGGAATGTCTTTGATTGATAGTAATCCACATGACTTTTGAATATGCTGAATAATTGATCTCAACCAAACACACTCTCTACTTGCTTCATGTATAGCGAGAATCTCTGAGTGATTTAAAGATGTAGCTGTCATGGTTTGCTTTGTGGATTTCCAGGATATAGTCGTGTCACAATATATAAATACATAACCTGTTTGTGATCTTCCATTATGTGGATCTGATAAATATCTAGCATCGGTATATCCAACCAATTGTGACGTTGAATTTCTTGGATAAAATAACCCAAGATCTATACTTCCACGGAGGTATCTAAAAATGTGTTTGATCCCATCCCAATGTCTCTTAGTCGGAGAAGTACTATATCTTGCTAACAAGTTGACAGGAAAAGTAATATCAGGTCGTGTACAGTTTGCAAGATACATAAGAGCACCTATTGCACTTAGGTGTGGAACTTCAGGTCCAAGAACTTCTTCCCCACTTTCTAGAGGCCGAAATAGATCTTTATCAACTTCTAAAGATCGAACAACCATCGGGGTAGTCAAAGGATGATCTTTATCCATATGAAAACGACTGAGAATCTTTTCAGCATATGTGGATTGATGAACAAAAATTTCAGATGCTAAATGCTCCACTTGTATTCCCAAACAGAATTTTGTCTTTCCAAGATCTTTCATTTCAAATTCATCTTTTAAATAAGTAGTAGTTCTTGTGAGTTCTTCAGGAGTACCTACAAGATTCAAATCATCCACATATACAGCAATGATGGAAAATCCACTTTGTGATTTCTTAATAAAAACACATGGACATACTTGATCATTTATATATCCATCTTTTATTAAATAATCAATAAGTCGATTATACTACATCCGACCAGACTGTTTCAACCCATACAACGAGCGTTGTAACTTGATTGAATATATATGACGGGGCTTTTGTAATTCAGCCATTTTCAATCCTTCAGGGATTCTCATGTAAATCTCACTGTCTAGTGAGCCATATAGGTATGCTGTTACAACATCCATCAGACGTGTTTTCAAACCTTCCATGGTTGCCATACCTATTAGAAAGCGAAAAGTGACTCCATCCATTACGTACTGGAGAGTCTGTATCCTGATAATCAATACCAGATATTTGTGAAAAACCCTTGAGCTACAAGTCGGGCTTTATATCTCACAATTTCATTTTTCGTACAAATACCCATTATTTCCAAACGGGAATACACCCAGCGGTGTTTGAACTACTGGTCCAAATACTTCTCTTTTCAATAGAGATTGTAGCTCAGTTTGAATAGCATCTTTATATTTTGGCCAATCTTTTCTTTTCCGACATTCTTCCACGTTTTGTGGTTCAGGATCCGTGTCAAGAATCAAAGTAATATCTTATGTTATAAAGAAAGCAAATATATCGTCAATCATGACTTTGCTTCGATCTCATATTTTCTCATCATGTACATAATTTATTGAGATCTCTTGGTGTTAATCTCTTATCCCTTTACTGAGATTTTGAACCTCTCCTGGGGCTATTCCCACTCTTGGAATATGTGCTACTTCTGTAGCGGTTTGTACCTCTTCTGGGGTTATTCCCACTCTTAGAATAAGTGCTACGTCTGGAGTGGGTATTCCTTCAGGGATTCCCTTATTTGCTTTTGATTTTCGTGGTACAGTGTCTTTTGCACCAACCGGTCTTCCACGCTTCTGGCGTGGTTTAGATTCTTCTATTACCTTATTCGTCAATTCTCCAGGAATTGATTTTTCAATAGGTATTTCTATCTCTGCTGGAGTGTTCACTGCAGGTGTATATGACTTTATCATTTTTCTAGCATCATTAAATGCATCTGGCATTTGATTTGTAATATTTTATAAACAAATAATTCTTTGAACTTCAATTTCACATTGTCCTGTACGAGGATCAAGTGAATTTAATTCTGATGCATTCCATGATATGTCAGAGGGTTTTTTATTTAAAACTTTCCCTCCTCCTAAAGGTGAAAATACAGATTCATTAAAAATGACAATCTACATAACATGTAGTAACAACATATCCAGTTAAAGGCTCAAGAATCTAATAGAAGGAGAATCAAAACCAACAAAAATACCTGTTTTTCGTTGGGCTCCCAGTTTAGTTCTTTGTGGAGGTGCAATTGGAACATATACTGCACTTCCAAAAACTCGAAAGTGTGATATATTGGGTGTCTGTCCAAGAACTAACTGTAGAGGAGAAAATTTATGAAGAGCCGTTGGTTTTACTCGAATGATGGCTGCAGCATGAAGAATTGCATAACCTCAAACTGAGGTAGGTAAGTTAGCCCTTAATATTAATGGTCATGCAATTAGTTGAAGTATCTATTAAAAACCAGGAAATATTGAAATGGACCAGACAATGGGTGAAGGGGGTCCACAAATGTCTCCTTGAATTCCCTCTAGGAATTTCAGGGCTTCTTTATAAACTTTTACTGGTGATGGTCGAACAATTAACTTTCCTCGAGAACACGTAGCACAAGAAAATTCACTACTAGGAAAAATCTTTTTTTTTTTTTTGATAGAATGACCAAAAGAATTTTCAATAATATGACACATCATAGAAGTACCTGGATGACCGAGTCTTTCATGCCAAAGCATAAAGGATTTGGGATCTATGATTTTTGAAATCATAAGAGTATGAGACTCAATTGCTCTAATTTTCATAGTATATAATCTAGAAGAAATTTAATGAAGTTTTTCTAGGATATTCTATTTTTCAGAAATAGTAGAACTGACGAGAAGATCTTCATTAAAAATGGTCTGACACATGTAAAAACATAAATAAGAAAAGTTACATTTCATATATAATTTTATTCATGAGAAACACATACCATATATAGAATGAAAACTAATAATATTATACATGCATGATGTTTAATTAAAACAAGAAATTAAACGATATCCCAAAATATACTTTCAGAAGGTTCAGTAATATCATCAACCTTTTCCTCATTGTTGGTCATTGGTGAATCATCAACAATATTCAATTGATGATTAACAAAGTTTGTTTCTGCCTCCATTACTTTGTTCTTTTGATACTCCTGGAATAAATTAGCCAGATGCCTCGGCGTACGACAGGTACGCGACCAATGCCCATTCATCCCACACCAAAAACAAACATCTGATTTGTTCTTTTTCTGTGTTACATTTTCTTTATTTTTACCCGACCCAGACACTTGCCACTTCTGGTGACCTGAATTGTCGCGGTTCTGAAATTTGTTGTTATGATGGCCTTGTTTATTCTTTCGCCCCCAAGGCTTCTTATTATATGACCATCTTTTGTCACGTTTATTCTACTGGAATGACGTGCTGTTAATATATGGCAATGGGGTAGCACCCGTTGGCCCTACATGATGATTTTTCAACAACAATTCATTATTCTTTTCTGCAACCAGGAGAATAAACAATAAGTCACTGAATTTTGTGAACTTACTCTGTCTATATTGTTGCGACAGAATCATGTTGGTGGGATAAAAAGTTGAGAGCTTTTTTTCTAACATTTGGATTTCAGAAATTGGATCTCCGCACAAAGCCAAAGTAGAGATTATTCTATAAATATTGGAACTATATTTCGTAATTGATTTGTAATCTTGTAGCCTTAAATTAAGCCACTCAAATTTGGCATTAGGGAGAACAACTAATTTTTGGTGGTCAAATCTTTTCTTCAGTTGTGTCCATAAAGACAAAGGATCTTTGACTGTTAAATACTCAGTCTTTAATTCTTCATCAATATGGTGACGAAGAAAAATTATGACTTTTGCATTTTGTGCCGAAGTAGCTGTATTTCCTGATTCAATGGTCTTTTCTAACTCATTTACACTAAGGTGCAATTCTGCATCAAGTGCCCAAGCCAAATAGTTGTCTCCAGAGATTTTCAAAATAGAAAAATCTATTTTTGCCAAGTTTGCCATCTATTCTGGGTTAAAACACAATTTTATTATTTATTAAAATAATAAATAATTGCATGTATGATATAGAAAAATAAACTAAGTCACGACCTCAAGTGGTGATAAAATGCAAATATAAATATTCTTATATTTATGTTATTAATATAATGCAAATGGATCTTCACCCGGCATGCGGTAGTTCGCATAGACAGATTATTCTAACAGAATAATAAATAATTGAATAACATAAGAATTTCACCATGCATACGTTAGTCCGTGTAGGCAGATTATTTCAACAGAATAATAAATGCGGAATAATAAATAATGGAACCAGGTCAGGTGAAATTCACACCGACAGGATATTCCGACAGAATATTAAATGCGAAATAATAATGGAACCAGGTCAGGTGAAATTCACACTGACAGGATATTCCGACAGAATAGTAAATGCGAAATAATAAAAAAAATCACCAAGTATTGGGTAAACCGCGTATACAGGTCATTCCACCAAGTATAGGGTAAACCGCGCATACAGGTTATTCCAACAATTTAATAAGAAATGAATACAAATGATTATTCACCAGGTATATGATATTTCACATATACAGGTTATTCCCATAATTTAATAAGCGGTAAAAATGTTCCCACCAAGTCTTGTAAGATCAACAAGGATAGATGGTACCATTGTAAGTAACAGAATTTAAATGCAATTATAAGAATAAAATTATATTATCGGTGGTATAGCCAAACCGGTAATATAATAATAAATTGCAAGAATTTAATTTTACCGTCTCAGTTGGTTAGAGCTTCGTGCTGATAACGTATTATAAAACTTTAGCAAAAGTGTATAAAGATACTCTTATAATTGCTGCATAAATTTATAGAGAATTAGTAAGAGAAAAGAGAGAAATTCTTTTGGGCGAATTCTAAATATTCATTCAGCAGCATGCCTTTATATAGGCAAGGCAAGAGTCAAGGGGAAGGAAGGAGAATCCAAAGGAGGAAGAGAAGATGAGAAGGAAGAGTACACATGGGTTCCTTCCTAGGGAATCTTGTGTATAACACTTTGTAAATTTTTGAGGTAAAAAATAGCATTTGAGTGCAATAATTTTTTTCTAGAACGGCAAATCGGCAATCATATCGGCCGCTTACATACATACGCAGTAAGGCACCCACCTATATGACGTTGTTTACACGGTGATTGTCCTTCCTGTCGGAATACAAACACGGTCTCGCTTTCCAGTCCAGTACGACGTCGTTCTCATTATAAAAATAAAAATGGTCAACAAATTATAAAAACAAAAATTCATATAATATACTCCATTCGTCTCCAAATTAATAATTAAAGTGGTAAAAATTATTGTCTTCAAAAGTATGACAAAAATATTACATTAATCGGTAATAAATCTTGTCCTCAAAAACATGACAAAAGTATTACATAAATTTTTATTTGAACAAATTTACCCTTGATTTATGTGATTTTTGATCAAACTGAGAAATTAAAATATGAATGGTTAAAATATTTTAATAAATTAGATAGTCTCAGTGAAATAATATCTTAAAAAGCTATTTGATAACTAAAAAGTATAAAATATTTAAATGACTTTTAAATTTAAAAATATCTCAAATTGATATTTGAAAAATTAATTATGATCTTAAAATTTGAAATGGAGGGAGTACAATATTTATAGAGACTCTAAATATTTAAACTTTTTATTAAGAGGCAGCTTTTAATGATTTGAATTTATATCTTCTTCTTATCGATTAATAGACCATAAAAGACAAATAAAATTGTACCAAACAGCTTTATCCTTTTACCGAATCAGATGTGGAGCCGTTAAGAGATAAACAAATACCACCTTATTGTCATAATTTACTTATTTCAATAGGCAACCACTCATATCACTAATTTTCTTTCTACTCAAAATCTAATTAAATATATTAACTCATACAAATAGCAACTCATTACAATACCGAAGACAACCATACATTGAAAAAAAAGAAGGAGAAAAACACTTTTACTTTACTGTGGTTATCGTGTTTTAAGTAATTAGCTACTGTGCTTTAAAAATATTCAATTGACCCACTGTGCTTTTTAAAAATGTACAATCTTTTCCTTTCTTTTAATAATTATTTTTATTTTAAAAATTAATTCCAAATAATACAAATAATATATCAAAATTTTTGTATCAATGAAATCTATTACAACATTACATTAATTTCAACAAAAAAATAAAAATAAAAAATTATTAATTATGTGACAAAAATATAATTAAAATAATAAAATTAAAATAAATATTTTAATTCATTTTCTATATAATTTTTTCTTTTTCTTTTATCTTTTCCTTTCTTTTAATAATTATTTTTATTTTTAAAATTAATTCTAAATAATACAAATAATATTAAAACTTTTTAATAACTAAACATAAAAAAAACAAAAAACAATCTCTTTTCCTTTCTTTTAATATCACTTTCCTTTTATCAATAACTAAATACAAATGCAAATATAAATTATTAATAACGCAAACAAAATTTAAATTATTTAAATGACAAATTATATTATAATCATCAAATGTGCTGCAAACCTCACTCTTATTTTCATCAAATGGTTGTTGTTCGGCCAAAATAAAAAGAAATGAACAGAATTCGTTGATGTGGGGATTGAGAGTTTACATTTGGATCTAGAGAAAAATAATTGAAATTTGGAGCGACAATGGTTGAAAAGATGGAGGATGCACACAAATATCTGCTTCTCTCTCTAGATCTTAGCGGCATCCCGATCTAAGCTGGGGGGTCTATTTTTTGATCCAAGTCGGGGGTTCGTTTTCCGATCTATCTCGATGACATCCAGATCTAAGACGGAGGAGGGTGAAGGGAGGAAATAGAGAGAAAGATTTCGATGTCAGATTTCAAATCAGAGGATTTGGGACGAGAGAGGCGGGATTCTCCTCAAACATCCTCCAAAGGAATCATCATCTATCTCTTTTTTCTTTTGATTTCTCATTTGATTTGAAGTTTGTATGTAATGGGTTTTGCTGAAAGTGAAGTGGGTTGCTCTTACTATTAGAAATTTGGAAGCTTTATGAGAGTGATCCTGAGAGTTGATTTTGGCTCAATTGTGAAGTTACAACTGATGGGGGATGAAATTAAGATCTAACTTTACAAAAAATTTAAATCATAAAAAATATTTCATCCATAAATATTAAAATAAAAATAATTATTAAAAGAAAGGAAAAGAGATAAGGAAAAGAATATAAATAAAGAAAATAAATTAAAATATTTATTTTAATTATTTTTTGTCACGTAATAAATAATTTTTTATTTTTTATTTTTGTATAAATTAATATAATGTTATAATAGATCTTATTGATATAAAAATTTTGATATATTATTTGTATTATTTGAAAAAGAGATAAAAAAGAAAAGAAAAAAATCAAGTATGATAATCAAGTTTCCTCCCGTCCAGTCAATAAATATACGTAATTTTTTATTTTTTTTCAAAAAATCACGTACGTAATGACTAAAACACGATAATTACAATGTGATAAAAATACTTTTTTCCGAAAAAAAATACTCTCTTTTAATTTGTATAAAAATTATACTTCTATCATCTTTTTGTTATGGGAACGAGGGGAGTATACAATATATATATATATATATATATATATATATATATATATAATAAATTTCGTCTTTTCTTTGTAGTTATACTAGTACACAACTTATTTTAGATCATTAAATTACATAATTTATGTGCATGTGAAACATGGAAGGTACTCTACTGTTGATATTTTATGTATAAATAATGTGTATTATCTGTTGTACTTTTGAACAACAAAAATAACATATAATACACAAATTACCGGTGGCCAAATCGGGAATTATCTTTAGGATTATTTACATTATTATACAACAATTAAAAAATAATTATAAAAATTAGTGTATTCACAAAATAATTATAAAAAAAGTGCAACACAATAATCAGGTCAGATCATTCAGTTTTACAGAAATAAGGAGACGCTGAAATCAAAGAGAAGTTACTGCCATCTGCGGCAGTTACTAGTTTTTTGCAAAGGTTCTACAATCGAGCAACCCAAACAAATCGATCATTCAAACCGAAGAGAGACTGACAATCCAGTCACGAAATCAATCAGTCTATTCAAAATCACGAAAAAAGAAGAAGCCGAAGTAGTCGAATCCCGCAAAGAGAAAATCCAAAATCGGCATTCACGAAAAGATCGAAGGATTTAGAAACCGACATTCTGCTGCAGAAATTGAATTTTTTTAAGACTATTTGGTTATCCATAAAAACTAAAATGGTTACCTTTGTATGAATACTTGGCTATCAACTGCACCATATTCAAAATAATTTTATTTTTAAAAAGTTATTTATAAATAACCAACATCTACATAAATGGGAACCTTTATATGGTATTTCGGATACCATCTACACCTTATGTTAAAAAAAAAAATCATACATACATTATCATCACTATAAAATTGGTCATTCGGGATACCTCAATGAGATTTATTGGTCACTACATATTGGACAATTAGACACCTGTTTATTGCACTATCTAATTGGGGTATATTATACATTGAAACTTCGACATACCATCACTGAATACTTTCAAATTAAAATTCAAAAAGTATTATACATTGGAAAGTAATAATGAAATTTCTCAATATGTTTAATGTGTTAAAATAATCAAAATGTAAGTAGTAACCAACATGATGAAGTTTTGTCACTCACTAATACGCATTGGTTACCTCTAAAGGAAAGAGTCCAAAAAATCTAATATGAATAAACAAATAATGTCAAACTACTGTTAATAGAAACAAAGACCAATCAGCAGTATCTAAATATATAAGTACTAGTAACCAAAACACAACCATCAGGTTTCGAAAATCAATTTAATCAACCTCTATATTGTCAAAAAGTATCTAGTAACCAAATCAGAATATAACAATAACCAAGCGAACCATCGGCTGTAAGACCCCAACTTTTATAAATAAAGATGAATTTTCTATAAATATCATTTTTGAATATTATGGAGTTAATTTGATATAATATTATAGTTGTGGGTAATATTTATAAATTTTACAAAGTACGCAAGTTGTTATATAATATTCGATTGGTCGGGGAATATTCGTTTTAACAGAGAATATTCGTACAACGGCACAATCATTGGTGGACCCCACAACGGAATTATTGTCGGATTGAGAAAACGACAAAAATATTTTATTAAAAATAACGACGGAAGTTTTACCATTGATACTGTTGATGTAAGACCCCGAATTTTATGAAATAAAAGTATTCAATTTTTCTTATAATTACAATTCAATAAATGGTTAAATTGATAAAAAGTTAAAGTTATGGGTGAAATGTGAAAATTTTTCAAAATTAACAAGTGGTTATAAAATAATCATTGTTGTCGGGAAATATTCGTTGGTCGTAAAATATTCTTTCCATCGGGGAATATTCGTACGACGGCGCAGCTATTTGTGGGCCCCATAACGAAAAACGATCGGATGAAGATAACGACAAAAATTGAGTTTTTATAATTAACGGCGTAGTTGTTACCATTAACACTGTTGGAATACCCGGTGGTTAAAATACAGTAATACGCGTTATTGCACAGTATTTTTGAAATTATTGATTCTTACGTGAGAAGACACTACTGAATAATTTTCACAGTAATTACTGTTCAATATTTTATTTTATTGATTCAATAATTGATGCGTTGATATTTTATATTATTGTTATTTCAATAATTGTTGCTGCACAGTATTTCCCATTATCAGATCAATAATTCATATTATTTGAATAATATTATTAGATAACATTATTGGCAATGTCTAGAAAGTTCTGTCTAAGGAGAGGTTTGGTCATCTAATTGCGCCAGTAAGGAGAAATCCTTATTGGAAAGCCCTCTCTTTCCTGGGAACGGCTTGGTTGTCATAAATGTGATTCTATAATATTAATTGTGAATAATTAATTATTGATTCATATGATAAGAAAATATTTATTTTATATGAATATAAATGTTGGATATATTTTGTGGTTAAAAATGAAAGAGTTAATGTTGAGGTGTTTTATCAATATTTTTGTCGGAATGGAGGCATTAAAAATCAATCAGGGTTTTTTAGATATATTGCGGGGGTTATAATTTTTAATCCGACCGTTGGATCGTTGTAATTTTTGGATATGTTATCCATATATAAGTTGAGTATATGTCCACAAATTTTGAACCGTTAAAAATGAAAGTATGATTTGTTATGAATTTTAAGAGATGACTGGTTTAGAAATTGTTGAAGTTTCAGAATTTATTATTTTGGTAAAAAATTCTAGAATTAGTGGGCCCCACTCTTGGTTGGTGAAGAAATGTGCTGAGATTTTTATTCAAATGTGGTGGGTGGGAATAGTAGCAGGTAAAGCTATCAGGTTGCAGGTTAAGTCTGCTTCGGCGTGCTAACATTTTCCTATAAATAGAGGGCTAAGTTAGAATTGAAAATCATACCAGAAACATAAGCTTTCTCTCTTTCTGTCTCTATATTATGAAGTATATTTTGTGAGTATTTAGATACTTTGAGAGTTGCTATTCAGTGCAAGTTTCCTTCGACTTTGCATTCCAGTCAGAAATACTGCACTTTTGAGGTAATGGATAGTAAGGGATTTTAAGGGTTATTATATTTTTCAGTTCGTAATTCTTCTGACCTTCAAAAAATTTTAGAAAAATTTAAAATGATATTTTGATGAGTTTTATTGATTGTGTCCCAAAAATGGTGATTTTTGGATGTATATATTAAGAGTTATAAATTTTACGGGAAAAACTATTTTAAAAGTAACCGCTTATAACTCCTTGTGGTTAACTCCAAAATTGATAAAATTTTTATTGGAAGTATATCTATATAATATCAGTGTACTATGTGAATTTCGGAATTTTTGAATAAAAGTACAATTTATGATAAATGTCTAAATATTCGACGGTTTTGGCCATATAATAAATAGTAAATGAGTTTTAAAAATTCTGAGAAAAATATATGTTCAATATGAGATTATATTCTGCTAAATCTCTGAAAAGAAATATTTTTGGAACTGATTTGATATTTTTCATAAAAATAGACTAGTTATGAGAAAATGAATTCAATATGTTATGCGAAGTAAGAAAATTAGAAAATAAGATTTTATGGCTTGAGAATCCTATATGAGGTATATGCAGATTTTTGATGAGGGTTTTGATTATTGGTAATAAAATCTTATGAGTTTGGCATTTTAGGATGATTAAATGCATTATTTAGTAAAGTGTAAACAATTAAAATAAATTGTTTATAAGCTTAAGAAATATTATTCTTTCAATATCATTATACCGAAATATTGGTATGGATTTTATTGTGGAATTTTTACCTTTTTCATGTCGTGTTACTATTCACGAGTTACTATTCATGAGTTACTATTCACGAGTTACTATTCACGAGTTACTATTCACGACAAATTTGATTTCTTTTTTTGACCAAATTATAGTTGATTTATGAATATTACTCTTGAAATTAAATCTATATTTTGATCATATTGATTTTATTATCATATATAACATTTTTATAACCCTAATGATGATATTTCTCTTTGACTTGAGTGTAAAGATTGATAGATTTTGTTGTATGATCATGACTATGGTATGATCATGACCATTGAATTTATAATTAAATATCTTTAGCTTAAGTGTAAAGGTGAATTGATCAACATGGTTATAATTATTGTTTATATAAATTCTGAAATGATTATATATTTCTTTGAGATATTAATATATTTGGCCTATAGTGCAAATATGAACTGTTGATGAATATATTTGGCCTGTAGTGCAAATATGAACTGTTGTTGAATATCTTTGGCCTGTAGTGCAAAGATGAACTTGTGATGAATATCTTTGGCTCATAGTGCAAAGATGACCTGTGGTTGAATATCTTTGGCCAGTAGTGCAAAGATAAATTGTTGATGAATATCTTTGGGTCGTAGTGCAAAGATGGCATGTTGTTGAATATCTTTGGCCAGTAGTACAAAGATGAACAGGTGTTGAGATGAACATGACCAACTGGTGATACAAATAAATATCTTTGGCCGTAGTGCAAAGATAAAGTTATTAGTATGATTATGAACATGAACTGTGATTTGGTGTAACCATGATCTTTGATGTTTCAGGTAAAGATATGTGATGAAAATTATCTTCGTCCTGGATGAGAAGAGGAATTTAGAACTATAATTATGATTATGAGTTATTCATATGATTGTGGACCAGAATTGTTGATTGATGTTACAGGGATAAAATATTGTTGGTGGATTTTTAACATGGAGAAGATAATAGATTTTGTAGTCTATTTGACTCTTCTAATGGATTGCTCGTTCCGCTGTAACTATGGTTAAAATTTTTTATCATCTACCATATGTTCTAAATCTCTGATTTATTACTGATGAAGACTATTGATAATTTATTTATCTTTAGTCATGATATTCTTTACTGGGCTAGTTGTGCTCACCCTCCTGTTTCACAATTCCTTTCAGGTAATAAGAGTGTAGCTGGGTCGAGCGGGGGTAACAAGAGAATAGAACGGTGGTCATCATTTAGTAGTTATATTTGGTGAATAAAATAGGGTGAGGCGAACCCAACGTTGGAAGGGTGTTTTGTCACTATCATACAAGATGTCTAATGACATACAACCTCGTGTCATCATAAGACAGGGTTGTGTTCATCCACTTGCTGAGTATCTTTACGAGCACTACCTATATAATCTTGGTGTTTGTTTGAAGTATAATTTTCAATTAGATACAGTGGAGTTAATGATATGTCAAGAGAAGACTCACCATTAGGAATAATATGATAGTAAACTTCTCGTTTTTCTTTGGGGTCTATTGGGTCAACCAAGGATAATTTTGTGGCCATATGATATTTATCATAACCTAGACGCATGACCTCCCATGTACGAAGGTTTCCTTGAGCACTTTCCAAAGATTCTAATTTCTAAAACAGTTTTTGACTATACCTTTTGTGACGCCCCCAAAATAGGTATACAACACCCATTCTGAGTCGCCAAAATACATGGTACAGAAACAACTACATCTTTATTATTTCAACACAAGAACTGTGAGTTTAAATACAAATATTATCATTTAGACAATATCCACACTCAAATAAGTCATCATTACAATTATTGATACATTATTTCACAAAAATGGTGAGGACTACTAAAGTAACTTCTAGAACCATCATTCCATACCCCGACTAGTACTCGCTACATTCTCGCCTCCTGAGAAAAATGGAACAAAAAGGAAAAGGGTGAGCTCAACTAGCCCAGTAAAGAACATTATGACTAAGATAATACAGAACAAATTATCGTTAGTCTTCAACAGGGAAAAATCTAATAGAATACAATAGACAACAAGTTTTAAATCAATAACTGCAGCGGAAACAACAAACCATTATAAGAGTCAAGTAGAGAATGAGTTCTACTATCTTCTAAGATTTAAAAGTCCATCATCAATATTTTATCCCTGTAACAACAATCAATAACCATCTTTAATCAAATATTCATCTTTGCACTACAGGCCAAAGATATTCATTTGTATCACCAGTCGGTCATGTTCATCTCAACACCTGTTCATCTTTGCACTACGGGCCAAAGATATTCATCAGTTAATCATTCATCTTTGCACTACGGGCCAAAGATATTCAGTAATATCATCATTTAGGACTGAGGATGATGAAAAATATCTTAAAGAAAACGAATCCAGTGAAACAAAATAACAAATATTAAGGATTCGTATTTCGATTTATCCATGTCCAAAAATACCTTATAATTATTCATAGTGAAGTAGAATTCAAAAATGATCAAAACATGGATACAATCAAAGCTAGTACCCAAAATAGATATTTTGGACGAAAAGAAAAAAATTTTATTTTTCGGTGAATAGTAACTCGTGAATAGTAACTCATGAATAGTAACCCCGACGTGAAAAGATCCAAATTTGATAAAAATTTCCAACCAATATTTCGGCATAATGATATTGAAGAAATAATATCATTTTCGAATAAAATAACATCCCTTACCTCAAAATAATCGTACTTCTGACTGAATTTCGGGTATAGTGCTGACAGAAACTCGCACCGTATAGCAACACTCAAAGTATACTCACAAGAATACGCTCGATAATATAGAGAGAGAAAGAAAGAAAACTTTGTTTCTGGTGTGATTTTCAATTCTAACTTAGCCCTCTATTTATAGGAAAATGTTAGAACGCCATAGGAGACTAAAATAATAAAATATATTATTTTATTTTATTTTCTTTACGTATGCTAAGACCATGACTATCAAGGCATGCAAAATCTGAATTTTCTAGCAGCCCACATGCATATTCACCACCAACCAAAAAGTGGGTCCCACCCATAATTTAATAAAAATTATTTTATTTTTCCGAAACTTCAGTAATTCATAGAAAATAGACCGTTTATCAGAAAAATACGAATTTTATGTCCATTCTGACTGAAATTGAATTCTCTACAACTTTGTCGCTTTGAGTTTTTCCAAATTCCAAACCAAAAATATCTGAAATCTACAAACGGATGATTTTTAATACCTCCACATCGACAAAATACTGATAAAACACTTCAACTTTAATTCTTTCATTTTTATCCACATAAAAATAAATATATCCATCATTTATATCCATATAAAATAAATATTTCCTTATCATATGAATTAATAATTAATTATTCACAAATAATATTACAGAATCACATTTATGACAACTAGGCCGTTCCTAGGAAAGAGGGGGCTTTCCAATAAGGATTTCTCCTTACTGGCGCGCAATTAGGTGACCAAACCTCTCCTTAGATAGAACTTTCTAGACATTACCAATAATGTTATCTGATAATATTATTCAAATAATATAAATTATTGATCTGATAATGGGAAATACTGTGCAGTAATAATTATTGAAACAACAATAATATGAAATATCAATGCAGCAATTATTAAACCAATAAAATAAAATATTGAACAGTAATTACTGTAACAATTATTGAGTAGTGCCTTCTTACGTACGAATCAATAATTCAGCTATACTATGCAACCACGCGTTATTACTGTATTTTTAACCACCGGGTATTTCAACAGTATTAACGGTAACAGCTATGCCGTTATTAATAAACAACATATACTTGTCGTTTTCTTCATCCAATCGCTTTCCGTTATGGGGCCCACAAAAGACTGCGCCGTCGTACGAATATTCCCCGACAGGAAGAATATTCCACGACCAAACGAATATTCCCCGACAACAATGAATATTTTATAACCACCTGCTTATTTGAAATATTTGCGCATTTTACCCATAACTAACCTCATTAATCAATTTAACACTTACTATTTCAAAATAATAAATAGAGGGAATTTAAATTTCATTTATTAATAATTTGGGGTCTTACAACCTCCCCTCCTTATGAAATTTCGTCCTCGAAATTGACGTACGTACCTGGTGTTTCGAAAAGATGAGGATAACTCGCTTTCATTTCTGTTTTCAACTCCCAGGTCATTTCCTCAATAGCATGGTTTCTCCACAAAACTTTAACTTGTGGTATGACCTTCGTGCGTAGGACATGCTCCTTTCTATCCAAGATCTTGACAGGTACCTCTTCGTACGTTAAGTCTTCAGCTATCTCGTCCGGTTCTAACTCAATAACGTGGTCTGGGTCTTTCACATATTTACGTAACACAGATATATGAAAAACATTATGAACACGAGACATACTTGGAGGTAACGCGAGTCTATAGGCCACATTTCCTACTCGGTCAAGAATTTGAAATGGACCAATAAATCGTGGATTGAGCTTTCCTCTCTTCCCAAATCTTGTAACTCCTTTCCATGGAGCCACACGCAACAATACATGATCCCCAATGTCAAATTCCACGTCCTTTCGATGAAGATCCGCATAACTCTTTTGTCGATCCTGTGTCGTTTGTATACGTTGTCGAATCGTTTGGATCTTCTCTGTAGTCATGCGTACCAACTCTGGTCCCAATAATGTTGCTTCACCCACCTCGTCCCAGCATACTGGAGAGCGACACTTTCGTCCATATAATGCTTCAAATGGGGCCACACCTATACTTGCCTGATAACTGTTATTGTAAGAGAATTCCACCAATGGTAGGTACTTATCCCAACTCCCTTTGAAATCTAGGACACAAAGTCTTAATAGATCTTCAAAAGTTTGAATAGTCCTCTCTGATTGTCCGTCCGTTTGAGGATGGTATGCCGAACTAAATCGTAAATCTGTGCCCATAGCTTTTTGCAAGCTAACCCAAAATCTTGAAGTGAATCTTGGGTCACGATCCGAAACTATGGATACTGGCATGCCATGCAGTCTCACAATCTCATCTACGTATATACGAGCAAGACGTTCAAGGGAATAAGTCTCCCGTATCGGCAAGAAATGAGCAGACTTGGTTAATCTATCAACAATAACCCAAATAACATTTATGCCTTGAGAAACCGTGGGAAGACCCGTAACGAAATCCATGGTAATGTGTTCCCACTTCTATTTCGGAATCTCAAGTGGTTGCAATGGACCCTTTGGCACTTGATGTTCCGCCTTTACACGTTGACAGGTTAAACACCTCGAGATAAACTCCGCGATTTCTCTCTTCATATTGTTCCACCAAAATGTATGTCGAATATCATGATTCATTTTGGTACTCCCAGGATGGATTGCAAACGGTGTGTTGTGTGCCTCCATCATGATTCTATGCTTCAAGTCAGAATCGTTAGGAACACAAAGTCTGGAGTTGAATCTAAGTATTCCTTCTTCATCAATTCTCGCTTCTGGAATAGCTCCTTCTTGCACTTTCTTCTTCATATGTATCAGTCCCAGGTCCGTTGCTTGAGCAGCTTTAACTTTATCTATTAAAGTTGGTTCTACTCGTATATTCGCCATCATCATGTGGGTCCCTGGAGTCTTTAATTCTACCTCTATCCTTTGCAAGTCATACAGAATGGGCCTTTGTGTTGACGATATCGCACTCGTACTTGCATATGATCTTCTACTCAATGCGTCAGCTACTACGTTCGCTTTTCCAGGATGATATTGAATAGTGTGATCGTAATCTTTCAATAGTTCAAGCCAACGTCGTTGCCGCATGTTGAGTTCTTTTTGGGTGAAGAAATATTTGAGGCTTTTATGGTCCGTATAAATCTCCACTTTCTCCCCATACAGGTAGTGTCTCCAGATCTTCAACGCGAAAACTATTGCTGCCAACTCCAAATCATGAGTAGGATAATTCCTCTCATATTCTTTGAGTTGTCGCGAGGCATAGGCTATGACTTTCCCATGTTGCATGAGAACACATCCTAACCCTTTGCCTGAAGCATCACTGTAGATAACAAATCCATCCGAACCAGATGGTATTGTCAGAACAGGTGCCGAAATGAGTCTCCTCTTAAGCTCTTGAAAACTCTTCTCGCATTCCTCGCTCCATACGAATTTGATATCTTTCCGAGTCAGGTGAGTTAACGGGGTAGCGATTCGAGAAAAACTTCCATGAATCTCCGATAATAACCAGCTAAGCCCAGAAAGCTACATACTTCGGTCACCGTCTTTGGTTGCTCCCAACTTTGTATTGCTTCAATCTTCGCCGGGTCAAAAGATACTCCATGTTTTGACACCACGTGCCCTAGGAAAGCTACTTCCTCAAGCCAGAACTCGCATTTCTTCAACTTAGCATATAACTTGTTTTCACGCAGCCTTTGGAGTACCAGCTTCAAATGATGCTCATGATCTTCACGGCTTTTAGAATATATGAGGATGTCATCAATAAAGACAACAACAAACTGATCCAAATAATCCTTGAATACTCGGTTCATCATATCCATGAAAGTCGCAGGAGCATTAGTCAATCCAAAAGACATGACTAGGAATTCATAATGCCCGTACCGAGTTCTGAAGGCAGTCTTTGGAATATCCTCAGTTTTAACCTTCAGCTGATGATATCCAGAACGAAGATCGATCTTTGAAAAGAATTGTCCTCCTTGTAACTGGTCAAACAGGTCATCAATACGAGGTAGCGGATACGTATTCTTAATAGTGACATGGTTTAATTCCCGGTAATCAATACAAAGTCGCATACTCCCGTCTTTCTTCTTTACAAATAAAACAGGAGCACCCCAAGGAGATGTACTAGGACGAATGAAACCGATGTCCAACAACTCTTGTAGTTGGACCTTTAACTCCTGAAGTTCAATAGGAGCCATTCGATATGGGGTTTTAGAAATGGGCTTTGTACCAGGTTCAAGATCAATAAAGAATTCAATTTCTCGTTCCGGGGGTATACCGGGAAGTTCTTCAGGAAATACGTCAGGAAAGTCAATAACAACAGGAATATTATTCAAATTTGACGTGTCTTTATTCAAATCCATAACATGGGCTAAGAAAGCTTGACATCCGTTTTTTAATAAACGAATGGCTTTATGGCTTGATATAACAGTGATTGATTTTAATGGCTTAGTTATTTGAATTCGTACAACAGGTTGGTTAGGAATATGAAAACTAACAACCTTACGAAAACAATCAATTTTGGCATGATGAGTAGTTAACCAATCAATCCCTAAAATCACATCAAAAGCAAGTATCTTTAAAGAGATAAGGTCAACAGGTAAGGTGTGACGCCCCCAAAATTAGGTATACATCACCCATCTTGGGTCGCCAGATACATAGTACAAAATACAAATACAACTTACTAATACAACTGTCATGTACAATACGACAAAACATAAACTGTGAGTTTGAATACAAATATTATCTTTTAGAGAGTATTCATACTCAAAAGGAGTCCTCATTACATTTATTAACACACCATTACATAGAATAGTGAGGACTACTAACTAATACTATCATTCGGACCATCACTCCGTTCCCCGACTTGCCCCAGCTACGTTCTCATTTCCTGAAGAGAACAGTGAAAGAAAGGGTGAGCTCAACTAGCCCAGTAAGAAATATTATGACTAAGATAATGCAGAATAAATTATCATTAGCCTTCAACAATGTTAAACTGATAAAATATAATAGACATCAAGTTTAACTGCAGCGGAACAAGCAATCCATTTAAAGAGTCAAGTAGAAAATAAACTCTACTATCTTTTATGATTTAAAAAGTTTTTCAACACTGTGATCGCTGAGACTCAGCTTAATAAAATAATTCACATCATCGAATCACCCATGCACTACGGCCAAGTATATTCGTATACTCATTAATGGTCATGATCATGCCAACAACTGTCCATCAATGCACTACGGGCCAATGAGGACTTTTACCACATCATTTGTAACATTACGGTCATGATTATACCGAATAATCCCTGGTCATAATCATACCAAGTCCATCTATGCACTACAGGCCACAGATGACTTTCAACATTTTATAAACATGAGGATGATGACAATGATATAAGAATTCAATAAAACAAGTTCAAGAATTAATTTATCCAAGAATTAACAACGTCCAAATTGTCAACATGATACTGCATTGTGGAGTAAAATTCAAGAATACTTAGAAGAATATTTTCATGAAAAGATACTGGATGAACCGCAATTATCAAGGATATTCCACTAATTTCATGGAGTATAGAAGTCAAAACTTAACCAACTGAGTACAATAAAGAATGGAATAACAAAAGAAATCACCATGCATGCGATAGACCGCACAGACAGGTTATTCCAACAGAATAATAAATAATGGAACCAGGTCCGGCGTAAACGCACAGACAGGATATTCCGACAGAATAATAAATAATGGAACCAGGTCCGGTGTAAAACACACAGACAGGATATTCCGACAGAATAATAAAGAACAGTATAATAAATAATGGAACCAGGTCCGGTGTAAAACACACAGACAGGATATTCCGACAGAATAATAATAAAGACGGAACCAGGTCCGGTGTAAAACACACAGACAGGATATTCCAACAGAATAATAGAAGAATATCACCAAGTATAGGGTAGACCGCGTATACAGGTTATTCCAACAGAATAATAAAAAATGGAATAACAACAGTTCTCTTCATGAATAAGAAAGAATAACACCCCTTACCGTTTTAAAGAAGAGCTGAAATAAGGAAGTAGTTAAGTAGCAGAATACTCTTCTTCTCTCTCTCTATAGTTTCTCTCTATAGTTTCTCTCTCCAGAGTTCAGTGAATTCGTAATAAATAATGAAGGAATGAGCTGCTATTTATAGAAAAATAGAATGCATAGTAACTAATCCATGAACGGTCCAGATTGATTACTTTAATCTGACGGTCCATATTTAAAGAAAAATCTTTTAAATAAAATATAATATATTCTATTTATAGAATAACTTTAATAAAGTATTCTGTTTTATATAAAAAGATGTTTCTGTTTTATTACGTTAATAATACGAATAAAACAAAACGTCATTATCCCTAAATAATTCATATTATTAATCAACAATAATTGAATCAAACTGAACGACTTCTCACATAAATATCAATAATCAATACCGTGTGCTACTATGCAACAACGCGTATTACTGTACTTTTACTACCGAGTAGTTCAACAGTATCAACGGTAAAACTTCCGCCGTTATTTTCATAAAGTATTTTTTGTCATTTTCTCAATCCGATAATAATTCCGTTGTGGGGTCCACCAATGATTGTACCGTCGTACGGATATTCTCCGACAAAAAGAATATTTCCCGACCAATCGAATATAATATGACAACTTGCATACTTTGCAAAATTTATAAATACTACCCATAACTATTATATCAAATCCACACCATAATATAAAAAAATTATTTCGAGAAAAATTAAATATTTATTCATAAAATCTGGGGTCTCACAATCTCCCCTCCTTATGGAATTTCGCCCTCGAAATTTACGTACGTACTTGGTATGCCGAACATGTGAGGATACCTTGACTTCACTTAAAATTCTAACTCTTGAGGTATAACCTTTAAGCATCGAATATGATCCTTCTTATCCAAGATGTTAACACGTATCTCCTTATACGTTAAATCTTTCGCTATCTCGTCCGGTTCTAAATTAATAATGTGGGTCGGGTCGTCCACATATTTATGTAACATCGATACATAAAAAAAAAAAATATTCCGAACACGCAACATACTTGGCGGTAAAACGAGTCTATAGGCCACAGTTCCTACTTCATCGAGGATTTCAAATGGGCCAATTAAATCGAGAGTTGAGATTTCCTCTCTTCGTCGATTCTTGCTTCTAGAATAACGCCCTCTTGAACCTTCTTCTTCACATTTATCAGCTCTGAGTATGTAGCTTGAGCGGCTTTAACTTTATCGATTATAGTCGATTTTAATCGTATATTCGTTATCTTCACGTGGGTTCGTATATTCGCACTTGTAACCGTATACGATCTTCTACACAACGCGTCAGCTACCACGTTCGCTTTTCCACGATGTTATTGAATGGTACGATCGTAATCTTCAACAGCTCGAGCCAATGTCTTTGGCGCATAATACGTTCGTTTTAGTTGAAGAAATATTTGAGGGTTTAAGAAATGGGTTTTGTACTGGGGTCAATACAAAATTCAATTTTACGCTCTGGGGTAGGCTAAGAAGTCTTCAAGAATACGTCAAGAAATTTATTAACAATAGAAATATCGTTCAAAACTGTGACCCTCATCCAAGACTTGGATAACACGTCACATTGATACCTATCAATTTGCCATCGTCATTTACAACGTCTCCTACGGAAAGTCTAGCTTCGGTGCATTCCACACTAGGAAGTCAACAACGAAAGGAACAGGGATTTTTACTTATGGCTTGATATGACAATGATTGACTTTAGTGATTTGGTTACTTGAATTCGCATAATAGGTTGGTTAGGAATATGAAAGCTAACAACCTTACGAAAAGCATGATGAGCAGTTAACCAATCGTTTCCAAAAATCACATCAATGCAAGTATTTTCAAAGAGGTAAGATCAACAGGTAACGTGAAAGTGTTGATTTGAACAAGATTTATAAATAGTGGAGGTAACAAAGGTTTCTCCCAACGGAATTTCAACAGATAAATCAAAGTCTAACTTATCCGGAGTTAAGTTCAAACATTGAACACAACTAGCTGAAATAAAAGAGTGAGTAGAACCGGTATCTAACACGGTATAGACTTCGCAAGAGTTTATGACTAACATACCCGTGATAATTTTATTCAGGTTCCTCGTCACGAAAAAAACGCTCTCTTTTAAACTACTGGCTTTGGCTTTTCTGGGACGGTCTTTGGTGCCTCCATCCTATCTAAACTTGTCTTCGGTGAACGACAAAATTGGGCTAAGTGACCTTCTCTTCCACAATTATAACATGCTTTAGACGGCATCGCGCAGTTTGGACTGATGTGCCCCTCCCCTCCGCATTTGAAACATATGATAGGTGGTCGTTCTCCTTCCTTAACAACGGGTGCTGGTACAGACGTCTTTCTATCATTGTTGAATCTCCTCTTCTTGAAATGACCATTCTTATTGTTTTGGCCATGATTACCACCGAAGTGGTTACCATTTCTGGCCTGTTGATTCCCTCCACGCTTGTTGTCACTGCTTTGATGACCGCTCTCACTGGTATTATCATTTTGTCGACTGCTCTCTTTTGGTTGCGTTGACTCGTTATCGCGCTCCACTAACTGAGCCCTATTCACAACATCTGAATACAAACATAGTTTATGAGAAATAAGATGTTGACGTATCTTAGGTTTCAAACCTCGCAAAAACATTCGCGTCATTCGCTCTTCATTATCCACCAAGTGGGACGCAAATCGGGACAACTCGGCAAACTTGGCTTCGTACTACGACACGGTCATGTTGTTTTGCTCTAACTTGATAAATTCCACCTCCTTCATGTGACGAATACTTTCGAGAAAGTACTTGTCATTGAACAATTCTTGGAACTTCTTCCAAGACATCTTGAGTGCGTCAGGCTGGGTACGTTTTAAAGATTCCCACCAGTAATCTGCCTCTTCACGCAACATAAAAGTGGCAAAGGGAACCTTTTGCTCCTCGGAGCATCCCAAGACATCGAATATCTTGGTGATCTGCTTTAACCACGTCTCCGCCTTAAGTGGTTCTGGCTTTCCCAAAAACTCCGGTGGTCCCAGCTCCTTGAATTGCTTAGCGGTGACCAACCGTGGGTTTCCATTGTTTCCTCCTGCATTATGAACAGGAGCCGCCTTCGCCTGATGTTGCATGAATTCTAAAAAGCTCTTAAACATACCGTCGTTCGTCAATTGATCAGTGTTGTGGTTTACAGGAGGATTATCGTCATCCCGTTGCACATTGTCCTGATTATTGATCTGTGGAGACTCAACGGTCTCCTGTGCTCCATTGCTTATCTCAACATTTTCAGATGTCATTTTCAGATACTGCCACAAAACAAAGGTTAATTAACATGTAACATATTATCCATATACTTTGACCGACCAATTAAATACCAAATAAACTTAGGTAGGTCATACTAGCGAAGGAATTTCCCGTCTCTCCCCTCCTAGTTCTAGTCTCACATCTTAGCCAGGGATCATATCCCTAAGCTCTGATACCAACTGTGACGCCCCCAAAATTAGGTATACATCACCCATCTTGGGTCGCCAGATACATAGTACAAAATACAAATACAACTTACTAATACAACTGTCGTGTACAATACGACAAAACATAAACTATGAGTTTGAATACAAATATTATCTTTTAGAGAGTATTCATACTCAAAAGGAGTCCTCATTACATTTATTAACACACCATTACATAGAATAGTGAGGACTACTAACTAATACTATCATTCGGACCATCACTTCGTTCCCCGACTTGCCCCAGCTACGTTCTCATTTCCTGAAGAGAACAGTGAAAGAAATGGTAAGCTCAACTAGCCCAGTAAGAAATATTATGACTAAGATAATGCAGAATAAATTATCATTAGCCTTCAACAATGTTAAACTGATAAAATATAATAGACATCAAGTTTAACTGCAGCGGAACAAGCAATCCATTTAAAGAGTCAAGTAGAAAATAAACTCTACTATCTTTTATGATTTAAAAAGTTTTTCAACACTGTGATCGCTGAGACTCAGCTTAATAAAATAATTCACATCATCGAATCACCCCTGCACTACGGCCAAGGATATTCGTATACTCATTAATGGTCATGATCATGCCAACAACTGTCCATCAATGCACTACGGGCCAATGAGGACTTTTACCACATCATTTGTAACATTACGGTCATGATTATACCGAATAATCCCTGGTCATAATCATACCAAGTCCATCTATGCACTACAGGCCACAGATGACTTTCAACATTTTATAAACATGAGGATGATGACAATGATATAAGAATTCAATAAAACAAGTTCAAGAATTAATTTATCCAAGAATTAACAACGTCCAAATTGTCAACATGATACTGCTTTGTGGAGTAAAATTCAAGAATACTTAGAAGAATATTTTCATGAAAAGATACTGGATGAACCGCAATTATCAAGGATATTCCACTAATTTCATGGAGTATAGAAGTCAAAACTTAACCAACTGAGTACAATAAAGAATGGAATAACAAAAGAAATCACCATGCATGCGATAGACCGCACAGACAGGTTATTCCAACAGAATAATAAATAATGGAACCAGGTCCGGCGTAAACGCACAGACAGGATATTCCGACAGAATAATAAATAATGGAACCAGGTCCGGTGTAAAACACACAGACAGGATATTCCGACAGAATAATAAAGAACAGTATAATAAATAATGGAACCAGGTCCGGTGTAAAACACACAGACAGGATATTCCGACAGAATAATAATAAAGACGGAACCAGGTCCGGTGTAAAACACACAGACAGGATATTCCAACAGAATAATAGAAGAATATCACCAAGTATAGGGTAGACCGCGTATACAGGTTATTCCAACAGAATAATAAAAAATGGAATAACAACAGTTCTCTTCATGAATAAGAAAGAATAACACCCCTTACCGTTTTAAAGAAGAGCTGAAATAAGGAAGTAGTTAAGTAGCAGAATACTCTTCTTCTCTCTCTCTATAGTTTCTCTCTATAGTTTCTCTCTCTAGGGTTCAGTGAATTCGTAAGAAATAATGAAGGAATGAGCTGCTATTTATAGAAAAATAGAATGCATAGTAACTAATCCATGAACGGTCCAGATTGATTACTTTAATCTGACGGTCCATATTTAAAGAAAAATCTTTTAAATAAATTATAATATATTCTATTTATAGAATAACTTTAATAAAGTATTCTGTTTTATATAAAAAGATATTTCTGTTTTATTACGTTAATAATACGAATAAAACAAAACGTCATTATCGCTAAATAATTCATATTATTAATCAACAATAATTGAATCAAACTGAGCGACTTCTCACATAAATATCAATAATCAATACCGTGTGCTACTATGCAACAACGCGTATTACTGTACTTTTACTACCGAGTATTTCAACAGTATCAACGGTAAAACTTTCGCTGTTATTTTTATAAAGTATTTTTTGTCATTTTCTCAATCCGATAATAATTTCGTTGTGGGGTCCACCAATGATTGTACCGTCGTACGGATATTCCCCGACAAAAAGAATATTCCCCGACCAATCGAATATAATATGACAACTTGCATACTTTGCAAAATTTATAAATACTACCCATAACTATTATATCAAATCCACACCATAATATAAAAAAATTATTTCGAGAAAAATTAAATATTTATTCATAAAATCTGGGGTCTCACATAAGGTAATGGTGCCAACTTGGATCACACAAGATTTATTAACAGTGGATGTGATGAAAGTTTCTCCTAACGGAGTCTCCACAGATAAATCAAAGTCTAACTTCTCCGGAGTCAAGTTTAAACGTTGAGCACAAGCAGGAGAGATAAAAGAATGGGTAGAATCGGTATCTAATAAGGTATAAACTTCGCATGAATTTATGATTAGCTTACCCGTGATCACCTCGTTTGGGTTCCTCGCATGTTGACCAGTCACGACAAACGCTCTTCCAGGAACCGTTGACTTTATCTTTTCTGGGACAACTTTTTGAGTCACCATCCCCGCTGGACTTGGTTTTGCTATAGTGCAATCTCGAGTGATATGTCCTTCCTTTCCACAATTATAACATACCTTAAACTGTTGTGGGCAGTTTGGGCTGATATGTCCTTCTTTTTCGCACTTATAGCATATAACCGGTGGTCGTTCTCCTCCTTTAGAACCGGTTGTTGCTGGTGCTGACGTCTTCGTATTGTCATTGTTGAATCTCCTCTTTTTAAAATCTCCTCCCGACTCGCTTCTTCTATTTTCATAGCCACGATTACCACCAGAGTGGTTGCCGTTCTTGTCTGTATTTTTCTTTCTCCGCTGGTTATCATTGTTCTGATGACTGCTGTCACCGATATGATCCTGATTGTGGTCCCTCGGTTGACCGTACTCGTTATCTCGCTCTAATAATTGAGCCATGTTGACAACATCTGAATAGAGAGAAAATTTATGAGAAATGAGATATTGACGTATGCCGAGTTTCAAACCACTCAGAAACATCTGCGTCATACGTTCCTCATTCTCCACCAAATGAGGTGCAAACCTGGACAACTCTGCAAACTTCTTCTCGTACTGGGACACCGTCATGTTATTCTGCTCCAGTCTAATAAACTCTACCTCCTTCATATGACGAATACTTTCAGGAAAGTACTTGTCATTGAACAGTTTCTGAAATGTCTCCCAAGACATGCTGAGTGCGGCTGAATGGGTACGCTTCACAGACTCCCACCAGTAGTCTGCCTCGCCACGGAACATAAAGGTGGCGAATGGAACCTTCTGTTCCTCCGTGCATCCAAAGACATCAAATATCTTGGTAATTTGCTTGACCCATGTCTCCGCCTTAATCGGATCCGGCTTTCCCCAGAATTCTGGTGGTCCCAACTCTTTGAACTGCTTGGCTGTAACAAACCGTGAATTACTATCATTTCCTCCTGTATTTTGAACACGAGTCTCCCTCGTCTGGTTTTGCATGAATTGCAAAAAACTTCTAAACATTCCATCATTCATCATCTGCTCATTGGTGTTGTTCACAGGAGGAACATTGCCAGCCTGTTGCACGTTCTCCTCGTTGGTAAGCACCGGTGTCTCCACGGTTTCATTTACTCCACTGTTAACATTCTCAGTCGACATTCTCAAATACTGCCATAAAACAAGGGTTAATTAAATAAATTAACGAATCACATAATACCCCTATATTATGACTGACCAATAAATAAGCTTAGTTAAGACACACTAGCGAAGGATTTATTCGTCTCTCCCCTCCTAGTTCTATTCTCCGATCTCCGCCAGAGATCATATCCCTAAGCTCTGATACCAACTGTGACGCCCCCAAAATAGGTATACAACACCCATTCTGAGTCGCTAAAATACATGGTACAGAAACAACTACATCTTTATTATTTCAACACAAGAACTGTGAGTTTAAATACAAATATTGTCATTTAGATAATATCCACACTCAAATAAGTCCTCATTACAATTATTGATACATTATTTCACGAAAATGGTGAGGACTACTAAAGTAACTTCTAGAACCATCATTCCATACCCCGACTAGTACTCGCTACATTCTCGCCTCCTGAGAAAAATGGAACAAAAAGGAAAAGGGTGAGCTCAACTAGCCCAGTAAAGAACATTATGACTAAGATAATACAGAACAAATTATCGTTAGTCTTCAACAGGAAAAAATCTAATAGAATACAATAGACAACAAGTTTTAAATTAATAACTGCAGCGGAAACAGCAAACCATTAGAAGAGTCAAGTAGAGAATGAGTTCTACTATCTTTTAAGATTTAAAAGTCCATCATCAATATTTTATCCCTGTAACAACAATCAATAACCATCTTTAATCAAATATTCATCTTTGCACTACAGGCCAAAGATATTCATTTGTATCACCAGTCGGTCATGTTCATCTTAACACCTGTTCATCTTTGCACTACGGGCCAAAGATATTCATCAGTTAATCATTCATCTTTGCACTACGGGCCAAAGATATTCAGTAATATCATCATTTAGGACTGAGGATGATGAAAAATATCTTAAAGAAAACGAATCCAGTGAAACAAAATAACAAATATTAAGGATTCGTATTTCGATTTATCCATGTCCAAAAATACCTTATAATTATTCATAGTGAAGTAGAATTCAAGAATGATCAAAACATGGATACAATCAAAGCTAGTACCCAGAATAGATATTTTGGACGAAAAGAAGAAAATTTTATTTTTCGGTGAATAGTAACTCGTGAATAGTAACTCGTGAATAGTAACCCCGACGTGAAAAGTTCCAAATTTGATAAAAATTTCCAACTAATATTTCGGCATAATGATATTGAAGAACTAATATCATTTTTGAATAAAATAACATCCCCTACCTCAAAATAATCGTACTTCTGACTGAATTTCGGGTATAGTACTGACAGAAACTCGCACCGTATAGCAACACTCAAAGTATACTCACAAGAATACGCTCGATAATATAGAGAGAGAAAGAAAGAAAACTTTGTTTCTGGTGTGATTTTCAATTCTAACTTAGCCCTCTATTTATAGGAAAATGTTAGAACGCCATAGGAGACTAAAATAATAAAATATATTATTTTATTTTATTTTCTTTACGTATGCTAAGACCATGACTATCAAGGCATGCAAAATCTGAATTTTCTAGCAGCCCACATGCATATTCACCACCAACCAAAAAGTGGGTCCCATCCATAATTTAATAAAAATTATTTTATTTTTCCGAAACTTCAGTAATTCATAGAAAATAGACCGTTTATCAGAAAAATACGAATTTTATGTCCATTCTGACTGAAATCGAATTCTCTACAACTTTGTAGCTTTGAGTTTTTCCAAATTCCAAACCAAAAATATCCAAAATCTACAAACGGATGATTTTTAATACCTCTACATCGACAAAATACTGATAAAACACTTCAACTTTAATTCTTTCATTTTTATCCACATAAAAATAAATATATCCATCATTTATATCCACATAAAATAAATATTTCCTTATCATATGAATTAATAATTAATTATTCACAAATAATATTACAGAATCACATTTATGACAACCAGGCCGTTCCCAGGAAAGAGGGGGCTTTCCAATAAGGATTTCTCCTTACTGGCGCGCAATTAGGTGACCAAACCTCTCCTTAGACAGAACTTTCTAAACATTGCCAATAATATTATCTGATAATATTATTCAAATAATATGAATTATTGATCTGATAATGGGAAATACTGTGCAGTAACAATTATTGAAACAACAATAATATGAAATATCAATGCAGCAATTATTGAACCAATAAAATAAAATATTGAACAGTAATTACTGTAACAATTATTGAGTAGTGCCTTCTTACGTACGAATCAATAATTCAGCTATACTGTGCAATCTGTGTGCTACTGTGCAACCACGCGTTATTACTGTATTTTTAACCACCGGGTATTTTAACAGTATTAACGGTAACAGCTATGCCGTTATTAATAAACAACATATACTTGTCGTTTTTTTCATCCAATCGCTTTCCGTTATGGGGCCCACAAAAGACTGCGCCGTCGTACGAATATCCCCGACAGGAAGAATATTTCACGACCAAACGAATATTCCCCGACAACAATGAATATTTTATAACCACCTGCTTATTTAAAATATTTGCGCATTTTACCCATAACTAACCTCATTAATCAATTTAACACTTACTATTTCAAAATAATAAATAGAGGGAATTTAAATTTCATTTATTAATAATTTGGGGTCTTACACCTTTATGTAAGATGTCATTGTGAGGTGTTGTCCACGGTTGGGACATGAGTCACATTTGGTATATATTTGTATTTAAACTCACATCATATGTGTTGTTATATTTTGCACGACAATTGTTGTAATAAAGTTGTAGTTATTTTCTGTACCATGTATTTGGCGACTCAGAATAGGTTGGATGGAATGGACCTATTTTGGGGTTGTCACAGTTGAACTACTCGGTAGTAAAAGTACAGTAATACGTGTGGTGCATAGTAGCACACGGTATTGATTATTAATGCTTATGTGAGAAGTCACTCAGTTTGATTCAATTATTGTCAGTTAATAATATGAATTATTTAGCGATAATGAAGTTTTGTTTTATTCGTATTATTAACGTAATAAAACAGAAATATCTTTTTATATAAAACAGAATACTTTATTAAAGTTATTCTATAAATAGAATATATTATATTTTATTTAAAAGATTTTTTTTTAAATATGGACCGTCAGATTAAAGTAATCAATTTGGACCGTTCATGGATTAGTTACTATGCATTCCATTTTTCTATAAATAGCAGCTCATTCCTTCATTATTTCTTACGAATTCACTGAACTTTAGATAGAGAAACTATAGAGAGAGAAGAAAAATATTCTGCTACTTAACTACTTCTTTATTTCAGTTCTTCTTTAAAACTGTAAGGGGTGTTATTCTTTCTTATTCATGAAGAGAACTGTTGTTATTTCATTTCTTATTATTCTGTTGGAATAACCTGTATACGCAGTCTACCCTATACTTGGTGACATTCTTCTATTATTATGTTGGAACATCCTGTCTGTGTGTTTTACACCGGACCTGGTTCCGTCTTTATTATTATTCTGTTGGAACATCCTGTCTGTGTGTTGGAACATCCTGTCTGTGTGTTTTACACCAGACCTGGTTCCGTCTTTATTATTATTCTGTTGGAACATTCTGTCTGTGTGTTTTATACCGGACCTGGTTCCGTCTTTATTATTATTCTGTTGGAACATCATGTCTGTGTGTTTTACACCGGACCTGGTTCCGTCTTTATTATTATTCTGTTGGAATATCCTGTCTGTGCGTTTTACGCCGGACCTGATTCCATTATTCATTATTCTGTTAGAATAACCTGTCTGTGCGGTCTATTGCATGCATGGTGATTTCTTTTGTTATTCCATTCTTTATTATACTCAGTTGGTTAAGTTTTGACTTCTATACTCCATAAAATTTGTGGAATATCTTTGATAATTGCGTTTCATCCAGTATCTTTTTATGAAAATATTCTTCTAAGCATTCTTGAATTTTACTCCACAAAGTAGTATCATGTTGACAATTTGGACGTTGTTAAATCTTAGATAAATTAATTCTTGAACTTATTTTATTGAATTCTTATATCATTGTCATCATCCACATGTTTATAAAATGTTAAAAGTCATCTGTGGCCTGTAGTGCATAGATGGACTTGGTATGATTATGACTAGGGATTATTCGATAAAATCATGACCGTAATGATGTGGTAAAAGTCCTCATTGGCCCGTAGTGCATTGATGGACAGTTGTTGGCATGATCATGACCATTAATGAATACACGAATATCCTTGACTGTAGTGCAGGGGTGATTCGATGATGTGGATTATTTTATTAAGCTGAGTCCCAGCGATAACAGTGTTGAAAAACCTTTTAAATCATAGAAGATAGTAGATTTTATTCTCTACTTGACTCTTTTAATGGATTGCTTGTTCCGCTGCAGTTAAACTTGATGTTCGTTATATTTTATCAGTTTAACACTGTTGAAGGCTAATGATAATTTATTCTGCATTATTTTAGTCATAATATTTCTTACTGTGCTAGTTGAGCTCACCCTTTCTTTCACTGTTCTCTTCAGGAAATGAGAATATAGATGGGACGAGTCGGGGAATGGAGTGATGGACCAGATGATAGTATTTGTGACGCCCCCAAAATAGGTATACATCACCCATTCTGAGTCGCCAAAATACATGGTACAGAAACAACTACATCTTTATTATTACAACACAAGAACTGTGAGTTTAAATACAAATATTGTCATCTAGACAATATCCACACCCAAATAAGTCCTCATTACAATTATTGATACATTATTTCACAAAAATGGTGAGGACTACTAAAATAACTTCTAGAACCATCATTCCATACCCCGACTAGTACTCGCTACATTCTCGCCTCCCGAGAAAAATGAAACAAAAAGGAAAAGGGTGAGCTCAACTAGCCCAGTAAAGAACATTATGACTAAGATAATACAGAACAAATTATCGTTAGTCTTCAACAGGAAAAAAACCTAATAGAATACAATAGACAACAAGTTTTAAATCAATATTCGCAGCGAAAAATAATAATTATAGAAGAGTTATGTAGAGAATGAAATCTACTATTATCTATGAATTTAAAAGTCCATCATCAATATTTTATCCCTGTAACATCAATCAATATTCATCTTTGCACTACAAGCCAAAGATATTCATCAGTTGGTCATGTTCATCTTAACACATGTTCATCTTTGCACTACAGGCCAAAGATATTCATCAGAAATCATTCATCTTTGCACTACAGGCCAAAGATATTCATTAATATCATCATTTAGGACTGAGAATGATGAAAAATATTTTAAAGAAAACGAATCCAGTGAAGCAAAAGAACAAATATTAGGGATTCGTATTACAGTTTATCCATGTCCAAAAATACCTCATAAACAATCATAGTGGAGTAAAATTCAAGAATGATCAAAACATGGATACAATCAAAGCTAGTATTCATAATAGATATTTTAGACAAAAAGAATAAAATTTCATTTTTCGGTGAATAGTAACTCGTGAATAGTAACTCATGAATAGTAACCCCGACATGAAAAGGTTCCAAATCTGATAAAAATTTCCAACCAATATTTTGGCATAATGATATTGAAGAATTAATATCATTTTCGAATAAAATAACATCCCTTACCTCGTAAAGACAATACTTCTAGTTGAAAAACCGGATATAGGCTATGACTTGAACTTGCACCGTATAGCAACACTCAAAGTATTAAAATACTCACAAGAATACGCTAAATATATCGAGAGAGAAAGAGAGAGAAGTTTTCAGTTTCTGGTGTGATTTTCAATTCTAACCTAAGCACCCTATTTATAAGAATATGCTTAGAACACCAAAGCAGAAAATTTAATAAAATATATTATTAATAATAAAATTCATACGCATCCTTTGAAATCAGTTTCTAACATTTCCCACATGCCCGCCTTCTAGAAAAAAACGTTTTTCTTTTATAAAACAATTAAAACTTTTAAAAATCAATTATTTCGGAACTTCAGAACTTCAATAATTCATAATAAATAGTCTTTTTATCAGAAAATTCGAATCTCACTAGTTTTTATAGGAAACTCAATTCTCTACAACTATGTAGAAAAAAGTTTTTCTAAATTCTAAACAGAAATTGACCGAAATCCATAAACGGACGATTTTACAGTCTATAATAAATTTTCGGTCAAGAATTGTGTCCACCAACACACCAAACATGTGTTAAACATTTAATCCAATAAAAATACTCTTCCTCCTCATTTATTCATATATCCCACATTCATTGTAAAAATATTATCATTATTATATTATAATAATATAATAAAATATTATTTTATCAGAAAAGATAAAATATCGATTTTCAACAATTGTCACTTTAAAATTTTCTCCATCTATATCCACATAAAATGAATATTTTTTTTATCATATAAATCAATAATTAATTATTCACAAATAATATTACAGAATCACAATACTGACAACCAGGCAGTTCTTAGGAAAGAGGGGGCTTTCCAATAAGGATTTCTCCTTACTGGCGCGCAATTAGGTGACCAAACCTCTCCTTAGACAGAACTTTTTAGACATTGTCAATAATGTTATCTAATAATATTATTCAGATAATATGAATTATTGTTCCGATAATGGAAAATACTGTGTAGTGACAATTATTGAAACAACAGTAATATAAAATATCAACGCAGCAATTATTGAATCAATAAAATCAAATACTGAAAAGTAATTACTGTAACCATTATTGAGTAGTGTCTTCTTACGTAAGAATCAATAATTGGTGCAATACTGTGTGCTACTGTCCAACAACGCGTATTACTGTATTTTAACCACCGGATATTCCAGCAGTATTAACGGTAACAACTACGCCGTTATTTATAAATAACTTATACTTGTCATTTTTTTCATCCAATCGCTTTCCGTTATGGGGCCCACACAAAGCTGCGCCGTCGTACGAATATTCCCCGACAGCAAGAATATTCCACAATTAAACGAATATTCTCCGACAACAATGAATATTTTATAACCACTTGCTTATTTGAAATATTTGCGCATTTTACCCATAACTAACCTCATTAATCAATTTAACCCTTACTATTTCAAAATAATAAATAGAGGAAATTAAATTTTATTTATTAATAATTTGGGGTCTTACAACCTCCCCTCCTTATGAAATTTCGTCCTCGAAATTGACGTACGTACCTGGTGTTTCGAAAAGATGAGGATACCTCGCTTTCATTTCCGTTTTCAACTCCCAGGTCATTTCTTCAATAGCATGGTTTCTCCACAAAACTTTAACTTGTGGTATGACCTTCGTGCGTAGGACATGCTCCTTCCTATCTAAGATCTTGACAGGTACCTCTTCGTACGTTAAGTCTTCAGCTATCTCGTCCGGTTCTAACTCAATAATGTGGTTTGTGTCTTTCACATATTTTCGTAACTTCGATACGTGAAAAACGTTATGAACACGCGTCATACTTGACTGTAAAGCGAGTCTATAGGCCACAGTTCCTACTCGATCGAGCATTTCAAATGGACCAATAAATCGAAGGTTTGAGCTTTCCTCACATCGCCAATTCTCACTTTTGGAATAACAACTTCTTGCACTTTCTTTTTCATACGCATCAGCTCCGGGTCTGTGGCTTAAGCAACTTTAACTTTATCGATTAAAGTTGATTCTACGCGTATACTTGACATCATCGCACTCGTTCCTGCATATGATCTTCTAATCAATGCGTCAACTACCACGTTTGCTTTCCTAGGATGGTATTGGATGGTATGATCGAAATATTTTAACAGCTCGAGCCAACGTCGGTGTCGCATGTTGAATTCTTAGAAGCTCTTCTCGCATTCCTCGGTCCATTCGAAGTTTGTATCTTTTTGAGACAGCTGAGTTAATGGAGTAGCAATTCGAGAAAATCTTTCCACAAAATCTTTGATAATAACTAATTAAGCATAGAAAGCTACGTATTTCGATTACTGACTTAGGTTGCTCTCAACTGTGACTCATATCCCAATCTTGGATAGCACGTCACAATGACACCTATCAGTTTACTAGCATACGAATATGGTGTCCCCTACGGAGAGTCTGGCTTCAATGCATTCCACAAAGGAAGTCACCAGATAGAGGCTCGGGTACAAACTTCTACAGTTAGGTTTTTAACTCCTGAAGTTCAATAGGAGCCATTCGATATGAGATTTTAGAAATGGGTTTCGTACCAGGTTCAAAGTCGATACAAAATTTAATATCACGCTCTGGGAGTAAGCCAATAAATTCTTCAGGAAATATGTCAAAAATTTTACTAACAACAGAAATATCATTCAAATCTGACGTATTTTTGTTCAAGTCCATGACATGGCTAAGAAAGCTTGACATCCGTTTTTCAATAAACGAATGACTTTACGGCTTGATATGAAAGAGTTTGACTTCAATTGTTTGGTTTCTTGAATTCGAATAACAGGTTGCTTAGAAATATGAAAACTAACAACCTTACAAAAATAATCAATTTTGGCATGATGAGTAGTTAACCAATCAATTCCTAAAATCACATCAAAATCAGGTATCTTTAAAGAGATAAGGTCAACAGGTAATGTGATGGTGCCAACTTGGATCAAACAAGATTTATAAACAGTGGATGTAACGAAAGTTTCTCCTAACGGAGTTTCAACAGATAAGTCAAAGTCTAATTTTCTCAGGAGTCAAGTTTAAACATTGAGTATAAGCAGGAGAGATAAATGAATGGGTAGAACCGGTATCTAATAAGGTATAGACTTCGCAAAAATTTATAATTAACTAACCCGTGCTAACTTCGTTCGGGTTTCTCGCATTCTGACCAGTCACGAAAAATGTTCTTCCAGGAACCGTTGACTTTGACTTTTCTGGGACAGCTTTTTGAGTCACCATCCCCGCTGGACTTGGTTTCGCTACAGTGCAATCTCGAGCGATATGTCCTTCCTTTCCCCAATTATAACATACCTTAAACTGTTGTGGGCAGTTTGGGCTGATATGTCCTTCTTTTCCGCACTTATAGCATATAACCGGTGGTCGTTCTCCTCCCTTGAAACCAGTTGCTGCTGGTGCTGACGTCTTCGTATTGTCATTGTTGAATCTCCTCTTTTTAAAATCTCCTCCCGACTCGCTTCTTCTATTTTCATAGCCACGATTACCACCAGAGTGGTTGTCGTTATTGTCTGTATTTTTCTTTCTCCGCTGGTTATCATTGTTCTGATGACTGCTGTCACCGATATGATCCTGATTGTGGTCCCTCGGTTGACCGTACTCGTTATCTCGCTCTAATAATTGAGCCATGTTGACAACATCTGAATAGAGAGAAAATTTATGAGAAATGAGATATTGACGTATGCCGAGTTTCAAACCACTCAGAAACATCTGCGTCATACGTTCCTCATTCTCCACCAAATGAGGTGCAAACCTGGACAACTCTGCAAACTTCTTCTCGTACTGGGACACCGTCATGTTATTCTGCTCCAGTCTAATAAACTCTACCTCCTTCATATGACGAATACTTTCAGGAAAGTACTTGTCATTGAACAGTTTCTGAAATGTCTCCCAAGACATGCTGAGTGCGGCTGAATGGGTACGCTTCACAGACTCCCACCAGTAGTCTGCCTCGCCACGGAACATAAAGGTGGCGAATGGAACCTTCTGTTCCTCCGTGCATCCAAAGACATCAAATATCTTGGTAATTTGCTTGACCCATGTCTCCGCCTTAATCGGATCCGGCTTTCCCCAGAATTCTGGTGGTCCCAACTCTTTGAACTGCTTGGCTGTAACCAGCTGTGCGTTGCCATTGTTTCTTCCTATATTTTGAACAGGAATCTCCTTCGTCTGGTTTTGCATGAATCGCAAAAAGCTTCTAAACATCTCATCGTTCATCGTCTGCTCAGTGGTGTTGTTCACAGGAGGAACATTGCCAGCCTGTTGTACGTTCTCCTCGTTGGTGAGTATAGGCATCTCTACCGTCTCATTTACTCCACTGTTAACATTCTCAGTCGACATTCTCAAATACTGCCATAAAACAAGGGTTAATTTAACAAATTAACATATCACATAATATCCCTATATTATGACCGACCAACAAATAAGCTTAGGTAGGACGCACTAGCGAAGGATTTACTCGTCTCTTCCCTCCTAGTTCTATTCCCCGATCTCCGCCAGAGATCATATCCCTAAGCTCTGATACCAACTGTAACGCCCCCAAAATAGGTATATATCACCCATTCTGAGTCGCCAAAATACATGGTACAGAAATAACTACATCTTTATTATTACAACACAAGAACTGTGAGTTTAAATACAAATATTGTCATCTAGACAATATCCACACCCAAATAAGTCCTCATTATAATTATTGATACATTATTTCACAAAAATGGTGAGGACTACTAAAATAACTTCTAAAACCATCATTCCATACCCCGACTAGTACTCGCTACATTCTCGCCTCCTAAGAAAAATGGAACAAAAAGGAAAAGGGTGAACTCAACTAGCCCAGTAAAGAACATTATGACTAAGATAATACAGAACAAATTATCGTTAGTCTTCAACAGGGAAAAAATTTAATAGAATACAATAGAGAACAAGTTTTAAATTAATATTCGCAGCGGAAAATAATAATTCATAGAAGAGTTACGTAGAGAATGAAATCTACTATTATCTATGAATTTAAAAGTCCATCATCAATATTTTATTCCTGTAACATCAATCAATATTCATCTTTGCACTACAAGCCAAAGATATTCATCAATTGGACATGTTCATCTCAATACCTGTTCATCTTTGCACTACGGGCCAAAGATATTCATCAGAAATCATTCATCTTTGCACTACAGGTCAAATATATTCATTAATATCATCATTTAGGACTGAGGATGATGAAAAATATTTTAAAGAAAACGAATCTAGTGAAGCAAAAGAACAAATATTAGGGATTCGTATTACAGTTTATCCATGTCCAAAAATACCTCATAAACAATCATAGTGGAGTAAAATTCAAGAATGATCAAAACATGGATACAATCAAAGCTAGTATTCATAATAAATATTTTGGACAAAAAGAAAAAATTTTTATTTTTTGGTGAATAGTAACTCGTGAATAGTAACTCATGAATAGTAACCCCGACATGAAAAAGTTCTAAATTTGATAAAAAATTTCAACCAATATTTCGGCATAATGATATTGAAGAAATAATATCATTTTCGAATAAAATAACATTCCTTACCTCGTAAAGACATCACTTCTAGTTGAAAAACCGGATATAGGCTATGACTTGAACTTACACCGTATAACAACACTCAAAGTATTAAAATACTCACAAGAATACGCTCAATATATCGCGAGAGAAAGAGAGAGAAGTTTTCAGTTTCTGGTGTGATTTTCAATTCTAACATATGCACCCTATTTATAGGAAAATGCTTAGAACACCAAAGCAGAAAATTTAATAAAATATATTATTAATAATAAAATTCATACGCATCCTTTGAAATCAGTTTCTAACATTTCCCACATGCCCACCTTCTAGAAAAAAACGTTTTTCTTTTATAAAACAATTAAAACTTTCAAAAATCAATTATTTCGAAATTTCGGAACTTCAATAATTCATAATAAATAGCCCTTTTATCAGAAAATTCGAATCTCACGAGTTTTTATAGGAAATTCAATTCTCTACAACTTTACAGAAGAAGATTTTTCTAAATTCCAAACAGAAATTGACCGAAATCCATAAACGGACGATTTTACAGTCTATAATAAATTTTCGGTCAAGAATTGTGTCCACCAACACACCAAACATGTGTTAAACATTTAATCTAACAAAAATACTCTTCCTTCTCATTTATTCATATATCCCACATTCATTGTAAAAATATCATCATTATTATATTATAATAATATAATAAAATATTATTTTATCAGAAAAGATAAAATATCGATTTTCAACAATTGTCACTTTAAAATTTTCTCAATCTATATCCACATAAAATGAATATTTTTTTATCATATAAATCAATAATTAATTATTCACAAATAATATTACAGAATCACAATACTGACAACCAGGCAGTTCCCAGGAAAGAGGGGGCTCTCCAATAAGGATTTCTCATCGGCGACGACCACAAACGAACCAAATGAAGCAGCGTCGTCTAAAAACTTAAAAACAGAGCTGCGGCGCACTGAACTCGAAAACTAAGCGGCGAAAACAGGCAAAAGAATGTACCGATAGCGAGTGCAGACAAACGTCGGTAAAGACGAAGCGGACATCGGCGACAACGAGAGATTAACGCCGGCAGGAACGAAAAGAACGCCAACATAAATCAAAAAGAGAAGAAGAGAAATTTGATTTTCAAGTTCTCAAATTAAAAAATAAGGGTTTCCAACTAAAAAAAGTCTTTAGTAAAAAAGAGAAAGAAACGACAAAGGGGAAAGATGTAATTCAAATTGTCACAGAGTATGCAACCAACGAGGAACAATTACCATTGCAGAACTGATTTGTCACATCATCAACCCATTAAAACACCTAACTAAATTAAAGAGATACCAAATGCACTAATTTTGAAAATAAAATATTAAAGATGTATTAATTCTGTAAATATTTTCTGAATGCACTTTTGTTGTAATTTTTTTTTCTTCTAAAAATGTACTAGGAAGTGTAAATAACCCTTATTTTTAATGGGATTAAAATTATTATTAAGCTATAAATAATTTGGTGGAGGCTTCGTGGGCAGTGGCACCAAGCTAATTTTATTTAATACTATTATACTTTCGGGTCACACACACAAATATATATATATATATATATATATATATATATATATATATATATATATATATATATATATATATATACTGTATTATAATGACAATATAATAAATAATAATATATGTCATATATACACTATATTTTCTCATAATAGATTTTTTTAATCATAATTGTTCATAAATAATTAATTTATTAATTATTTTTAAAAATAATATAAATTAAATTATTATTTAGTTTAAAATATTATAGAGAGATATACATATATTGAGAGGATATGAATCATATGTGGTTAAAATTTGATTAACAAAGTTATAAATTTTTAATTTGACCCCGTATAGTAGAAAATTTATAAAATTTTAGTGGAGTCAATTTATATATAATACTTAAATTTTTTAAAATTTACCTTGTATTTATAAAGTAATTATTTTTATATTGGGGTCAATTGACCCCACAATATTATAGCTTCGTCCTTGCAAATTACTATATAATTATGATAAAATAAATAATAAAAATAGAGCAACAAACAATCAATAGCGTATATGCTTTTTTCACATAGATTATAGCTTGTTTATGTTTGGTTAACAAGGTACTCCCTCTGTCTTAAATTATCTGTTGTTTTAGTAAAAAAAAATTATCCCATAATATCTACTTTTTTAAGATTTCAATGTATTTTTTTCCTTTATTTTCCAAGTTTGCCCCTTTACCCTAATTAATGATAGTCATTACTCTTATTCATGCCTCTCCTCTTTTTTAAACATCTTTTCATATTCCCACCAATAAGGATTCATGCGCAGAAAATAAAAAAGTCAGCACATAAGAGTATTTTAGTATTTTTATTACACATATTGGTATGTGTGTAAAATTCTAAAAAAATAGATAATTTGGGACAGAAGGAATATTAATTATATTAATATAAATGTTAAAAAATATTAATATAAAATAAATGGTCCCTCATCGTTCCAAAGACTGCTTTTTCCACATTTATTTGTTGTATAGTAAGATTGTCATGATTCAATTATTGATAATTAGTTGAAAATACTACATAGAACAATGTGCTTTATTTTTCACATTTGTTTGTGCAAATTATTATTTTTTTACTGTGCAAGGTTACAAATCAAAATTCAATCAAAAATAATTTATACGTCAACAAATATATGACGAAGGAGTGAAATAATTATTAATTATTATTTATCTCATGTGTGCGTATATTTTTTTTTTACTACATTGACTCGCGATATTATAAAATTCAAGAGACGAGTTATAACGCTGGGCCAAATACATGCGGTATGCTCGATATTTACTATCAATTGAAATTATGTTTTCCCTAATTATTTTGAATTATATCTTCTCTTATAGAAACAAGCTCCAGTCAGCAATCCAGGTTGAACAGCAATTTATCCAGATTTTTTTCATAACTCATTTCTAAATTCCTCTAGCGGTTGAATGAAATATTTCCTTAAAATTAAATTATAACAATATAAAATTATCAGAAAAGAATTACAAAATATTATGAGAAATAAATCTCAATGAATAATTAAAGAGTAATGTTACTGTCACATAAAACCGCTCGTATATCGTTCATATATACTCATATATATATATATATATATATATATATATATATATATATATATATATATTGACTTGCTCTGCACTTAAACTATACCAATATGCATGTGAATATATGTGAGTAATATGTGAACGATTTTTATGTAATATTAGACTTATTTTGATAATTAAATTGAGGAAATTAAAAGTGTCATTATCTGATTTTTCCACGTGGCGATTCTTTTTCATGTTGTATGGTCCCACCAAAGCGAAAACCATCTAAAACCAACTCCTACTTTACTTTTCCAAAGTTGGTGAGTGATATTATCTTGCCCGTTGGCTTGGCTTCAGTTTTACAGTAGGCTCCCTCTCTCCTCTCTCTCTCTCTCTCTCTTCTCTGTATTTTCTCTCTCCTCTTTCTTTCTGTATCTATACAAAGCATGCAAACTCCAAGTCTTCAATTAGTTCCCACTTTTGTCCATCTCACCCATGAGTTCAACTCACCACCTCTCTCTTATTCTTCTTCTTCTTTGAGAATTCACTTAAAGAAGAACCATGGCTGTCTCCAATGTAGAAGATGTGTTAGAATTTCTGAGAAAAAATGGTCTATCTGACTCTGAATCCGCTCTAATGGAGGATATTCTTGAGAAACCCGAACTAGATTCTGCTGATATTCAGAAATTTCTCTTCCCAATGGTCCCGCCGCCCCCTCCCCTCAAGATTCCGGCAACCCGGAGGAAACCGCCGGCGCCGGAGGAAAAGGGTTTGCCTGAAATTGGTTCGAGCTCAGATTCTGCTGATGAGTTTGTGAGCTTGGCTTCCTCTACTACTGATTTGTATTCCTCAGGTGTGTAATTTGGTACTGATATTAGGCACTTACATTATTAGTGTTATATTATGATTCAAATGATTGTATGTTTATATGATGAATCTATCTATAATTTTTTATTTCTGAAGATGGAAATTTTTCTGGGTGTGTTTTGTCATTTTGTTCAATTTAAAGTGACATACCCAATTCAGTGATGCTTATTTCCTTTACAGTTCTCATCATTTTGTTTGTTCCCTATAAATAGAATTATCTCTTAAGCCTTATCTATGCCTTTGTTATGGTTCTTCACCACCCTTACTCTTTTAAATTTACTCCCTAGAAGAATTACTCTGTTTGTCTTTTATTGATTCCTTACCATCAATTTATAGTTACAAATTAAATTTCCTTAAGAAATGTAGGAGTATTTCTCATTGAATACAATTGCAATATAATTAATTTTCTTGGCAAGTACGTCATGATGTAGAGAAAAACTTATGAGGCTACTTTTTCCGTCTGGATCATGTGATAATTATGAAAACAATAATGGGTAGTAAGTGGTTACTAAATTTAATGAGTACTTGTGCAGATTTCACAAATCCATATGGAATTCACACTGCGGCGGGGGCGAGTTCTCAAGCTTCATCAGATAGGATGTCACAATTTGGCACAGCGCGTGATTACCATGAATTTGATATGCAAAATGACTTGTACTGGTATAAGGAGAAAGAAGAAGACTATGTTATGCCCCCTTCTTTGGGCAACTCAGATTCTTATGCTGGTCCAAGTGAGGACAAATTTGTCATGACTTTCCAAATGCAGAATGAATCTGATTTAAAACACGAGTCGGAAAGATTTCAATCAATTGGGAAAATTAATCATTCGGACAACTTGTGGCCTTTTGACTCCATGGACAATGTAAAAGATGGGATTCAAGATAAAGATTACTATAATTTGGATGAAAGCGTCCATCTTGAAGGTGGTGTCAAGAATGATAAAAACAGCTTTTTTGATCATAACTTTTATGGCGGGGATCCTGCAGTTCACAGTCTCATGAATGGGAAAGAAAGCGGCATGGACTTTTTTCACTTTGAGGTAACAGGGGATAGACCCAATGAATGTACTCTGGCCCAGGAGAATGAAACTGATAAGAGTGATGTTTTTGAAGATTTCAAAAGCACCTCTATCTTGCATAATCCGGTTTTCGACAAAGGCTCTTATGCAGATACAAATGGTAATTCTGAAGCTAACGATGATAAAGAAGTAAGTAGGGGATCTTATGAGCATGATCCTGCTGGAGATGAGGGAGGCTGCGGTGCTGGTGATGAGCTTATTTATAGCACCAATGAAGAGGATTATGAAGTATTCAATCTAAGGATTATACACAGGAAAAATAGGTTTGTATGTCATACCTGTTAATTCTTTTTTTTATTAATAGTGTTGGATGTCAAGTTCGAACTCTGTGGGAACAGCTATATCTTAAGTAAGTCACAATTGTTTTATATCGCAATATCTACACGGTTAATGATGCTTCAGCTAGGAATTAATTTATTATGTATTTTTTGTTTTATTTCTGTGGGAATTCTAAGTTTGTCTGTTGCAGGTTGGTTTTAGCAATCAATTGTGCTAATTTGTTATGCCATCTGCAGGACTGGATTTGAAGAGAACAAGGATCTGCCCATTGTTATAAATAGTGTGATTGCAGGCAGATATTATGTTACGGAATACTTAGGTTCAGCCGCTTTCAGCAAAGTTGTTCAGGCTCATGATCTTCTAATGGGAGTGGATGTTTGCTTGAAGATTATAAAGAACGATAAGGATTTCTTTGATCAGAGTTTAGATGAAATCAAACTTTTGAAGTTTGTAAACAAGCATGATCCTGGTGATGAACACCACATTCTACGGCTTTATGATTACTTTTATCATCAGGTATGTATAAACAACTTATGCTGCATTAATAAGTACAGCGTGTTATTTTTATATTTCATCTGTTATGACTTTTTTTCTTTTAAATATAACTCTTGTGTTGTCTAGAAAAGCTGTTCCATTTTCTCTATATATTCAGTTATTCACCATCTTTCTGTAATCATGATTGCTATTTTACCTGTTGTTTACCATAAATGATATTATAATCCATTGCCTTTTGATCTTGAATCATTTAAGATGATCATTCCTTTCTGATAGATTTTATGCTTGAAATTTGCAGTATGCAGTCCGCACTGAATTGAGTCATATATACTCTCTCCATTCCATAATAATAGTTATTTTAACTTCATGCACAGAGATTAAGAAAGTTATTTAATATTATCATTGAATAATTAAAACTTGTGTAAAATTTCATTACTACCCTATTATGGTAAGTTAAAAATTACTAATACAAGAGATAATTTCTTGGGACAATAAGAGAGGTTAACGGTGATATAGGGAAGTAAATAATTTATTCTCCTAGAAAGTTGTAAATGACAAATAAATTGGAACAAATTTTTTTTCTCTAAAAAGTATACTATTATGGAATGGAGGGAGTATCATTTTATTGTCTTAATATGTACTTGTTATATATGTATCTTTAATTTTGTGTTAAAAATTTTGCAGGAGCATCTCTTCATTGTTTGTGAACTTCTGCGAGCAAACTTATACGAATTTCAGAAATATAATCGTGAATCTGGTGGAGAGCCTTATTTCACAATGAACAGGTTGCAGGTTTGTTCAATTAGGCTACTCTTAGTCATATATCTGAATATGTTAGGCAATTCTATGTAAAATAAATTAAAATAAAATTTCATTGCAAGAAAAGGTGTTTTTTGTGTACACAGGCTATAACCCGGCAATGTTTGGAGGCATTGGATTACTTGCATAATTTGGGAATCATCCATTGTGATCTAAAGCCTGAGAATATACTCATCAAGAGTTACCGGAAATGTGAGATAAAAGTTATTGATCTTGGCAGTAGTTGCTTTCAGACTGACAACTTGTCCCTATATGTGCAATCTCGGTCCTATAGGGCTCCTGAAGTCATCCTTGGTCACTCATATAACAAGAAGATCGACCTCTGGTCTCTTGGCTGTATCTTGGCGGAGCTTTATTCTGGGGAAGTATGTGTCAGTTTAGTTCTGTTTATCTATTGCAGTGAATTTAGTCATATTAATTGAGAGTGCCTTTTCTTCAGATGTCTTACCATTTTTCATCAATGATTTTTCCACTTCATTTGTTCTCCTATTTATCAGTAGTGGGGACACGAGAAGTAGAACCTAAGATCAAAAGTACATGAAAATAAGGTAATAACGGCTACAGGATAGAGCCTCGACTTAGACTATAAATAAGGCCATAACTGGTACAGGATAGTACCTCGATTATGACTATAAATAAGGCCGTAATGGGTACGGGATAGTGCCTCAACTGAGACTATAAATAAGACCATAATGGCTATAGATATTTCCTCTACTAGAGGCTTGGACCATGACCAATCCCATATAAGAGATCGTATTATAGCATTTGACCTGTAGCTTATTGGTACAACTTGTATTCCATTTGAATATAGCTCAAGAAACAGTTTTATTTGTTATCTTCTCATCGTCTGTGATTCTACCAGGTTCTGTTTCCAAATGATGCACTCGCGATGTTGCTTGCGCGCGTCATTGGGATACTTGGGCCTATTGATATGGAGATGTTGGCGACGGGGCAGGAGACAGACAAGTATTTCACAAAAGAATATGATCTTTATCATATAAATGAGGTGTGTGCCTTTTATGGGACTCTAAATTCGTGCACAAGAAAATTGCAAATGAAGTAATATAGTTGATAGAATTAATAATTGCTGACAATCATACTTTATTATGTAAACCTAGACAGACGAGCTTTGATACTACATAGTTCGTTACTAATTTAGAACTCATATTTGGTATTCTATATATAGGAGACAAATCAACTGGAATACATATTCCCAGAGGAGTCATCCCTCGAGCATCACCTGCAGGTTTCTGATGTTCGTTTTACAGATTTCTTACGGGACTTGCTTGAGATAAACCCCCAGAGGCGCCCCACGGCAAGGGAGGCACTAGACCATCCCTGGCTTTCCTATTCTTATGATTTTAATTCTTGCTGAGTTTCTGAAGGTATGAACAGTTTTACGCTACTACCAAATCAGTTTTGAAAGCAGCTCGTAAGCTGCTTTCTGATTCCCACAAACACATGTATGACCACACTACACTGCCTTTGTTGTAAATTCTTTTATCTTTTAACTTTTTTAAGAAATGCTGTTTCTTGCTAAATGTCTAAGGCAATTTTTGTGTCTTCTGGGATAGGTAGGGCATACAAAAGAGAATTGTTATCTTCTTTTTTTCCCCTTCTGCTCCTCACTCTCTTTTTTACCTTGATTTTTTTTGTTTGATTCGAGTGGAATGGGGTTATATGTGGTGGCACAATAAGAGGATTGTCTATCTAATAATAGTGAAATGTATAAAATTTCAAAGCAGTTTTTTGATTTCAACTCTTTTAATATATAAATTATGTTTGTAGCATGTTCTGAAACGAGAGTTCACTTTTAAAATTAATGTATCGACTTTCATTATCAACTAAATATGTTATTAACAAGTGCGGTTTTATTTTGGAACTAATTAAAAAGTGTGGTCACATTTTGGAATAAGAGAGTATAATTGATTTTATGAGCTATCATACTTGCCTGGGTCCCTAGCAAATTGCTTCGATTGTTCAAACTGTGTATGTGAGAATGAGGCTGTAAAGTCATATACAAGCTTTGCTTTTAAGCATCTAACAGCATTTCCGATAGTAGTAACAAAAAAATTCTTTCAAATTAAAATTTGTCGACTTACGAAGAGTATTATTTGTTATTTTTATATTTTGTGTTTCACTAGTCTTTTCAATTCAATGCGTTGTACATCAAACCCGTCAAGACGACTAAGGTTGGAGAAACTGTTGGAGATAATTTTTCTAATGTGGTTCACCTATTTGAATATTTCAAAGCGATTGAAGAGGCTGTTGGAGATGCTCTAAAAGCTTCAAAATGGAATGGAATCTACTAGGTAGAAGGTTACAAGTCCAATGAATTTAATATGTTGAGTTCTTCTTGTTTCAAAATTCAGTCTTTTGGGGACACCAGCTGTGAATTAGGTCCATCTAGTAGGTACCATATTCTAATTACTCAACCTACCTTCATCCACTCCATCTTTTTTATTATTATAGAGTAAATGGGATTAATGTTGTCGAATATTAAAAAATTAGTTTGACAAATAAAATAATGTTGCCAAATATTAAAAAAATAATAAAAATTGGGGTGTAAACGAGTTTCTTTTTATAATTTTTATCGAGATTATTTGACTTGTTTATTTAAGTTGTGGTCTCAACTCTCAAGATGAGGAATTAAATAATAATGTCTTAAGCCTAACATTACGAGTTGGGCATTTTAAAAACGTTTGTTGATCCCTATTCTGGTGATAAGCTTTGACATTATTAAATCATATAAATTGATATTTTTGTAATATTTTTTTATATTTTTACAATAAAAATATCGCTATAGGTGTTTAACGATGATAAAAATCGTCCTTATAATTCTATAGTTATAAGATCTATAACAATTATTTTATTATAAAAATATTATTTTTTATTGGGATTTATTAGTTTCCTAAGTCATTCCTATCTTCACAAATATGTAATGAATAATTAACAAGTAACTCAACTTTCTACTTAGACTTTACCACAAAAATACACACAGAAGAAACAAAGAGGAAATAGAGATTTATTTATTACCCAAAGAAGAAGTAACAAAGAGGTCAAAGATGTGATTGATGCATGCATTGTTATTGATGAAGCTGATTTCTTGTCATAATTTTTTTTAAAAAAAAAACATTTTATTTTAAAATCTAAGATTTATTTTCAAAATTAAAATTAAAAAAAATTATTTAATTTTGATCGATGCATGAATACAATGGTGAATATTATTAATTATTTAAAAAAATCTAATCAACTTTGAATTTAAATTTTAAAAGTCAATATAATATTACTAGTAATTGTCCGTGTCCGTACCAGAAAGCACGGCGTAACGAAATCCTCCCCTCTCTCCGTTTTAACTATCTGAAAATTAGAATGAATCTAAACCGTCCTTGTACTTTTTCGTCCAAATCAATTAGAATAAATTTGAACCGTCTTCGTGTTCTCCCATCCAAATTCAAATTAAGTTCTATCTTATTATTATAGAATTATAGATATTTAGAACCTAAAGGAATAATATACAAAAATATAAAATGGAAAAAATAAGAAAAAAGAATGAGAGAATAAGTTGAGTGGTCGTTACACCATTATTGACGTTGAGGCTGATTAAACAGCGCGTGGGGTTAAACAATCTGGGTCTTTTTCGGATCGGTCATTAAATTAAAAAAAATTATTAATCCAATCAATGGTTGAATCGTTATTAACACAGTAACATTATTAATATATGAAAGTATATATTATTTGTAATTAATAAAATTTTAAAATTTTTTTTTTATAAACTAAAACATAATAAAATTGAGTTAAAATATTACTAAAATTAATTAATTTTAATAATAAAAATTTTTTGATACAAAAAATAATGAGTCATTAGGTTAATAACCAATTTTATCGGTTGAAGTACCAATCTGACCGATAGATAATCGGGTCAACCAAATTCGATTTTTACGGATCGAACCGATACTCCAATTTTATTTTTAAAACTATGTGGGAAACAATGTACGGGGATCTAGAGCCTCCAAAAGAAGAGGAAATATTGTCTCTTCTCATTGGCAGATTCCGTTGCCAACTTCTCCTTTACCACTTTTTAAACTTTTGTCGGCTACAAACACGTCCCTAACCCGCACAATCATTTTTTGTTGTTGTTGTTGATAAGGGCGCGTGTATACCATACAACTTTCAATCATTTATATATTACTCTCACATTTTTTGATAATTTTATATTAATAATTTTTTAAACTCACATATTTTTTTCTTGGCATAAAAAAAATCGAACTCCCAACCTCATAAATATCATGAGTTAAGTCATACAATTGAGCAGAAAGTCAGTCAATATATTATTCATATTTTATTTTTCTTCTATTGTCAAATTGATGATGGTGTAATTTCTTGTAATCTATTAATTATTGTAGAGGTTGATTGTATTTTTGGTTATACTAGGTGTTGTCACCATTGATCATCATCTTGATTTGATGTGTGGAAGGATTTTCATTGTAATTTTATTATTGTTATAATCTTTTTATCATTATAATTAATAAATTATAGTTTCAATATATTTTAGTCATTTAAAATAATTTTTAAAAAAACTATTACGGAACATATACTCAATTATAAACATTTTTACAATATAATTTATATTTTTGTAATAACAAATTTGACACACTAATAGGGAGGGTGCCAATCTTGGGCATCATTGACTATCAAAAATAAAATGGTTCATGGAGTTAGAGGAGAGTAATTAACATGAAATTAATTTTGGTCAATTAATCAATACAGTGTTGATACGCAGGTCGGAAGGTGATTTCTCTTTATGTGTAAGACCCCAACTTTTATAAATAAAGATGAATTTTCTATAAATATCATTTTTGAATATTATGGAGTTAATTTGATATAATGTTATAGTTGTGGGTAATATTTATAAATTTTACAAAGTACGCAAGTTGTTATATAATATTCGATTGGTCGGGGAATTTTCGTTTTAACAGGGAATATTCGTACAACGGCACAATCATTGGTGGACCCTACAACGGAATTATTGTCGAATTGAGAAAACGACAAAAATATTTTATTAAAAATAACGGCAGAAGTTTTACCATTGTTACTGTTGAACTACTCGGTAGTAAAAGTACAGTAATACGTGCGGTTGCATAGTAACGCACGGTATTGATTATTAATGCTTATGTGAGAAGTCACTCAGTTTGATTCAATTATTGTCAGTTAATAATATGAATTATTTAGCGATAATGAAGTTTTGTTTTATTCGTATTATTAACGTAATAAAACAGAAACATCTTTTTATATAAAACAGAATACTTTATTAAAGTTATTCTATAAATATAATATATTATATTTTATTTAAAAGATTTTTTCTTTAAATATGGACCGTCAGATTAAAGTAATCAATCTGGACCGTTCATGGATTAGTTACTATACATTCTATTTTTCTATAAATAGCAGCTCATTCCTTCATTATTTCTTACGAATTCACTGAACTCTAGAGAGAGAAACTATAAAGAGAGAAAAGAAAAGTATTCTGCTACTTAACTACTTCCTTATTTCAGTTCTTCTTTAAAACGGTAAGGGGTGTTATTCTTTCTTATTCATGAAGAGAACTGTTGTTATTCTATTTCTTATTATTCTGTTGGAATAACCTGTATACGCGGTCTACCCTATACTTGGTGACATTCTTCTGTTATTCTGTTAGAACATCCTGTCTATGTGTTTTACACCGGACCTGGTTCCGTCTTGTTATTATTCTGTTGGAACATCCTGTCTGTGTGTTTTACACCGGGCCTGGTTCAATTATTTATTATTATTCTGTCGGAATATCCTGTCTGTGCGTTTACGCCGGACCTGGTTCCATTATTTATTATTCTGTTAGAATAACCTGTCTATGCGGTGTGACAACCCCAAAATAGGTCCATTCCACCCAACCCATTCTGAGTCGTCAAATACATGGTACAGAAAATAACTACAACTTTATTACAACAATTGTCGTGTAAAATACAACAACACATATGCTGTGAGTTTGGATACAAATATATACCAAATGTGACTCATGTTCCAACCGTGGACATCACCTCACAATGACACCTTACATAAAGGTATAGTCAAAAACTGTTTTAGAAATTAGAATCTTTGGAAAGTGCTCAAGGAAACCTTCGTACATGGTAGGCCATGCGTCTAGGTTATGATAGATATCATATGGCCACAGAATTATCCTTGGTTGACCCAATAGACCCCAAAGAAAAACGAGAAGATTACTATCATATTCTTCCCAATGGTGAGTCTTCTCTTGACTTATCATTATCTCCACTGTCTTTAATCGAGAATTATACTTCAAATAAACACCAAGATTATATAGGTAGTGCTCGTATATATACTCAGCAAGTGGATGAGCACATCCCTGTCTTATGATGACACGAGGTAGTATGTCGTTAGACATCTTGTATGATAGTGGCAAAACACCCTTCCAACGTTGGGTACACCTTACCCTATTGGATTCACCAAATAAAACTACTAAATGAACTTTTTTATACTGCTTCGGGAGAACACCCACAGCTAGAGACCACCGTTCTATTTCTCCGTTACCCTCGCTCGACCCAGCTACACTCTTATTACCTGAAATGAATTGTGAAACAAATGGGTGAGCACAACTAGCCCAGTAAAGAATATCATGACTAAAGATAAATAAATTATCAATAGTCTACATCAGTAATAAATCAGAGATTTAGAACATATGGTAGATGATAAAAAATTTCAACCATAGTTGCAGCGGAACGAGCAAACCATTAGAAAAGTCAAATAGACCATAAAGTCTATTATCTTCTCCATGTTAAAAATCCACCAACAATGTTTTATCCCTGTAACATCACTCAACAGTTCCTTTTCACAATCATATGAATAACTCATAATCATAATTGTGATTCTAAATTTTTCTTCGCACCCAGGACGAAGAATATTTTCATCACCTGTCTTTACCTGAAACATCAAAGATCATGGTTATACCAAATCACAGTTCATGTTCATAATCATATTAATAGATCCATCTTTGCACTACGACCAAAGATATTCAACAACAGTTCATCTTTGCACTACAGGTCAAAGATATTCATTAACAGACTATCTTTGCACTACAGGCCAAAGATATTCAACAACAGGTCATATTTGCACAATGGGCCAAAGATATTCATCAACAGACCATCTTTGCACTACAGGCCAAAGATATTCAACAACAGGTCATCTTTGCACAACAGGCCAAATATATTCATATCTCAAAGAAATATATAATCATTTCAGAATTTATATAACCAATAATTATAACCATGTTGATCAATTCACCTTTACACTTAAGCTAAAGATATTCACTTATAAATTCAATGGTCATGATCATACCAGTCACCAATTCAACTTTGCACAACTGGCCAAAGAGAACCCTAGTCATGATCATACCAATAATCTACCCATCTTTACACTCAAGTGAAAGAGAATATCATCATTAGGGTTATAAAAATGTTATATATGATAATAAAAATAATGTGATCAACATATAGTTTTAATCTCAAGAGTAATATTCATAAATCAACTATAATTTGGTCAGAAAAAGAAACCAATTTTTTTATAAATAGTAACTCGTGAATAGTAACTTGTGAATAGTAACTCATGAATAGTAAACCCGACACAAAAAGGTAGAAATTTCACAATAAAATACATACCAATATTTCGGTATAATGATAATAAAAGAATAATATTTCTTAAGCTTATAAACAATTTATTTTAATTGTTTACACTTTACTAAATAATGCATTTAATCATCCTAAAATGTCAAACTCATAAAATTTCATCACCAATAACCAAAAACCCTCATCAAAAATCTGCATATACCTCATATAGGATTCTCAAGCCATAAAATCCTATTTTCTAATTTTCTTTCTTCACAAAACTTATTTAATTCATTTACTCATAACTAGACTATTTTCATGAAAAATACCAAATCAGTTCCAAAAATATTTCTTTTTTTAGATTTAGCATAATATAGTCCCATAGTGAACATATATTTTTCTCAGAATTTTTAAAAGTCATTTACTATTTTTCATATGGCCAAAATAGCCGAATATTTAGACATTTATCAAAAATTATACTTTAATCTAAAAATTCTGAAATTCACAGAGTATACTCTTATCATATTCATGTACTCCCAATAAAAATTTCATTAACTTTGGAGTTAAACACAAGGAGTTATAAGCGGTTACTTTTAAAATAGTATTTTCTCATAAAATTCATAACTCTTAATCTATACATCCAAAAATTACCATTTTTGGACACAATCAAGAAAACTCATCAAAATATCATTTTAAATTTTTCCAGAATTTTTGAAGGTCAGAAAAATTACGAAACTGAAAATCATAACAACCCTTAAAATCCCTTACTATCCCTTACCTCAAAAGAGCAGCACTTCTGACTGGATATCGGATATGACACTGAAGAAAACTTGCACTGATAAATAAAAACTCACCAAGTATCTAAATACTCACAAAATATGCTTCATAATATAGAGAGAGAAAGAGAGAAAGCTTATGTTTCTGGTGTGATTTTCAATTCTAACTTAGCCCTCTATTTATAGGAAAATGTTAGCACGCCGAAGCAGACTTAACCTGCAACTTGATGACTTTACCTGCTACTATTCTCACCCACCACATTTGAATAAAAATCTCAGCACATTTCTTCACCAACCAAGAGTGGGGCCCACCAATTCTAGAATTTTTCACCAAAATGATTAACTCCGAAAATTTAATAATTTCTGAACCAGTCATCTCGTAAAATTCATAACAAATTATACGTTCATTTTTAACGGTTCAAAATTTGTAGACATATACTCAACTTATATATGTATAACATATCCAAATATTACCACGATCCAACGGTCGGATTAAAAATTATAACCCTCACAAAATATCTCAAAAACCCTGATTTTTAATACCTCCATTCCGACAAAAATACTGATAAAAACCTCAACATTAACTCCTTTATTTTTAACCACAAAAATATATCCCTCATTTATATCCACATAAAATAAATATTTTCTTATCCTATGAATCAATAATTAATTATTCACAAATAATATTACAGGGTCACAATTATGACAACCAGGCCGTTCCCAGGAAAGAGGGGGCTTTCCGATAAGAATTTCTCCTTACTGGCGCGCAATTAGATAACCAAACCTCTCCTTAGACAGAATTTTCTAGACATTGCCAGTAATGCTATCTAATAATATTATTCAAATAATATGAATTATTGATCTGATAATGGAGATGATGTGCATCAATAATTATTGAAACAACAATAATATAAAATATCAACGCAGCAATTATTGAATCAATAACATAAAATATTGAACAGTAATTACTGTGACAATTATTCAGTAGTTCCTTCTTACGTAAGAATCAATAATTTCAAAAATACTGTGCAATACCGTGTGCTACTGTGTAATAACGCGTATTACTGTATTTTAACCACCGGGTATTCCAACAGTGTTAACGGTAACAACTACGCCGTTGTTTGTAAAAACTCAAATTTGTCATTTTCTTTATCCGACCGTTATTCTGTTATGGGACTCACAAATGTCTGCGCCGTCGTACGAATATTCCCCGACAGAAAGAATATTCCACGACCAAACGAATATTCCCCGACAACAATGAATATTTTATAACCACTTATGTATTTTGAAAAAAAATTCATATATCACCCTTAACTTTAACATTTATCAATTTAACCATTTACTGAATAGTAATTATAAGAAAAATTGAATACTTTTATTTCATAAAATTCAGGGTCTTACATGCGGTCTATAGCATGTATGGTGATTTCTTTTGTTATTCCATTCGTTATTATGCTCAGTTGGTTAAGTTTTAACTTCTATACTCCATGAAATTAGTGAAATATCCTTGATAATTGCGGTTCATCCAGTATCTTTTCATGAAAATATTCTTCTAAGTATTCTTGAATTTTACTCCACAAAGCAGTATTATGTTGACAATTTGGACGTTGTTAATTCTTGGATAAATTAATTCTTGAACTTGTTTTATTGAATTCTTATATCATTGTAATCATCCTCGTGTTTATAAAATGTTGAAAGTCATCTGTGGCCTGTAGTGCATAGATGGACTTGGTATGATTATGACCAGGGATTATTCGGTATAATCATGACCGTAATGTTACAAATGATGTGGTAAAAGTCCTCATTGGTCCGTAGTGCATTGATGGACAGTTGTTGGCATGATCATGACCATTAATGAATACACGAATATCCTTGGCCGTAGTGCAGGGGTGATTCGATGATGTGGATTATTTTATTAAGCTGAGTCCCAGCGATAACAGTGTTGAAAAACCTTTTAAATCATAAAAGATAGTAGAATTTATTTTCTACTTTACTCTTTTAATGGATTGCTTGTTCCGCTGCAGTTAAACTTGATGTCTATTATATTTTATCAGTGTAACACTGTTGAAGGCTAATGATAATTTATTCTGCATTATCTTAGTCATAATATTTCTTACTGGGCTAGTTGAGCTCACCATTTCTTTCACTGTTCTCTTTAGGAATGAGAATATAGCTGAGACGAGTCGAAAAACGGAGTGATGGTCCAGAGGATAGCATTAGTAGTCCTTACTATTCTGTAAAATAGTGTGATAATAATTGTAATGATGACTCCTTTTGAGTATGAATACTCTCTAGAAGACAATATTTGTATTCAAACTCACAGATTATGTTTGGTCGTATTGTACACGACAGTTGTATTATTAAGTTGTATTTGTATTCAGTACCATGTATCTGGCCACCCAAGATGGGTGATGTATACCTAATTTTGGGGGCGTCACATTATGTGTCAGTACTGTATTAATCAATTTATCATTAAATTAACTTCATGGCAACCAGATCCGAGTTAGAGTATTGGTGTTGGGTGAAAATTAATTAAATGTACCCAAAAAATAAAACTATATGAAACCTTAGTTTAATTAAAATAAGAGAACATGAGGGGATATATTGGTGAATCTGGTCCAATAACTACTTTAATGACCATAAAGAAAAACTCTTTAATTGACTATACATATTTATCAATTTTAATGCCAAAAATATTTGGTATTAGTGTACCTAACTGGACAATCTTGCTTGTGGTGATATCTTATAGAATCATGAAAATTTGTATAAAATCAAGATATTTTATAGAATTGTTTATTTAATACTTATGCACACCTCTAAATTATATTAAGGGACATAATAAGTATTATTTATAGAATAATGCTACAGACACAAATTATTCTATAAATATTTTACAAACTGTTGATGTGTCATACTCCATGTAGCATATTGATCAACAAATTGCTTCAATATAGTCTTCGGCCCCACACAATATACTGATTTGGAGTATGCTACATCAACCGTTTGTAAAATATTTGTAGAATAGTTTGTGTCTGTAGCATTATTCTTATTTATGGGATGGGGAGAGGATTATATTTACTTACCATGCCCTTGAATAGTTATATATTAATTAAATTAATATTTATACTATTTTATATTACAGAAATAAAATATATATCCTTGAATGTGTATACATATTATTATGATTAATCTTTCTTAATTAAATTATGTATGTGTTAAAATATAATTACTGTTCATATATGTATTATTGTAAATATAATTAAAGATAAATTCTTTATTTTAAAAATTTATAAAATATTAATCTTCCGTGAAAATAGAACGGGTATGAAATTTTTTATAAATCACGTTCATGCGTCACATTGATGCTGATGCTATGCCCATATCAATTACCTATTTGAGTTTACTTTCTTAAGAATGTATGTGGATATTAATTAAGGTTCAATGAAGCTTCAATTTATTTTCAAACTAATTAGGCCAACAATGGTTTCATTTTCTTGTTAATTTCTCCAACATTTTAATTAAATATTTATAAAATTTTAAAAACTTACGAAAGTATTTTGTACATTATAAAACGTAATATTACAAAAATTAAATTAATATTAATATCCTCTCATATTACTAAATCATAATTAGGGACAAGCATGTAGCGATTTAGTGCGAGTTTGAACAAAAATCACGCATAAAACAGCTTTAACGCACTTGAAAACCGCAACATAAAACCCAATAAATTGGTATGGTGCATTTTTTAAAAATGCTGAGTGATTTTAAATAGTGCGATTTCAGATTAAAAACTAATTAAAAAAATAAATAAATATGTCATGTATACTTTCCAAATTCCAAATAAATTTTAAACATTGTTAACTTGGTGTTGTAAATAATACCTAATTACAAAAGGTTAAATTATTGAAAACTAATCACAAAATAATTTAAATCTTTCAATTTTTTAAATTGAAAAGTTAAAGTTTAATTAGTATCATACAAATTTTGAAGACTCTAATACAAGTATACAACCATTGTTTTAAACTTAAAGTCTTAAATCATATAAAATTATATATTTTAAAATTAAATTTACAAGTATATTTAAATAGGACTTAAATAACTCTAAACATACACAAAAATATGAAAATGAAAATATTAAAAATTTAGAATTCTAAAACCATTAAATTAAATAGATTCCAAAAAAAAATAAAGAAACTCGGAGGAGAACAAGGATTTTTTTTCTTCTAAAAAACTGAAAAAACAGGAAATAAATCTCTCTTTTTCTCTATCTAATGACAATCCCAATAAATGGTCCCTAGTCGTATCTGGAGCGCGTTGTACACACTCTCCCCTTCTCTCTCTTCCTATTTAGACTTCGTCGAGGCACCACCTTGACCACACCTCCACCATCACCCTATACACCCAGAAGAAAACGAATATACAAATAAATATATAGAGAGAAAACAAAAACAGTTGCAGAGTTTGCGATTGGTCTTTTTTCACTGCAATAAGCAGGAGGAGGAGGAGGGGAGGACACGTTAGCATCGTGGGTATCCCAGTAGCAATCTCAATTACTTGACCGACAGGGGATGGCGGAGCTGGGCCAATCTGAAGTATACGCGCCGCCGAAGACAATACAAGTGTGGAGGACACTGTTGAACTGGTTAACCTTCTTCTTCCAGATCTTTCTTCAGATCATAATTAAAGCCTCTCCGTCTAATTTTGCTCAAGTCCTCTCTTCTCCTTCCTTTAAGCCTTTGCCCGACGTTGAATTGTCCGAATTGGACGAGACTCAGCCACGGCCCGCCGCCGCCGACCTCCGTATTGCCGCCGTCGGTGGTTGTGGTCGTGATTGGCCTGTGGAGAAGCTTACGGTATAAGTCTCTTGACTCTCTCTCCAATTGTTTGAATTGATCCGGAAATTATGAGTTAGAAGCAGAGATGAGTTTAGTATTTGTTTCTGTTTTAACTTAGATTGGATCAGTTGTGGTGAATTGAATTGATGACTATTTATGCTTGTATTTTCAATTTTCAGTGATTTTGAGACTGGAATTTTCGTTTGTCAGATAAAGACAACTCCATTTGTAGTTTTGCGACAAGTTTAGAGCTTTTTTGGTTATTGTATAGAATTTTGGTTGGAACTAATAGTTCTTTTCTCCTAAAATAATTAGGGGTTAGCTTTATTAAAGAATTCGCTGACTGCATGAATTTCCTCTTGTTTTGTGTTCTTATTTACGTGTAATTCTGCAGTTTTTGTGTCTATTGTGTGGGTAGGTTTGTGTTTTGAGAGAGAGAGAGGGAGAGCGAGAGAGATTAGGGGAAGCTCAGTTGTTGTTTTGTGTATAAAGTGTGTGAAACAATAAAAAGGCAGAGGTTTGGACAAGTGTTTGCATATTTAAGATGTAATGAATTCTGTTAGAAATAGAGCTAAAGCTCAGATTAGACGAAACTTAACTGTGATTATTAACCTCCCATATTTAAGATGAGAAAAGGATTAATGAAAAATGGATTATAGAATTAAAAAAATTTCACTTGAGCTTATGAAGTTGAAATTTCGCAATAATGATATATACAGACGGGATTTGTTCAGAATAAGGATGTCATGGAGGAATAAAAGATATTACGGTAGGGAGGGTTGGCCTGGACTTTTTTTTTTACTTTCTTAATTTAGAGAATCTCAGTGGAAGTGCTCATAAACTGCAAATTTGGCATTTATTATGGTTAAGATTGTCTGGGAATAAAAATGGAAATGGAGAACTGAACCGAAGTCAAGATTTTGTGCATTTATGCCTAAATGGTTTTGAGTGCCAATTAAGTGTAAAACGATGGCTGTTGCTGCCTGTGCATTGTTATCAAATTGGGAACTACGGCTGGATATTTGTTAGATTTTTTAATTTCTATATTCCTTTTATGCTATATCAAGTTTGAATGAAGTATATAGTATGTGTTTTAGAAGTGGTTAGTGAGAACATGTTTCAATGTTCACCTCTGATAATTTAATAATTTAGCTGGCGCATGAAATCTTTATTTTACCTCTACTGCATATTTTGAGAGGGGACAACATAAGATAGTGTTTATTCTGTTTAGGTACTTACTTTTGTCATTGTTGTTCATGCTGTGCTTGTAGGTTTCATTGCACCTATATTTAATTATGCTATGCTCCATCGAATTGTACCAATTTAAATGATACTGATTTAAAGTTGGATATGATTTTTACCACACAATGCTAGTCTATGAACAGATTATATGTTCACAACATGGGCATATTCAAAAAATAAGGGGTTAGATGACAAGGGATATAACAGAAAAAGATATTGAGGTACGAGTACATTCCAAATAAGTCAAAAGTAACCCCATGGTCCCCATTTGATAACAGGCTCAGAAAACATTTGTCAAAGATAGTTTGTTCATCTCAGAATATAACAACGATCAACTTAGCATGGTAGGACATGATTTTATATAATGAAACATCAAGGAAGTGAGAAGTACAGATTGAAAGAGGGTAGGTGTACAAATTAGCTCGTGTAACAAAGTCATTTGAGAGGAGCATTAACTGATTAGAGTAGTGCCTTTTTTAATAAAGAAAAATAGGTAAGGTTGGCTAGTTAGCCCCTGTAGTGGTTCTTGGAAGTTGGAACTGAGGACTTTCAGTTTATTGATTTGTAGTAAATTTCAGATACGAATCAAATGATACTACTTCTGTTTGTACACATCAATGATGGTCCAAACTTTCCTTGCTTTGGAAGTGCAATTCTTTTGGGATGGTAGCAACATTCATCATTTCCTTCGTACTGAAGTGCGGTATGATCAGGAATGCCATGTCATTTACAGATTACATAGCTTATTTGGTTTCTTGAAGGCCCGTCACACAAAATCCACTATTGTCTTTATAGTTGTGATTTGTTCTTGAGTTTCTGTTTAGATATACCCAGGCCCCCTTACGTATAAAGTAATAATGCCATTCCTGTCACTATTGTTCCAAGAGTTGGGCATTCTACTGCAACCAACCTAGTTCTATCAACTACATTAAGATTTGTCAAGCCATATGGCAGCCTAATCATCAGTCGTCCTCTTTATAGTTGCTGAAATCATGGAATCCATCAGCCAAGTCAGGATTGAAGAATTTACAGATCTTTTACTGTATATTGATCGCAACTTACAACAAGATAAATGTTCTTCATAGAAGAGAAAATAAAAATCTGCATTGATAATCTCATGTCTTTATAGTGATGAATAGCATTGCTAAGTGATGCCTTTCATAATTCTTTTCCTATTTGATGAGCAAAATTCTCCTGTGCTATTGAAAAGCTGTTGATTAGGAAGAGTTTTTTCTTAAAAAAAGGTCGGAATTTCTCACTTCAAGTGGTGTGCAATGATTTGGTGCAAAATAGTTGAACTTCATTACTTTGCACTAGGCATGTTTTAAGAACTTGTAAACCTTCCCTGTCCATAATTATTGCAAAGTGCTCCTCGGTGTATGTTACCTTCTGGATTGCTACATTGATTCTTACTCTGAGTTTGACTTGTTTATGCAGGTGGTTCTTGACTTGGACGAAACTTTAGTTTGTGCTTATGAAACATCTAGTTTGCCTGCTGTTCTTCGTGATCAAGCCACAGAAGCTGGGTTGAAGTGGTTTGAGTTGGAATGTATATCTTCTGACAAGGTGTCTTACATATTAATTTTTTACATTGCTTTATTTTCTGGCATTTGTTATTAAAGAACCTCTCTTGATGCACTATTGTTGGGTTTAAAGGAAATCGAAGGCAAACCTAAGGTCAACTATGTTACGGTGTTTGAACGCCCTGGACTGGATGAATTTTTGAAACAACTCAGTGAATTTGCAGATCTTGTGCTATTTACTGCAGGACTTGAAGGTTTGCACTTGCTTTTACTTTACATTTATCTCAAGTATCTGTGGTACCGCATCATTCTTACTTTTCTTGACTTGTGATTCCTGTAGGCTATGCCAGGCCACTTGTTGACAGAATAGATGCTATAAATTGTTTTAGTCGCAGACTTTATCGGCCTTCAACAATTAGCACGTACGTTTTTGCTACTATCAACATAATTTTGTTCCAGGGCCCTTTAAATTTTTCTTGTTATTTACTGGGTTCCTATTATAAAGAACTAATTTTGCATATGTTCAATTCAATTAACAAGTGCTTTATCAGTTTCCCCATTTGTTTATCATGTCTTTTGGGGGAAAGAATACTATAACTGTAGAATACTTATCTTGTACATTATTGTTTGGTATGTATTGTTGGATAGAAGTTTACTTGAGTAAACCAAGACTGCTAGTCTGAGTGGTTTCAACCTCTAAATGGAAATACATCTTCAACTCATACATGTTCTTTATGCTTGCAAATCCCTTTTTCAGATTAGTAAACTCCAAATCATAGATTTTTCTTATTTCACCTTCTTTTCGGAAGACCATTATGTTTGACTTTGGAGTTAATTGTAAAATGATCTGATAGTGGAGTTAATATTTATTGCAGGTTTACATACTTTGTTAAACAGATCATTTGTAAATTAAGTACAACATTTTAGTTAGATGTGTGTAGTCATTTGCAATTTCTTTATGTGCTTAGAGGCGTTTTCTTTGGTAAATTCTACTTCTCCTGAAGTATTTTAGTTTAAACAGTTTGATGATTATCTTTTTATTATGCCTTTAAAAAGCAAAGTGTCCAGGTCGTTTTTGTAATTTAATTGGGTTATTGAATGTTCTTACGAAATTGAACTGTCCCCTGTGCTGCATAGCCTAGGATTGAATACTTTCGTTTTTGTCCCATCCATTCCGATCTTTTTCTTGTTCTTCTTATGAAAGATGTTTTTCAAATCTAGCCTTTTGTAAAGTAGAATGTCCTGATTCAATTTCCTCGGGGTGCCCAACCAGCCCTCTCAAGCATAATGTTCTAGACTTCTAGTTAATGCTTATATGTAGCTGATGTTTCACTATCTTGACGATTCAGGCTTTGGTATTTGCTTGTAAAGAAACTTTGGTAACACATTCTGATGCATACCCATCATTTCTATGGGAAATTCAGGTTTCATGTTTTTATCACCAAGATCAACCTATCAAAAGAAAAATGTTTTTAACATCAACATCAATTAACATCAGCATTATCATATTCATGCTTTTATATTTCCCTTTGTCCTGGCTATTATGATTCTTACAAGGTAGATAAGCTAATGTTAATTACAGATTCATGCATATCCTTTTTTGTGTTTGTTAACTCGTATGCGTCCGGAAAATTTGACCCTGGACAAAATAAATATTGGTGATGTATGAAGCTACCTCTAGTATATTTTCGTTGTGCTGGTAATGATATCTTTATCTCCAATATGTTGCTGAATGTTCAATATCTCTATCCTTCTTGTCTTTAAATTGCAGGGAATATAGGGAGCATGTGAAGGATCTGTCCTGCATATCAAAGGATTTTTGCCGAACTGTTATTGTTGATAACAATCCATTCAGTTTCTTATTGCAACCAGTGAATGGAATTCCATGCATTCCATTTTCTGCCGGACAACCTCATGATGACCAGGTAACAAGAATGTTAAATCATGATTTTATTGTCCTTAGATGAGAAAGATTTGGACTTTACCTAGATATCATTTGGTCAGATATTTTCCCCTGGTCTTTGGGCTTCCTGCTGTATTTTCCTTTCATGAATTGTATGATTTCACTAATATGATCCACTTGAAATAAATGACCAACAAATACAGAGAAAAATCTATTGTAGAAATTGTTACTCAAGGGAATTTTATACCCATCTGATCATTTTTTCATCCTCTTTCTGATTTTGCTTATATATGTTTGATCAGCTTCTGGAGGTACTCCTTCCACTCCTAAAACAACTTTCTCAGCAACAAGACGTGAGGCCTGTACTCTACGAAAGGTTCCACATGCCAGAATGGTTTCAAAAGCATGGAATCCCTGCTTCTGGATGGACAACGTAGGAGAACAATTATAGACAGGAAATTCTTGTTCTTCTTCTCGGAGGCAACTAAACTCTGGTACTCTCTGCATAAGGATAACATGGCTTCATCAAAATCCCAAATTTTTGTATAGTGTTGGTTCATACACGAGAGGCATTGATGATATCCACATTCCTTGGTTCTTATAACAAAGGGTTCCCAGCTGTGTTATGCCAAAAAATGTGATTTCTAATTGTGAAAACTCAGAATCCTGTGTAACATTTGTTTATATAATTGGCAATTTGTTGGTTCATGGTATGGTCTAGGTTTTGTAGATGAATAAATATTTCCATTTTATATATTATTATAGCTGTGCGCTCTTTGGTCCCCAAAAGAAAAAAAGGGTTTGAACTAGGGCTTTGAAATGAGCTTTAACAGCACTGCATGTTCCAAAAAAGCGCTTAATTCCCTCCCATTTGCACTTACTTGTTTAAGCATTTGTTCTTTTCCTTTTTGGTTTGTCTAACTAAGCAGAATGATGGCTTTGGTGGCCATGTTTGCTCGGAATGAACCACATCTTTACATGTTCTTATTCAGCTTACAAAACTCAGTATCAATTGCAAAATGGAAGGGAACAAGAAGCAGCCTGGAAAATAATGATGCCTGAGATGCCTAGTGTACTACTTCCTTTGTAAGTTAATAATAAGCCATATCTTAACATTCAAAGTTGAAATTGATCCATTTAACTTATAAGAACAACAAATTTTGTAATTAGTAGTATATTTTTGATACATTTGATTAGTTTATAAAACTGATCTACTGTATAAAATACATTGATAAGTATTACTGTATAAAATACATTCAAAAAATATGATTTGTAAAGAGGTTGTTGGAGATAATTTTTTCGATATGACTCACCTATTTGAGTATTTCAAAGTGGTTGAACATTATCTATAACAATCTCTTCAATCTTAGTCATCAAATCTGCAACCTCATTCTCTCTTCAATTATGCAACCCATTCTCTCTCTTCAAAACATTATTTTTATTTTGGGAGAATCAAAATAATGAAAAAAAAGAGACTAAAAATATTTATTTTGCTTGATGAATTTAATGTATAATTCATTAAATTAAAAAGACTAATAAAACACAAAATATAAATATAATAAATAACATTTTTTAAATTATCACGTAGTTCAGCAATCTTTTGAATATTTTTTTTTTGTAGGAGACGCTCTTATAACATCAGTATGTATCAATAATCTTCTGTGTTTGACTTATTGGCTACCCCACGCTTCTCACAAGTATCATTAACTACGACGCCTGATTAAATTTAATAAATGATCAATATTGTTACATCAGTTTAATTTTATAAATTCATGGGGCCCACATTCATCCAACTGCTCCCTACACTTATTGCTGGATTATTTTTGTTGTGTTATAAAATATTACTAAAATCAAAAAATAAAGATGATGATTAAGGAAGAAGAATATTCTCATTTTATATATTGTAATTGTATATGTCTCTAACCCATCCTCTTAACAATGCTACTATTTATGGTACAAGGATATCAATACTAAGAGGTTGTAAAACTCAAAAGTCATGAGTTTCAAACCTTAAAAGATATGAGAGTTACAAAGCTTAAAATTCATTACAATAAAGAGAGGTAGGAATGTATCTAGACATGGGTAAGAATGTATCTAGACATCCACACACTATGTATAATTTTATAGCACTTCCCCTTGGATGTCTATTGTATAGTCATACGCATTGAAAGCTGCCTCATTAAAAACCTTACCAAGAAAAACCTAATGGCAAAAAAACATTGGTTAAGGAAAAAAGAGTGCATCGCGTATTAGCTCCCCCTCATGAATATATCCTTAAGTCCTTCAGCTGTCGCATTCCAATATTGTGACGCAATCCTTCAAACGTTGCAGTTAGTATTGCTTTGGTGAACAAATCTGCTAGATTCTCTTTTGAACGAATTTGCTAAACATCAATGTTACCACACTTTTCAATGTCATGTGTGAAAAAAAAATTCGGTGAGATGTGCTTTGTTCTATCTCCGTTGATGTATCCTCCTTTTAATTGAGCTATACATGCAGCATTGTCTTTATACAGAATGGATAAAGTTCTTTTGTAGCAATTTTCTAAGAATATGCCTCGTTAAAAATCTTATCAAATAAAAACTCAGTGAAAAAATTTTTGGCGAAGGAAAAGAGTACAATATTCTTGTATAACTTCTAGTGTCTTGGGATTGCCTCAATCAGCACATATCCTTTTTTACTCCCCTTTATAAGTACATCATTAAGTCAAAGTATGCCAATATTGTGCACCATCTTCTTTCAAAATCATAGTTGGTAATGACTTAATGAATATATCAACCAAATTATCACATGATCAATATTGCTATTCTTCTGGGGCTCATGTGTATAAAATAATTTTGGTGCAATATGTTTGGTTCTATCACCATTTGGAGTAAATAATCTCAAATCAATAGTCTCACGAAGATAACGTAAAATATGTTTAATTTCATTACAATATCTTCGAGTTGGTGCATAACTATACATTGCTAGTAAGTTAACTGCAAATGTTAAGATATATCAAAGTACCAATTACATTAAGATATAGTACTTCAGGACCAAAACATCAATTTCACAAAGATATGGTACTTCAAGACCAAAAGTTTATTAATCATTTTCTTGTGGTCAAAACGGATATTTCTTGATATCAAGTGACCAACCCATCATTGGAGTACTCAAAAAATTAACATTATCCTTGTAAAGTTACTTCAGGACTTTTTCTGTGTATGTTTCTGAACAAGAATTTCATAGTTCAATTTGTAGGACAAGACAAAAATTTGGCTTACCAATATCTTTCATCATAAATTAGTTATTTTTGTCGACTCTTCTGGAGCAAGATCTTTCATCAATAAATACAATAATAATAACAAATCCAGATTATGATCCCTTGATAAAAATGCATGCACAAATTGGATTATTCTCAAATCCTTCTTTCAAAAGATATCCACTTAGGCGATTATACCATAATATGCATCTGGATTACTTTAACCTATATAAAGATCTTTGTAGCTTAATAGAATACATATTTCGAGATGTAGAATTATATACTTCAGGCATTTTATATCCTTCAGGGATTTTCATGTAGATATAATTATATAATGATCCATAGAGATATGATGTAACAACATCCATTAATTTCTCTTTCTACCAAGCTAATTAAAAATCTAAATGTAATTGTGTCCATTACAGGAGCATATGTTTCTTCATAATTAATATCATGTCTCTGCGAAGAAACCTTGTTCTACAAGTTGCGCTTTGTACCATATAATTTCATTTTTCTTATTTTTTACAAATATCCATTTGTATTCAACAGGCATTACACCTTTAGGTGTTCGGATTACAGGTCTAAAAATTTCACATTTACTTAGTGAATTTAATTCTGCTTAAATCACCTCTTTCTACATTGGCCAAACATTTTTACGTAAAACATTCATCAACAATTTGTGGTTCATAATCATGATCATTACTTCTGGTAATATCAAGAACAACATTATATAAAAATATGTTGTCGACAACAATTTTATTTCTATCCAATATATCTATCTCCTGTATATACATAATGTATCGAGATCTCGTTATTTTCAGGTACCTGATGTGACGCCCCCAAAATAGGTAGACAACACATATTCTGAGTCGTCAAAATACATGGTACAAAAATAACTACAACTTTATTAATACAACATAAAAACTGTGAGTTTAAATATAAATATTGTCATCTAGACAATATCCACACTCAAATAAGTCCTCGTTATAATTATTGATACATTATTTTATAAAAATGGTGAGGACTACTAAAACGACTTTTTAGAACCTTCATTCCATACCCCGACTAGTACTCGCTACATTCTCGCCTCCTGAGAAGAAAAATAGAACAAAAAAAAAAGGGTGAGCTCAACTAGCCTAGTAAAGAATACTATGATTAAAATAATATAGAACAAATTATCGTTAGTCTTCAACAGGAAAAAATTTAATAGAATACAATAGACAACAAGTTTTAAATCAATATTCACAGCGGAAATAATAATTCATTAGAAGAGTTAAGTAGAGAATGAAATCTACTATCTTATATATATGAATTTAAAAGTTCATCGTCGATATTTTATCTCTGTAACATCAATCAATATATATCTGAAATTAAATATTCATCTTTGCACTACAGGCCAAAGATATTCATCAGTTGGTCATGTTCATCTAAACACATGTTCATCTTTGCACTACGTGTGACGCCCCCAAAATAGGTATACATCACCCATTCTGAGTCGCCAAATACATGGTACAGAAATAAATACAACTTCAGTAATACAATTATCGTGCAGAATATGACAACACATACACTGTGAGTTTGAATACAAATATTATCTACTAGAGAGTATACAAACTCAAAAGGAGTTCTCATTACAATTATCACACTATTTCACAGAATAGTGAGGACTACTAATACAACCATCTGGACCGTCAATCCATTTTCCGACTAGTCCCAGCTATATTCTCATTTTCTGAAGAGAACAGTGAAAGAAAGGGTGAGCTCAACTAGCCCAGTAAGAAATATTATGACTAAGATAATGTACAACAAATTATCATTAGTCTTCAACAGGGAAAAATCTGATAAAATATAATAGATAACAAGTTTTAGATCAACAACTGCAGCGGAAAAAGTAATCCATTAGAAGAATCAAGTAGAGCATAAAACCTACTATCTTCTATAATTTAAAAGATTTATCATCAATTTTATTGCTGAGATTCAGCTTAATAAATAATCCACATCATCGAATTATCCCTGCACTACGGGCCAAAGATAATCGTGTTTTCATCAACGGTCATGATCATGCCATAAAATAATTCATCTTTGCACCCTTGGCCGAAGAGAATCCATGGCCATAATCATACCAAAAATTATCCATCAATACACTACGGGCCAATGAGGACTTTTACCGCATCATTTGTAACATTACGGTCATGATTATACCGAATAATCCCTGGTCATAATCATACCAAGTTCATCTATGCACTACAGGCCACAGATGACTTTCAACAGAATATAAACATGAGGATGATGACAATGATATAATAATTCAATTAAACAAGTTCAAAGATAAATTTTAAAGATTTATAATTTAATTTATCCAGAAATCAATAACGTCCAAATTGTCAACATGATACTACTTTGTGGAGTAAAATTCAAGAATAATACTCAGTTGGTCATGTTCATCTCAACACCTGTTCATCTTTGCACTACGGGCCAAAGATATCCATCAGGTAATCATTCATCTTTGCATTACAGGCCAAAGATATTCAGTAATATCATCATTTAGGACTGAGGACGATGAAAAAAATATCTTAAAAAAATGAATCCAGTGAGACAAAATAACAAATATTAAGGATTCATATTTCAGTTTTTCCATGTCTAAAAATACCTCACAAGTAATCATAGTGGAGTAAAATTCAAGAATGATCAAAATATGGATACAATCAAAGATAGTATCCATAATAGATATTTTGGACGAAAGACGAAAATTTAATTTTTCTGTGAATAGTGTCGTATTCGTGAATAGTGTCGTATACGCGAATAGTACCGTATAGGTGAATAGTAATCTCGACACAAAAAGTTCTAAATTTGATAAAAATTTATATCAATATTTCGGCATAATGATATTAGAAGAAATAATATCATTTATATAAAAAAATAATATCCCTTATCTTGAAAAGACAGTACTTCTGACTGGAATACTGGATATAGAACTGAAGGAAACTTACACCGTATAGCAACATTCAAAGTCTTAAAATACTCACAAGAATACGCTCGATAATATAGAGAGAGAAAGAGATAGAAAACTTGTGTTTCTAGTGTGATTTTCAATTCTAACCTAAGCACCCTATTTATAGAAAAATGCTTAGAACACCAAAACAGAAAATTTAATAAAATATTATTATTTATAATAACAATTCCTACGCATACCTTTGAATCTGAATTCAGCAATTGAACACATGCAAATGAGGCCCACAAAATGTAAAAAAACGTTTTTGTTAATATAAATATTTAAAACTTCCAAAAATCAATTATTTCGGAACTTCAGAACTTCAATAATTCATAATAAATAGACCTTTTGTCAGAAAAATTTGAACCATATGTCTATTTTATAGAAAATTTTATTATCTACAATTTTGCAAAAGAAAGTTTTTTTAAATTCCAAACAGAAATTGACCGAAATCCACAAACGAGCGATTCTATAGGCTATAATCAAATTTCAGTCAAGAAATGGGCCCACAGACATGTTTAACATGTTTTAAACAACTTTTACAACAAAAATATTTTTTCTCCTCATATACTCATATATCACACATTCATTGTAAAAATATCAACATTATTATATTCTAATAATATAATAAAATATTATTTTATCAGAAAAGATAAAATATCGATTTTTAACAATTGTCACTTTAAAAATTTTCTCCATCTATATCCACATAAAATGAATATTTTTTTTATCATATAAATTAATAATTAATGATTCACAAATAATATTACAGAATCACAATACTGACAACTAGGTAGTTCCCAGGAAAGAGGAGGCTTTCCAATAAGAATTTCTCCTTACTGACGCGCAATTAGGTGACCAAACCTCTCTTTAGACAGAACTTTCTAGACATTATCAATAATGTTATCTAATAATATTATTCACATAATATAAATTATTGCTTCGATAATAGAAAATACTGTGTAATGACAATTATTGAAATAATAGTAATATAAAATATCAACGTAGCAATTATTGAATCAATAAAATAAAATACTGAACAGTAATTACTGTAACAATTATTGAGTAGTGTCTTCTTACGTAAGAATTAATAATTGGTGCAATACCGTGTGCTACTGTGCAACAACACGTAATACTGTGTTTTAACCACCGGGTATTCCAACAGTATTAACGGTAACAACTACGCCGTTATTTATAAACAACTTATACTTGTCGTTTTCTTCATCCAATCACTTTCTGTTATGGGGCCCACAAAAGACTGCGTCGTCGTACGAATATTTCCCGACAGGAAGAATATTCCACGACCAAACGAATATTCCCCGACAACAATGAATATTTTATAACCATTTGATTATTTAAAATATTTGCGCATTTTACCCATAACTAACCTCATTAATCAATTCAACCCTTACTATTTCAAAATAATAAATAGAGGAAATTAAATTTCATTTATTAATAATTTTGGGTCTTACACCTGATCCTCTTCAGGGGATAACTCAACCTCTTCAGGGAATAACTCTTCAAGAGTTTTATTTATAGGAGATTTTTGTTCATAAATTTTGTAGCCTGTTTCATGGGTATAGCCTCTTTATAGGCTGCAACTTATTTTTCTTGTACTTTCTTCTTCTGAAAAATTCTATCTTTAACACCGATCATTCTTTCATGTTTCAGGTGTGACTTTGATTCAATTTGCTGCTGCATTAATTAATTGTCCTACAGGGACATCAATCTCTGCTAGAGTATTAGAAGCTAGAATGTGAGATATCACTATTTTCTTATTATCGGTGAATAATTCTAGTAATTAATTTGTAATTCATTGCAAATGAATTATCCTTTGAACTTCTAGTTCATATTGATTTGTATAAGGATCAAGATTAAATAACGTTTGTAAGACCCCAACTTTTATAAATAAAGATGAATTTTCTATAAATATCATTTTTGAATATTATGGAGTTAATTTGATATAATGTTATAGTTGTGGGTAATATTTATAAATTTTATAAAGTACGCAAGTTGTTATATAATATTCGATTGGTCGGGGAATATTCGTTTTAACAGGGAATATTCGTACAACGGCACAATCATTGGTGGACCCCACAACGGAATTATTGTCGGATTGAGAAAACGACAAAAATATTTTATTAAAAATAACGGCGAAAGTTTTACCATTGATACTGTTAAACTACTCGGTAGTAAAAGTACAGTAATACGTGTGGTTGCATAGTAGCACACGGTATTGATTATTAATGCTTATGTGAGAAGTCACTCTGTTTGATTCAATTATTGTCAGTTAATAATATGAATTATTTAGCGATAATGACGTTTTGTTTTATTCGTATTATTAACGTAATAAAACAGAAACATCTTTTTATATAAAACAGAATACTTTATTAAAGTTATTCTATAAATAGAATATATTATATTTTATTTAAAAGATTTTTCTTTAAATATGGACCGTCAGATTAAAGTAATCAATCTGGACCGTTCATGGATTAGTTACTATGCATTCTATTTTTCTATAAATAGCAGCTCATTCCTTCATTATTTCTTACGAATTCACTGAACTCTAGAGAGAGAAACTATAGAGAGAAACTATAGAGAGAGAGAAGAAGAGTATTCTGCTACTTAACTACTTCCTTATTTCAGCTCTTCTTTAAAACGGTAAGGGGTGTTATTCTTTCTTATTCATGAAGAGAACTGTTGTTATTCCATTTCTTATTATTCTGTTGGAATAACCTGTATACGCGGTCTACCCTATACTTGGTGACATTCTTCTATTATTCTGTTGGAACATCCTGTCTGTGTGTTTTACACCGGACCTGGTTCCGTTTTTATTATTATTCTGTTGGAACATCCTGTCTGTGTGTTTTACACCGGACCTGGTTCCGTCTTTATTATTATTCTGTTGGAACATCCTGTCTGTGTATTTTACACCGGACCTGGTTCCGTCTTTATTATTATTCTGTTGGAATATCCTGTCTGTGCGTTTTACGCCGGACCTGGTTCCATTATTTATTATTCTGTGGAATAACCTGTCTGTGCGGTCTATCGCATGCATGGTGATTTCTTTTGTTATTCCATTCTTTATTATACTCAGTTGGTTAAGTTTTGACTTCTATACTCCATGAAATTTGTGGAATATCCTTGATAATTGCGTTTCATCCAGTATCTTTTCATGAAAATATTCTTCTAAGCATTCTTGAATTTTACTCCACAAAGCAGTATCATGTTGACAATTTGGACGTTGTTAATTCTTGGATAAATTAATTCTTGAACTTGTTTTATTGAATTCTTATATCATTGTCATCATCCTCATGTTTATAAAATGTTGAAAGTCATCTGTGGCCTGTAGTGCATAGATGGACTTGGTATGATTATGACCAGGGATTATTCGGTATAATCATGACCGTAATGTTACAAATGATGTGGTAAAAGTCCTCATTGGCCCGTAGTGCATTGATGGACAGTTGTTGGCATGATCATGACCATTAATGAATATACGAATATCCTTGGCCGTAGTGCAGGGGTGATTCGATGATGTGGATTATTTTATTAAGCTGAGTCCCAGCGATCACAGTGTTGAAAAACTTTTAAATCATAAAAGATAGTAGAGTTTATTTTCTACTTGACTCTTTTAATGGATTGCTTGTTCCGCTGCAGTTAAACTTGATGTCTATTATATTTTATCAGTTTAACATTGTTGAAGGCTAATGATAATTTATTCTGCATTATCTTAGTCATAATATTTCTTACTGGGCTAGTTGAGCTCACCCTTTCTTTCACTGTTCTCTTCAGGAAATGAGAACGTAGCTGGGGCAAGTCGGGGAACGGAGTGATGGTCCGAATGATAGTATTAGTTAGTAGTCCTCACTATTCTATGTAATGGTGTGTTAATAAATGTAATGAGGACTCCTTTTGAGTATGAATACTCTCTAGAAGATAATATTTGTATTCAAACTCACAGTTTATGTTTTGTCGTATTGTACACGACAGTTGTATTAGTAAGTTGTATTTGTATTCTGTACTATGTATCTGACGACCCAAGATGGGTGATGTATACCTAATTTTTGGGGCGTCACAGTTGGTATCAGAGCTTAGGGATATGATCCCTGGCTAAGATGTGAGAATAGAACTAGGAGGGGAGAGACGGGAAATTCCTTCGCTAGTATGACCTACCTAAGTTTATTTGCATGGTATTTAATTGGTCGGTCATAATATAAGGATAATATATGACATATCAATTAACTTTTATTTTGTGGCAGTATCTGAAAATGGCATCTGAGAATGTTGAGAATAGCAATGGAGCACAGGCGACTGTTGATTCACCACATATCAATAATCAGGATAATGTGCATCAGGAAGGTGACAATCCTCATGCAAACAACAACACTGACCAGATGATGAATGATGGAATGTTCAGAAACTTTATGCAGTTCATGCAACAGCAGGCGAGAGCGGCTCCTGTCCAAAATATAGGTGGAAACACTGAAAACTCTCGGACGGTCACCGCTAAACAGTTCAAGGAGCTGGGACCACCAGAGTTTAAGGGAGAGCCAAAACCACTTATAGCGGAAACATGGATAAAGCAGATTACCAAGATATTTGATGTCTTGGGATGCTCCGAGGAGCAAAAGGTTCCCTTTGCCGCCTTTATGTTGCGAGGAGAGGCAGATTACTGGTGGGAATCGATTAAGCGTACTCAACCTGCCGCACTGAAGATGTCTTGGGAGAAGTTCCAAGAGCTGTTCAATGACAAATACTTTTCCGAAAGTGTTCGTCACATGAAGGAGGTGGAGTTCATCAAATTGGAGCAGAATAATATGACCGTGTCGCAGTATGAGGCTAAATTTGCTGAGTTGTCCCGGTTTGCGTCCCACTTGGTGGATAATGAAGAGCGAATGACGCGAATATTTTTACGAGGTTTGAAACCTGAGATACGTCAACATCTTATTTCTCATAAACTGTGTTTGTATTCAGATGTTGTGAATAGGGCTCAGTTAGTGGAGCGCGATAACGAGTCAACGCAACCAAAAGAGAGCAGTCGGCAAAATGATAATACCAGTGAGAGCAGTCATCGAAGCGGTGACAACAAGCGTGGAGGGAATCAACAGGCCAGAAATGGTAACCACTTCGGTGGTAATCAGGGCCAAAACAATAAGAATGGTCATTTCAAGAAGAGGAGATTCAACAATGATGGAAAGACGTCAGCACCAGCACCCGTTGTTAAGGAAGGAGAACGACCACCTATCATATGTTTCAAATGCGGAGGGGAGGGGCACATCAGTCCAAACTGCGCGATGCCGTCTAAAGCATGTTATAATTGTGGAAGAGAAGGTCATTTAGCTCGATTTTGTCGTTTACCAAAAACAAGTTCAGCCAAGATGGAGACACCAAAGGCCGTCCCAGAAAAGTCAAAACCGGTAGTGCAAGGGAGAGCGTTTGTTGTGACCTCCCAGAAAGCAAGGAACCCGAATGAGGTCATCACGGGTAAGCTTATCATAAACTCTAACGAAGTCTATACTTTATTTGATACCGGTTCTACCCATTCTTTTATTTCTCCTACTTGCGCTCATCGATTAAATTTGATTCCGGAGAAATTAGACTTTGATTTATCTGTTGAAACTCCATTGGGAGAAACCTTCATTACATCCACGGTTTATAAGTCTTGTTTGGTTCAAGTTGGTACCCACACATTACCTGTCGATCTGATTTCATTAAAAATACTTGCATTTGACGTGATTCTAGGGATTGATTGGTTAACTACTCATCATGCAAAAATTGATTGTTTTCGTAAGGTTGTTAGCTTTCATATTCCTAATCGACCTATTATGCGAATTCAAGCAACCAAACCATTAAAATCAATCGCTGTCATCTCAAGCCATAAAGCTATTCGTTTATTGAAAAACGGATGTCAAGCTTTCTTAGCTCATGTCACGGATCTAAACAAAAATACGTCAGTTTTGAATGATATTTCTATTGTTAATAAATTCCCTGACGTATTCCCTGAAGAACTTCCTGGCCTACCCCCAGAGCGTGAAATTGAATTTTGTATCGACCTTGAACCCGGTACAAAACCCATTTCCAAAGCCCCATATCGAATGGCTCCTATTGAACTTCAGGAGTTAAAGATCCAACTGCAGGAATTGTTAGACATTGGCTTTATTCGTCCTAGTACTTCTCCTTGGGGTGCTCCTGTGCTATTCGTGAAGAAGAAAGATGGAAGTATGCGACTTTGTATTGATTATCGGGAGTTGAATCATGTCACCATCAAAAACAGGTACCCATTGCCACGTATTGATGACCTGTTTGACCAGTTGCAAGGAGCACAATTCTTTTCAAAGATCGATCTTCGTTCTGGATATCATCAGCTGAAGGTTAGAACTGAGGATATTCCAAAGACGGCTTTTAGAACTCGGTACGGGCATTATGAATTTCTAGTCATGTCCTTTGGATTGACTAATGCTCCTGCTGCCTTCATGGATATGATGAACCGGGTATTCAAGGAATATTTGGATCACTTTGTGGTCGTCTTTATTGATGACATCCTTATTTATTCCAAAAGCCGTGAAGATCATGAGCAACACTTGAGGCTGGTACTCCAAAAGCTTCGTGAATACAAGCTTTATGCCAAGTTGAAGAAATGCGAGTTCTGGCTGGAGGAGGTAGCATTCCTTGGGCACGTAGTATCAAGTCGTGGAATATCGGTTGACCCGGCAAAGATTGAAGCTATTCAAAGCTGGGAGCAACCTAAATCAGTGACCGAAGTACGTAGCTTTCTTGGTTTAGCTGGTTATTATCGGAGATTCGTGGAAGGATTTTCTCGAATCGCTACTCCATTAACTCAGCTGACTCGGAAAGATACAAAGTTCGGTTGGAGCGAAGAATGTGAGCAGAGTTTTCAAGAACTCAAGAGGAGACTCATTTCAGCACCTGTTCTAACAATACCATCTGGCTCGGAGGGATTTGTCATCTACAGTGATGCTTCGAGCAAAGGGTTGGGATGCGTTCTCATGCAACATGGAAAAGTCATAGCCTATGCATCAAGACAACTCAAGGAATATGAGAGGAATTATCCTACTCATGATCTAGAGTTGGCAGCTGTTGTCTTTGCACTTAAAATTTGGAGGCATTACTTGTATGGGGAGAAGGTGGAGATCTTTACGGATCATAAAAGCCTCAAATATTTCTTCACTCAAAAGGAACTCAACATGCGACAACGACGTTGGCTTGAACTGTTGAAAGATTATGATCATACCATTCAATACCATCCTGGAAAAGCGAACGTGGTAGCTGACGCATTGAGTAGAAGATCATATGCAAGTACGAGTGCAATATTGTCAACACAAAGGCCCATTTTGTGTGACTTGCAAAGGATGGAGATAGAGTTAAAGACTCCAGGGACCCATGTGATGATGGCGAATATACGAGTAGAACCAACTTTAATCGATAAAGTTAAAGCTGCTCAAGCTACAGACCTGGAGCTGATGCGTATGAGGAAGAAAGTGCAAGAAGGTGCTATGCCGGAAGCAAGAATCGATGAAGAAGGAATACTTCGAGTCAACTCCAGACTTTGTGTTCCTAACAACCCTGATTTAAAGTATGAAATCATGATGGAGGCGCACAACACACCGTTTGCAATCCATCCTGGAAGTACCAAAATGTATCATGATCTTCGTCATACATTTTGGTGGAGCAATATGAAGAGAGAGATAGCGTTGTTTATCTCAAGGTGTCTAACTTGTCAACGAGTCAAAGCGGAGCATCAAGTACCAAAAGGTCCATTGCAACCACTTGAAATTCCAGAATGGAAGTGGGAGCACATTACCATGGATTTCGTTACCGGTCTTCCTAAGGTTTCTCAAGGTATAGATGCGATTTGGGTCATTGTTGATAGATTGACCAAGTCTGCTCATTTCTTACCGATACGAGAAACTTATACACTTGAACGTCTTGCTCGTATGTACATAAACGAGATTGTAAGACTGCATGGTATGCCAGTATCCATAGTTTCTGATCGAGACCCAAGATTCACTTCACGATTTTGGGTTAGTTTACAAAAAGCTATGGGCACAGATTTACGATTTAGTTCGGCATATCATCCTCAGACGGACGGACAATCAGAGAGGACTATTCAAACTCTAGAAGATTTATTAAGACTCTGTGTCTTTGACTTCAAGGGAAGTTGGGACAAGTTCTTACCATTGGTGGAGTTTTCCTACAACAACAGTTATCAAGCAAGTATTGGCATGGCTCCATTCGAAGCATTGTATGGAAGAAAATGTCGTTCTCCAGTATGCTGGGATGAGGTGGGTGAAGCAACGTTGTTGGGACCGGAGTTGGTACGTATGACTACAGAAAAGATTCAAACGATCCGACAACGTATAAAAACCTCACAAGATCGACAAAAGAGTTATGCTGATCTTCATCGAAAGGACGTGGAATTTGATGTAGGAGATCATGTGTTCTTACGTGTTGCTCCATGGAAAGGAGTTACGAGATTTGGAAAAGAGGAAAGCTCAATCCTCGATTCATCGGTCCATTTTTAATCCTCGATCGAGTAGGAACTGTGGCTTATAGACTCGCTTTACCGCCAAGTATGTCTCGTGTTCATAACGTTTTTCACATATCCATGTTACGCAAATATGTGGAAGACCCGAACCACATTATTGAGTTAGAACCGGACGAAATAGCGGAGGATTTGACGTATGAAGAAGTTCCTGTTCAAATCTTGGATAAGAAGGAACATATTCTACGCTCCAAGGTTATACCTCAAGTCAAAGTTTTGTGGAGAAACCACGATGTTGAGGAAATGACTTGGGAGTTAGAATCTGAAATGAAATCAAGGTATCCTTACCTCTTCGACATACCAGGTACGTACCCTAATTTCGAGGGCGAAATTTCATAAGAAGGGGAGGTTGTAAGACCCCAACTTTTATAAATAAAGATGAATTTTCTATAAATATCATTTTTGAATATTATGGAGTTAATTTGATATAATGTTATAGTTGTGGGTAATATTTATAAATTTTGCAAAGTACGCAAGTTGTTATATAATATTCGATTGGTCGGGAAATATTCGTTTTAACAGGGAATATTCGTACAACGGCACAATCATTGGTGGACCCCACAACGGAATTATTGTCGGATTGAGAAAACGACAAAAATATTTTATTAAAAATAACGGCGGAAGTTTTACCATTGATACTGTTGAACTACTCGGTAGTAAAAGTACAGTAATACGTGTGGTTGCATAGTAGCACACGGTATTGATTATTAATGCTTATGTGAGAAGTCACTCAGTTTGATTCAATTATTGTCAGTTAATAATATGAATTATTTAGCGATAATGACGTTTTGTTTTATTCGTATTATTAACGTAATAAAACAGAAACATCTTTTTATATAAAACAGAATACTTTATTAAAGTTATTCTATAAATAGAATATATTATATTTTATTTAAAAGATTTTTCTTTAAATATGGACCGTCAGATTAAAGTAATCAATCTGGACCGTTCATGGATTAGTTACTATGCATTCTATTTTTTTATAAATAGCAGCTCATTCCTTCATTATTTCTTACGAATTCACTGAACTCTAGAGAGAAACTATAGAGAGAGAGAAGAAGAGTATTCTGCTACTTAACTACTTCCTTATTTCAGCTCTTCTTTAAAACGGTAAGGGGTGTTATTCTTTCTTATTCATGAAGAGAACTGTTGTTATTCCATTTCTTATTATTCTGTTGGAATAACCTGTATACGCGGTCTACCCTATACTTGGTGACATTCTTCTATTATTCTGTTGGAACATCCTGTCTGTGTGTTTTACACCGGACCTGGTTCCGTTTTTATTATTATTCTGTTGGAACATCCTGTCTGTGTATTTTATACCGGACCTGGTTCCGTCTTTATTATTATTCTGTTGGAACATCCTGTCTGTGTGTTTTACACCGGACCTGGTTCCGTCTTTATTATTATTCTGTTGGAACATCCTGTCTGTGTGTTTTACACCGGACCTGGTTCCGTCTTTATTATTATTCTGTTGGAATATCCTGTCTGTGCGTTTTACGCCGGACCTGGTTCCATTATTTATTATTCTGTGGAATAACCTGTCTGTGCGGTCTATCGCATGCATGGTGATTTCTTTTGTTATTCCATTCTTTATTATACTCAGTTGGTTAAGTTTTGACTTCTATACTCCATGAAATTTGTGGAATATCCTTGATAATTGCGTTTCATCCAGTATCTTTTCATGAAAATATTCTTCTAAGCATTCTTGAATTTTACTCCACAAAGCAGTATCATGTTGACAATTTGGACGTTGTTAATTCTTGGATAAATTAATTCTTGAACTTGTTTTATTGAATTCTTATATCATTGTCATCATCCTCATGTTTATAAAATGTTGAAAGTCATCTGTGGCCTGTAGTGCATAGATGGACTTGGTATGATTATGACCAGGGATTATTCGGTATAATCATGACCGTAATGTTACAAATGATGTGGTAAAAGTCCTCATTGGCCCGTAGTGCATTGATGGACAGTTGTTGGCATGATCATGACCATTAATGAATATACGAATATCCTTGGCCGTAGTGCAGGGGTGATTCGATGATGTGGATTATTTTATTAAGCTGAGTCCCAGCGATCACAGTGTTGAAAAACCTTTTAAATCATAAAAGATAGTAGAGTTTATTTTCTACTTGACTCTTTTAATGGATTGCTTGTTCCGCTGCAGTTAAACTTGATGTCTATTATATTTTATCAGTTTAACATTGTTGAAGGCTAATGATAATTTATTCTGCATTATCTTAGTCATAATATTTCTTACTGGGCTAGTTGAGCTCACCCTTTCTTTCACTGTTCTCTTCAGGAAATGAGAACGTAGCTGGGGCAAGTCGGGGAACGGAGTGATGGTCCGAATGATAGTATTAGTTAGTAGTCCTCACTATTCTATGTAATGGTGTGTTAATAAATGTAATGAGGACTCCTTTTGAGTATGAATACTCTCTAGAAGATAATATTTGTATTCAAACTCATAATTTATGTTTTGTCGTATTGTACACGACAGTTGTATTAGTAAGTTGTATTTGTATTCTATACTATGTATCTGACGACCCAAGATGGGTGATGTATACCTAATTTTGGGGGCGTCACAACGTTGAAACATTTCAATTAATCTCCCGTCGTGCTTCAGGCAATGATCTCACGTCGTGCTTCAGGCAACGACTTTTCTCCCCCTAATGGTGGGAAGACTATTAAAATAACAATTCTCAAAATATACCTTAAAAATATCACTTTGAATTCTTTCTTAGAAGATGAACACCAAATAACAATAATTAAATATGATAATTTGGTAATTAATTTACTTTGATATAATCAACAGGTAAAGTAATCTTCTGGTTCTTTAAAGGACGTTCATGTGAGTTTTCAATAATTCAATGCATCTTTATTGATCCTAGATGATCATGCCAAATCATAAAAATATTTGAATCCAAACACTTCTGGTGTATTACACACTTCTGGTGTCTTACAACATTTGTTTCAACTATTCTCATTTTAGTATAATATAACCCAAAAGAGAAAATATACAATTTTTCTAATATGAGCTTCTGGCCCGATACTATTGAAGTAATATAAAGAAATTATTCACTGCCTTCATTATTGATTTCAATATAATAACTATTATAACGTATATCCTTAAAGCTGAGCAAATTTTTACTTGTCTCAGAAGAATATAAAGAATCTTTAATACAAAGTTTTGTGCCCTTTGAAAACATTATAATCGCTCTTCCAGAGACTTTAATTAAATTTGATGAATAATCACTTTTCAAGAGTCTTCAATTATGTTTGATGAATAATTGCTCTTCTAGAGCCTTTAATTAAGTTTGATGAGCTTCTGGCCTATACAACTTTATACATGCAAAACATAAATTTAACTTTATTACTTGAAACATAAATAAAACATATAATAAAATTACTTATTATAATGAAATGAAAATAATTAATTAGTATGAACATTTATCAACATATCATCAAGGAAACTATAGATATCAAAATTAGTTATATCCACTCTATTTGAAAAGTCAAAATAATTCATGGGATCTTCAGGATCATTATGATCAATAAAGTTTATTTCAATTCCATTTCCTTTTCTTTTATGGAGTCTTGGTACAAATCTACCAAATGTTTAGGAGTACGATGGGTACATTCCCTTTTATATATTGATTGTTCTTTTCAAGTCCACTACCACAACTACAACCATAATTTCCTCTATAATTATCAAATGAGGTTCCATTCACTTCAGGGAATGTAATAGAATCAGTCGTGTGAGATTGTTTGTTTTTTTAGCAAAAACTCATTATTTTGTACAGTCACTAGAAGAAATGATATCACTTCTAGGAATATAATTTTCTTTATCGCTTCAGGGAATATATTATGAACTTACACTCACAATATTGCTACTACAGGAGCATATTCGAGGCATGAAATATAGTAAATATTTTTTTCAAACATGTCTTTATCAATATATTTTTTTTCATGAAGATGATAGCGAATAATAATTAATTTTGCATGATCCTGCAGGAATGCATGATTGTCAACTTTAATTGTATTTCCAAGGTTCTTTGCCTTTATATGAATCTTAGCATCAAGATTCCATTACAAATAATTCTTGCTCGATATAAATCAAGGGCAACAAATTGAAATTTATAAAATTTGAATATTAAATAACTAAACTTAATTCAACATCAGTAGCAGTAGTGAAAAGTACGCATAATACAACACTATAAAGTAGTAGCACACTAAACAGTGTGTAACTAGTGAACAATATAATTTATAACAAGATCTTATTAAACATTGATATACACGTATGTGTTAAAGCAGCCACAGCCTTAAACATAATAAAGTACACTCCATTTGTAATGTTATCCAAGCGTGAAAGCGCGAATAGAAATAAGAAACAAGTTCTAAAAATGAACCAATATATAGCAAAACAACAAAATCTACTAACATATAAATAGATAGTCTAACACACGTTAATAGGACTATATGATAAACTGTGATAAAGTCTTTAAATACTAAAACATAACCACACCACACAAAAAGCTAAACACCAGTACACTGAACTATGTAATGTATTGCCATAGAAAAAAAAATTTCAAATACTCTTGATGAGACATCCAAAATTAAATAGTTTACATAACAATGGTTAAATAGTTCTATTATAAATACAAAGATTTGTGAAAAAGTGAAGTAAAAATAAACAACAACTGCATATGAAATTAACCATGTTTGTTGATTTTTTCCAAAATAATTGAATTATTTGTGATCACATGCATAGAATAATTATCATAAAAGAAAAAAAATAGTGCATGCATGCATGATGACCATGCAATACTCAAACACACATATATAGAGAGAGAGTTATACCTTCTTCTATTTCAAACCAAAAATAATTATCTTCAAGATGAAGGTGAGGAACAACTCGTGCTGATAACGTATTATAAAATATTACTAAAATCAAAAAACAAAGATGATGATTAAGGGAGAAGAACATTCTCATTTCATATATTGTAATTGTATATGTCTCTAACCCATCCTCTTAACAATGCAACTATTTATGGTATAAGGATATCAATACTAAGATGTTACAAAACTCAAAAGTCATGAGTTTCAAACCTTGAAGGATATGAGAGTTAAGAATGTATCTAGACATGAGTAAGAATGTATCTAGACATCCACACACTATGTATAATTTTATAGCATGTTGTTTAATTGTTTGAAGTGTGTAAAGGGATTGTCTAGCTTACAATAAACACAGTTTTGGATTTAATGTATATACTACTACTTTACAAAACAATTTCATTATTATTATTATTATTATTATTATTATTATTATTTAATTTCATTATTATTATTATTATTATTATTATTATTTCCATCTCTGTGTCTTCTTTAATGTCATGTACATAGAAAGGCACATCTTGAGATCATAAAGAGAATAATTGTAAATCACTTATTTGATACGCTTTTGTGTGCAAAAATAATGATTGATATCAACATATTTAATTTTTTTAAATTTTATTATAAATAAGTCTACTATCACATATAACCGCTCACATATAATTATATGTATATTTTGATGGTCCACGTGACTTGCTTTGCATGTGGGCTATCAAAATATGTAAGGGTGTAAACAAGTCAAATCTCAGCGAACACCTTCATGCTCAGATTCGGCTCGACTCAAAAAAATTGAGCTCGAATTCGACTCGGATTCGATAAGGGATTTATATTTTCGCGCCAGATTCGACTCGGAACTACTCGGCTCGTAAGTACTCGACTCATTTACAAAGCGAGTTACTCATGAGCCTTCAAATCGAGTTTCGAATATGAACCATTTCACTTAAAACTGAACCACTACATACTAAATTGGTTACTTAACTAATATTTATCTATAAAACTTTTTCACTTTTATTTATGTATTGAAATTATAAAGAATGTAATATAAATTGATATTCAATTAATTGATTTATTCAAGTACATGTTTACACAATTTCATACTACACTTTATAAATTATAAAGATTGATATAAATATCACATATTTAGCTTATTATTATGGATCAAACCAATATTCGAATATGATCCATCGAACAGGTATCGAGTATGGTTCGAAAAAAAATAAAATAGTCGAACCCTAATATGAGCGAACACTGGTATGCTCGAATTCGACTCGTATATCATTAAACGAAAACGAGTATAGATCATATTCGACTTGGATCAACTTCGAATTCGAGCTTTGGGTTATATTTTCGAGCCGATCTCGAATCGAGTACCGAACTACTCTGCTCGGATTACACCCCTAAAAATATGTATGTGAGTGTATGTAAGCTAGGACTGATCATTCGGTTATAACTTATTCGGTTATAACCGAATACCGAAATAATCAAAATTTTACTATCTGAACTAATAACCGAATTACTGAATACCGAAATACCAAATTATAAATTCGGGTATTTTGGTTTATAATCGAAACTGTAAACTATTATCACCAATTTTCATAAACAGTACAAAATTTTTTAAAGTTTGTAAATGAATGGAGTACTATTGAAATTTGAAGTATTGATTTCCAAAAAGGGGAAAGCAAAAAGAAACAAATATACTCATATGATGCAATTGTGAGATCTGAGGACTGAGATGAGTGTAAGACGGTGGTCGGCGAGATCTGAGATGGGAGGAAGCCGGAGATGAGATCAGATGACAACCAAGAGGAGAGAGGAACTAAAGAATTGAAAAATGAGAGTTTGGGATATTATTCTTTTAACCTGGAAGGCATACCAGTACATGATTGAGATTGAGATTGAGATTGTAAAAGAAAGTGAAAACTGAAAACCCAAATTAAAATTATAATATTATAATTTGGTTATTATATATGTAGTTCGGATATTCGGTTAACTGAATATCCAAAATTCAAAATCCGAACTAAAACCCGAAAACTGAATAAAATTATGATAATAATCGAATTGCAAAAATAATTGAATTATCAAGAAATTTCGGTTCGATTAAGTTATATCTCTTTTTTTGTTCAGTTTTAATGTGAACGGTTGTATGTGATAGTAGACTTGCTGTTTTATTATTGTTTTTTATTTTTCTTATACTTTTTCATATTAACTTCCGACCGAGTACAAATCATGTGTCAGCAAAAAGATTCAAACAAAACAAAATTTTATGAACCAGACACTATAAAGTTGTCCAAAAGTCTACCTTGGCAGTCTTGTTAAAATTTGGGTCAAAAGGACCAACCAACTAATGAGTTAGGCTCCAGTCAAATTCTCATTTGGATTATTTCTACAAAGTAAGTAATGGTTCGTCTTGGTCATTGTTTTTACTTTGAAAATAAAATAACTAATAGGAATTTTGTGCCTAATTCAAGGAAACACCCGTAAACCCATTCCATTTCTTTTGCTTGTAGCACGGGATATCAAGTAATTACACAAATTCTTATAACTAATTGGAATTGAAATCAACAAATATTTTGCACATCTAGAAATGACTAGGCCACTACAATTTTATTATCATTGTTGGGGCGTGATTTCGTAGAGTTGAACGATTTGATGAGTCACGCCACGTGACAAAATATTTCAATAAGAAGGCTTGCTTTTTGAATAATTCACAATCTTAATTGATTTGTAATTCTCATACTTAATATGACTTCCTACTCCTAAGGAAACTAAATTCAATCCAATTATGACGATTGCGGTTATAACAGAAATTTACATAAGGGTGCAGAAAATTAAAGAGGTGTGATCAGCTATAAATACACAGCCATAATTCTTGTTCTATTTACACACTAGAGCAAATTACACACATCCATTGTTGACATTTCTGACATGTACTTATTCTCACACCGGAATAATCAGACGGTGACACTGATCGTCAGGCTCCTCGGTGTGTTCGTTTGTTTACTGTGCATATTTTATGTTCATTGTTTAGTAATTCAGTGAGCGATCAAATTTTGGTGTTAACGGTCTAACTAAGAATTTCTTAAAAGGGAAATTTAATGTGCTCTAGACTTTTTCAATTTATTTGTGGAGTAATAAGTAAATTTCAACAAAGAATTAATTTTCGTGTTCAAGTTTATTTGTGGAGTAAGTCTTTAAATTTTGACTATTACTATCTAGTAAGCATGTTTTCAGTGTCAACAAAATAAATTAAAAAATACTACTACTAGGCTAAATTATGTCACTTTCTATGTCTGTTTGAGAATTAGCAAAATAAATATGATGGCAGCCCACGTTTTTACAGCACTTAAAATTTAATCATTAATTACTACTTATACTATAGCTTGAAATGGACATTTATTAATTTTTGGAAAATAATATATCTTACAATTTTATGTATTAATTTTTTTATCGTCAAATAAGTAAATATTATTAGTAGTAATTCTTTTAATTAGATATGTGATGTGTTGATTTAATTTTATAATTCTATATAACCTTATATATTAATATAAGTATCACAATTATTGATAGAGAAATTTCACAATATATAACAAAACTAATAAATTCTCATAAACAACATCTATGTATACCAATACTATGTTCCTTCTCAATCCAACGTCTCTCTCTCTCAAACGTGCTCTGACCAAGGTTCTTGTTTCAAAGAAAGTTGCTGTCTTACAGAAGAACCAAACAATAATCTCCAAAAATAAATAACTATCATTTTAAATAAAAAGATGGGTTCACTAAGGTAATTTTTATTTATCTATAATATAACACTTCAATTTCTATACCAAAATTTACAAGTTCGGAGGAAATGAAGGTGATACATTTTATTTTTTTTGTTCGTTTTAAAATTAGAAATATATTTTTATTTTAAAATTATAACGTAATATAATTTTCTTAATCTGTCATTACTTTTTCGCCAGTACGATAATATCACAGAACCACTAACTAATATTAAGACTATATTAGACAATATAAAATTATTCTTAAAAATCTTCGTTTTAAAAGTAATATTTTCTTAAGACTAATATTTTTATATATGGATAAGTTTCATAATTGTAATTGACGTAAATTTTATTATAATATATAACGGTACTCTATTTCCATACCCAAACAAATTTTATTACTGTTCATTTAAAAAAAAGTTTAACAAACTTTAGCTATGCACATCTATATCTATATAAAATATATAATTAGACAAAATTTAATTAATTGGTGTTCGTCTTTAATCTTTGGTTTTTGTTATAGGCTTAGAATTTAACTAAAAATAAAACACTTTTTATATTCCTACATAAAGTATTTTTGGTACTCCTATATAATGTTATGATTAATTTAATTAGAACTATGTTTTTATGGTTCTACAAATTTTAATATTAATTTATTATTTTGTAATAATTTTATTTTTCATAAGAGTCCTTTAGTTACTTAGTCATCTAATAAATTTTAACTTAAAAATTATATTTAGGATTTTAGTTTAAGTTTCTACTCAACTTTAATATTTAAATGACTATATATTAGAAATATTATGAGTACAAATAATGAATATAAAAAATTATATGTTAAATATATATACACACACACACACACACACACACACACACACACACACACACACACACATATATATATATATATATATATATTAATAGTTACTTTATTTAATAATTCTATTACATATAGGAGACATTTAGTTAATAAATGTTACAAAATAATTCTAACTTAAAGAATAGTTATTAAAATTTAGTTAGCTTTAAAAATTATAATTATAGTGGCAACTCATTATTTACAATAATTATATTCCTAAAAAATTATATATTAGAAATATAAGAAAAATATTATGAGTAAATAGTAATTAATATACAACAATTATAATGTATAATACAAAATATATTAACAATTAAAATTTAGTAAACAATTTTATTTCATACTGGAAACTTTAAGTTAGTTAATGCTAAAAAAAATTATGACTTATATATTACTAATTAAAATTTAATTACCTTTTAAAACTGAAATTATGATCGTAACTTATTTTTTTAGAATAGTTTTATTTTTTATAAAATTTATTTAGTTAATTAATTATACAATAGAGTATGATTAAACAATATGTTTAGGGTTTTAGGTTTCTACTTAACTTTGAACTATAATTAAAAATGCATATATAAATACAAAAGATTAATTATAAAAAATAAATATCAAATTAAAAATAACAAAAGAATTACTTTAGTAACACTCAATTGTGAATATTCGACAAATATATGTGATATGTAGTCAAAATAAATAGTAGTAAGATAGGTCCACACGATCCATTCTGAGTCGCCAGATATCACACTATAAAAATCAAATGCAAACTTCATTTATACAATTGTTGAACTGTCGTACAGAATACGACCACAGTTAAACTGTGAGTTTCAATACAAAATCTTTGTAACTCTCATGGTGTCTCGACCACAACACCTTACAAAGGTACTTTGTAAGACCCCAACTTATTATAAATGAAATTGAATTTCTCTATTTATTATTTTGAAATAGTAAAGATTGATTTGATTAATATGGTTAGTTATGGGTAAAATGCGCAAATATTTTAAATAAGCAAGTGGTTATAAAATATTCATTATTGTCGGGGAATATTCGTCTGGTCGTGGAATATTCTTACTGTAAGACCTCAAATTTTTTTTAATAAAATGAAATTTTCTTTATTTATTACTTTGAAATAGTAAGGGTTTATTTGATTAATGTGGTTAGTTATAGGTAAAATGCGCAAATATTTTTAAATAAGCAAATGGTTATAAAATATTCATCGTTGTCGAGGAATATTCGTTTGGTCGTAGAATATTCTTGCTATTGGGGAATATTCGTACGACGGCGTCGCCTTGTGTGGGCCCCATAACGGAAAGCGATTGGATGAAGAAAACGACAAGTATAAGTTGTTTATAAATAACGGCGTAGTTATTACCGTTAATACTGTTAGAATACCCGGTGGTTAAAACACAGTAATACGCGCTGTTGCACAGTAGCACACTGTATTGCACCAATTATTGATTCTTACGTAAGAAGACACTACTCAATAATTGTTACAGTAATTACTGTTCAATATTTTATTTTATTGATTCAATAATTGCTACGTTGATATTTTATATTACTGTCGTTTCAATAATTGTCACTACACAGTATTTTCTATTATCGGAGCAATAATTCATATTATCTGAATAATATTATTAGATAACATTATTGGTAATGTCTAGAAAGTTCTGTCTAAGGAGAGGTTTGGTCACCTAATTGTGCGCCAGTAAGGAGAGATCCTTATTGGAAAGCCCCCTCTTTCTTGGAAACGGTCTGATTGCCAGTATTGTGATTCTATAATATTATTTGTGGATAATTAATTATTAATTTATATGATAAGAAAAATATTCATTTTATGTGGATATAGATGGAGAAAATTTTAATGTGACAATTGTTGAAAATTAATATTTTATCTTTTTCTGCTAAAAAATTTATTTAAATATATTATTATATTATAATAATATAATAATGGTGATATTTTTATAATGAATGTGGGATATATAAATAAATGAGGAGGAAAAGTATTTTTGTTACTAAAAATATTTAAAACATGTTTTTCATATTTGTGGACCCCATTTCTTGACTGAAATTTGATTATAGCCTATAAAATCGTCCGTTTGTGGATTTCGGTCAATTTTTATTTGAAATTTAGAAAAAACTTTCTTCTGCAAAGTTGTAGAGAATAAAATTTCCTATGGAAAGAACATGAGGTTCGAATTTTTCTGATAAAAGGGCTATTTATTGTGAATTATTGAAGTTCCGAAATAATTAATTTTATTTTTTTGGAGTTTTAAATTATTTTTATATGAAAAACGTTTTTGGTGAGTTTGGCACGTGTGTGGCTGATGTTTTGGATCAGTGGAGGTGTGCGTAGGAATTTATAATATATATTAATATTTTATTAAATTTTCTGCTTTGGTGTTCTAAGTATTTTTCTATAAATAGGGTGTTTAGGTTAGAATTGAAAATCACACCAGAAACTGAAATATTCTCTCTATATATTATCGAGCGTATTCTTGTGACTATTTTGATATCTTGAGTGTTGTTATACGGTGTAAGTTTCTTTCAGCATTATATTTGATATTCCAGCCAGAAGTATTATTCTTTTGAGGTAAGCGATGTTATTTTTTTAGCAATGATATTATTTCTTTCAATATCATTATACCGAAATATTGGTAAGATTTTTCTTGTGAAATTCTTATCTTTTCATGTCGGGGTTACTATTCATGAGTTACTATTTACGAGTTACTATTCACGAGTACTATTCACGAAGCATGATAATTTTTTTTTCTTATGGAATTTCTACCTTTTAGTGTCGAGGTTACTATTCACGTATACGGCACTATTCATGTATACGTCACTATTCACAAAAAAATTAAATTTTTTTTTCTGTATCCAAGATATCTATTATGGATACTAGCTTTGATTGTATCCATGTTTTGATCATTCTTGAATTTTACTCCACTATGGTTATTTATGAAGTATTTTTGAACTTGGATTGTTTAAAATATAAATCCTTAATGTTTATTCTTTTGTTTCACTGAATTCGTTTTCTTTAAAATATTTTTCATCATCCTCAGTCCTAAATGATGATATAACTGAATATCTTTGGCTAGTAGTGCAAAGATTAATGATTTTATGATGAATATCTTTGGCCTGTAGTGCAAAGATGAACAGGTGTTGAGATGAACATGACCAACTGATGAATATCTTTGGCCTGTAGTGTAAAGATGAATATTTGATTCAAGATGCTTATTGATTGATGTTACAGGGATAAAATATTGATGATGGACTTTTAAATTCACAGATGATAGTAGATTTCATCATCTACTTAACTCTTCTAATGAATTATTATTTCCGCTGTGAATATTAATTTAAAATTTGTTATCTATTGTATTCTATTAAATTTTTTTCCTGTTGAAGACTAACGATAATTTGTTCTATATTATCTTAGTCATAATATTCTTTACTGTGCTAGTTGAGCTCACCCTTTTCTTTTTTGTTCCATTTTTCTTCTTAGGAGGCGAGAATGTAGCGGGTACTAGTCGGGGTATGGAATGATGGTTCAAGATAGTTGTCTTAGTAGTCCTCACTATTTTATAAAATAGTGTATCAATAAGTATAATGAGAACTTATTTGAGTATGAATACTGTCTAGATGATAATATTTGTATTTAAAATCACAATATATGTGTTGTCGTATTTTACACGGCAATTGTAATAATAAAGTTGTAGTTATTTTCTGTACCATGTATTTAGCGACTCAAAATAGGTTGGGTGGATTGGACCTATTTTGGGGGCGTTACACTTACTGTCGGGAAATATTCGTACGACGACGCAGCCTTGTGTGGGCCCCATAACGGAAAGCGATTAGATGAAGAAAACGACAAGTATAAGTTATTTATAAATAACGGCGTAGTTGTTGCCGTTAACACTGTTAGAATACCCGGTGGTTAAAACACAGAAATACGCGTTGTTACACAGTAGCACACGGTATTGCACTAATTATTGATTCTTACGTAAGAATGCACTACTCAATAATTGTTATAGTAATTACTGTTCAATATTTTATTTTATTGATTCAATAATTGCTACGTTTATATTTTATATTATTGTTGTTTCAATAATTGTCATTACACATTATTTTCCATTATCAGATTAATAATTCATATTGAAATAATATTATTAGATAGCATTATTGGCAATGTCTAGAAAGTTCTGTCTAAGGAGAGGTTTGGTCACCTAATTGCGCGTCAGTAAGGAAAAATCCTTATTGGAAAGCCACAACTTTCTTGAGAACGGCCTGGTTGTCAGTATTGTAATTCTGTAATATTATTTGTGAATAATTAATTATTAATTTATATGATAAGGAAAATATTCATTTTATGTGGATATAGATGGAGAAATTTTTTAATGTGACAATTGTTAAAAATTGATATTTTATCTTTTCTGATAAAATATTTCATTTAAATATACTATTATATTATAATAATATAATAATAGTAATATTTTTACAATGAATGTGGGATATATGAATAAATGAGGAGAAAGAGTATTTTTATTACTAAAAATATTTAAAACATGTTTTTCATGTTTGTGGACCCCATTTCTTGACTGAAATTTGATTATAGCCTATAAAACCGTCCGTATGTGGATTTTGGTCAATTTCTGTTTGGAATTTAAAAAAACTTAAACTTACAAAGTTGTAGAGAATTAAATTTCCTATAGAAGGACATAAGACTTGAATTTTTCTGATAAAGGGGCTATTTATTATGAATTATTGAAGTTCCGAAATAATTGATTTTTGAAGGTTTAAATAATTTTTAAAAGAAAAACGTTTTTTTTCATTTGTGGGCATGTGTTAAATGGTTGAAATCAGCTGGTAAGGTGTGCGTAGAAATTTAATTTATAAATATTATTATTTTATTAAATTTTTTGCTTTGGTGTTCTAAGTATTTTTCTATAAATAGGTTGTTTAGGTTAGAATTGAAAATCACACTAGAAACTAATGTTTTCTCTCTCTATATTATCGAGCATATTCTTGTGAGTATTTTGATACTTTGAGTGTTGTTATACGGTGCAAGTTCCTTCAGCACTATATCCGGTATTTCAGTCAGAAGTACAATCTTTTCGAGGTAAGGGATGTTATTTTTTTTTTAAATGATATTATTTCTTTCAATATCATTATGCCAAAATATTGGTCTGAACTTTTTATCAAATTTGAAACTTTTTGTGGCGGGGTTACTATTCACGTATACGGCACTATTCACGAATACAGCACTATTCACCGAAAAATTAAATTTTCATTTTTTGTCCAAGATATCTATTATGGATACTAGCATTGATTGTATCCATGTTTTGATCATTCTTAAATTTTACTTCATTATGATTATTTATGAAGTATTTTTGAACTCGGATTGTTTAAAGTACGAATCCTTAATATTAGTTCTTTTGTTTCACTGGATTCATTTTTTTAAAAATATTTTTCATCATTCTCAGTCCTAAATGATGATATTATTGAATATTTTTTGTAAGACCCCGAATTTTATGAAATAAAAGTATTCAATTTTTCTTATAATTACTATTCAGTAAATGGTTAAATTGATAAATGTTAAAATTAAGGGTGATATATGATTTTTTTTCAAAATACACAAGTAGTTATAAAATAATCATTGTTGTCGGGGAATATTCGTTTGGTCGTGGAATATTCTTTCTGTCGGAGAATATTCGTACGACGGCGCAACTATTTGTGGGCCCCATAACGAATAACTGCGGATGAAGAAAACGATAAATTTGAATTTTTTTACAAATAACGACGTAGTTGTTACCGTTAATACTATTGGAATACCCGGTGGTTAAAATACAGTAATACGCGTTATTGCACAGTAGCACACGGTATTGCATAGTATTTTTAAAATTATTGATTCTTACGTAAGAAGGCACTACTCAATAATTGTTACAGTAATTACTGTTCAATATTTTATTTTATTGATTCAATAATTGCTACGTTGGAATTTTGTATTATTGTTGTTCAATAATTGTTGCTGCACAGTATTTCCCATTATCAAATCAATAATTCATATTATTTGAATAGTATTATTAGATAGCATTATTGACAATGTCTAGAAAGTTCTGTCTAAGGAGAGGTTTGGTCATCTAATTGCGCGCCAGTAAGGAGAAATTCTTATTGAAAAGCCCCCTCTTTCCTGGGAACGGCCTGGTTGTCATAAATGTGATTCTGTAATATTATTTGTGAATAATTAATTATTGATTCATATGATAAGAAAATATTTATTTTATGTGGATATAAATGAGGGATATATTTTTGTGGTTAAAAATGAAGGAGTTAATGTTGAGATTTTTATCCGTATTTTTGTCGGAATGGAGGTATTAAAAATCAGGGTTTTTGAGATATTTTGCGGGGGTTATAATTTTTAATCCGACCGTTGGATCGTGGTAATTTTTGGATATGTTATACATATATAAGTTGAGTATATGCCCACAAATTTTGAACCGTTAAAAATGAACGTATGATTTATTATGAATTTTACGAGATGACTGGTTCAGAAATTGTTGAATTTTCGGAGTTTATCATTTTGGTGGAAAATTCTAGAATTGGTGGGCCCCACTTGTGGTTGGTGAAGAAATGTGCTGAATTATATTTCAAATGTGGTGGGTGGGAATAGTAGCAGGTAAAGCCATCAGGTTGCAGGTCAAACCTACCAAAATTTTCCTATAAATAGAGGGCTAAGTTAGAATTGAAAATCACACCAGAAACATAAGTTTTCTCTCTTTCTCTCTCTATATTATGAAGCATATTTTGTGAGTATTTAGATACTTTGAGAGTTGCTATTCAGTGCAAGTTTCCTTCAGCTTTACATTCCGGTCAGAAGTACTGCTCTTTTGAGGTAAGGGATAGTAAGGGATTGTAAGGGATAGTAAGGGATAGTAATGGATTTTAAGGGTTGTTATGATTTTCAGTTTCGTAATTTTTCTGATCTTCAAAAATTCTGGAAAAATTTGAAATGATATTTTGATGAGTTTTCTTGATTGTGTCCAAAAATGGTGATTTTTGGATGTATAGATTGAGAGTTATGAATTTTATGAGAAAAGACTATTTTAAAAGTAACAGCTTATAATTCCTTGTGGTTAACTCCAAAATTGATGAAATTTTTATTGGGAGTACATGTATATGATAGAAGTATACTCTGTGAATTTCAGAATTTTTAGACAAAAGTACAATTTTTGATAAATGTCTAAATATTCGGCTATTTTGGCCATATGAAAAATAGTAAATGACTTTTAAAAATTCTGAGAAAAATATATGTTCACTATGGGACTATATTATGCTAAATCCCAGAAAAGAAATATTTTTGGAACTGATTTGGTATTTTTCATGAAAATGGTCTAGTTATGAGTAAATGAATTAAATATGTTTTGTGAAGAAAAAAAATTAGAAAATAGGATTTTATGGCTTGAGAATCCTATATGAGGTATATGCAGATTTTTGATGAGGGTTTTGGTTATTGATGATGAAATTATAAGAGTTGGCATTTTATGATGATTAAATGCATTAATTAGTAAAGTGTAAACAATTAAAATAAATTGTTTATAAATTTAAGTAATGTTATTCTTTCAATATCATTATACCGAAATATTGGTATGAATTTTATTGTAGAATTTCTATCTTTTGTGTCGGGGTTACTATTCATGAGTTACGAATATTACTCTTGAGATTAAAACTATATGTTGATCATATTATTTTTATCATCATATATAACATTTTTATAACCCTGATGTTGAAATTCTCTTTCACTGGAGTGTAAAGATGGGTAGATTATTGGTATGATCATGACTAGGGTTCTCTTTGGCCTGTAGTGCAAAGTTGAATTGTGACTGGTATGATCATGACCATTGAATTTATAATTGAATATCTTAAGCTTAAGTGCAAAGGTGAATTGATCAACATGGTTATAATTATTGTTTATATAAATTCTGAAATGATTATATATTTCTTTGAGATATGAATATATTTGGCCTGTAGTGCAAATATAAATTGTTGATGAATATCTTTGGCATGTAGTGCAAAGATGGCCTGTTGATGAATATCTTTGGCCTGTAGTGCAAAGATGAACTGTTGTTGAATATCTTTGGCCCGTAGTGCAAAGATGGTTTGTTGATGAATATCTTTGGCCCGTAGTGCAAAGATGGTTTGTTGATGAATATCTTTGGCCCGTAGTGCAAAGATGGATTTGTTAGTATGATTATAAACAGGAGTTGTGATTTGGTATAACCATGATCTTTGATGTTTCAGGTAAAGACAGGTGATGAAAATATTCTTCGTCCTGGGTGCGAAGAAAAATTTATAGTCACAATTATGATTATGAGTTATTCATATGATTGTGGAAAGGAACTGTTGAGTGATGTTACATGGATAAAACATTGTTGGTGGATTTTTAACATGGAGAAGATAATAGACTTTATAGTCTATTTGACTCTTCTAATGGATTGCTCGTTCCGCTGCAACTATGGTTGAAATTTTTATCATTTACCATATGTTCTAAATCTCTGATTTATTATTGATGAAGGCTATTGATAATTTAATTATCTTTAGTCATGATATTCTTTACTGAGCTAGTTGTGCTCACCCTTTTGCTTCACAATTCCTTTCAGGTAATAAGAGTGTAGCTGGGTCGAGCGAGGGTAACGGGAAATAGAACGGTGGTCTCTAGCTGTGGATGTTCTCCCGAAGCAGTATAGAAAAGTTCATTTAGTAGTTATATTTGGTGAATCCAATAGGGTAAGGTGTACCCAACGTTGGAAGGGTGGTTTGCCACTATCATACAAGATGTCTAACGACATACAACCTCGTGTCATCATAAGACAGGGATGTGCTCATCCACTTGCTGAGTATATATACGAGCACTACCTATATAATCTTGGTGTTTGTTTGAAGTATAATTCTCAATTAGAGACAGTGGAGATAATGATAAGTCAAGAGAAGACTCACCATTGGGAAGAATATGATAGTAATCTTCTCGTTTTTCTTTGGGGTCTATTGGGTCAACCAAGGATAATTCTGTGGCCATATGATATCTATCATAACCTAGACGCGTGGCCTCCCATGTACGAAGGTTTCCTTGAGCACTTCCCAAAGATTCTAATTTCTAAAACAGTTTTTGACTATACATTTATGTAAGGTGTTATTGTGAGGTGATGTCCACGGTTGGAACATGAGTCACATTTGGTATATATTTGTATCCAAACTCACAGCATATGTGTTGTTGTATTTTGCACGACAATTGTTGTAATAAAGTTGTAGTTGTTTTCCGTACCATGTATTTGACGACTCAGAATGGGTTGGGTGGAATGGACCTATTTTGGGGTCGTTACATTTGGTATCAGAGCTTAGGGATATGATCTCTGGCGGAGATCGGGGAATACAACTAGGAGGGGAGAGAGGAGTAAATCCTTCGCTAGTGTGTCCTACCTAAGCTTATTTGTTGGTCAGTCATAATATCGGGATATTATGTGATATGTTAATTTGTTAAATTAACACTTGTTTTGAAGCTGTATTCTAGAATGTTATTTGAAATACAGGAGATGAGCAATGGAGAAATTATGATGACAGAGAAGATGGAATTTGAAATGAAAGGAAGGTATTCTCAACTCTTTGAAATACCAGGTACGTAAATTTCGGGGACGAAATTTCATAAGGAGGGGAGATTGTAAGACCCCGAATTTTATGAAATAAAAGTATTCAATTTTTCTTATAATTACTATTCAGTAAATGGTTAAATTGATAAATGTTAAAGTTAAGGGTGATATATGATTTTTTTTCAAAATACACAAGTGGTTATAAAATAATCATTGTTGTCGGGGAATATTCGTTTGGTCGTGGAATATTCTTTCTGTCGGGGAATATTCGTACGACGGCGCAGCTATTTGTGGGCCCCATAACGAATAACTGTCGGATGAAGAAAACGACAAATTTGAGTTTTTACAAATAACGGCGTAGTTGTTACCGTTAACACTGTTGGAATACCCGGTGGTTAAAATACAGTAATACGCGTTATTGCACAGTAGCACACGGTATTGCATAGTATTTTTAAAATTATTGATTCTTACGTAAGAAGGCACTACTCAATAATTGTTACAGTAATTACTGTTCAATATTTTATTTTATTGATTCAATAATTGCTACGTTGAAATTTTGTATTATTGTTGTTCAATAATTGTTGCTGCACAGTATTTCCCATTATCAGATCAATAATTCATATTATTTGAATAGTATTATTAGATAGCATTATTGGCAATGTCTAGAAAGTTCTGTCTAAGGAGAGGTTTGGTCATCTAATTGCGCGCCAGTAAGGAGAAATTCTTATTGGAAAGCCCCCTCTTTCCTGGGAACGGCCTGGTTGTCATAAATGTGATTCTGTAATATTATTTGTGAATAATTAATTATTGATTCATATGATAAGAAAATATTTATTTTATGTGGATATAAATGAGGGATATATTTTTGTGGTTAAAAATGAAGGAGTTAATGTTGAGATTTTTATCCGTATTTTTGTCGGAATGGAGGTATTAAAAATCAGGGTTTTTGAGATATTTTGCGGGGGTTATAATTTTTAATCCGACCGTTGGATCGTGGTAATTTTTGGATATGTTATACATATATAAGTTGAGTATATGCCCACAAATTTTGAACCGTTAAAAATGAACGTATGATTTATTATGAATTTTACGAGATGACTGGTTCAGAAATTGTTGAATTTTCGGAGTTTATCATTTTGGTGGAAAATTCTAGAATTGGTGGGCCCCACTTGTGGTTGGTGAAGAAATGTGCTGAATTATATTTCAAATGTGGTGGGTGGGAATAGTAGCAGGTAAAGCCATCAGGTTGCAGGTCAAACCTACCAAAATTTTCCTATAAATAGAGGGCTAAGTTAGAATTGAAAATCACACCAGAAACATAAGCTTTCTCTCTTTCTCTCTCTATATTATGAAGCATATTTTGTGAGTATTTAGATACTTTGAGAGTTGCTATTCAGTGCAAGTTTCCTTCGGCTTTACATTCCGGTCAGAAGTACTGCTCTTTTGAGGTAAGGGATAGTAAGGGATTGTAAGGGATAGTAAGGGATAGTAATGGATTTTAAGGGTTGTTATGATTTTCAGTTTCGTAATTTTTCTGATCTTCAAAAATTCTGGAAAAATTTGAAATGATATTTTGATGAGTTTTCTTGATTGTGTCCAAAAATGGTGATTTTTGGATGTATAGATTGAGAGTTATGAATTTTATGAGAAAAGACTATTTTAAAAGTAACAGCTTATAATTCCTTGTGGTTAACTCCAAAATTGATGAAATTTTTATTGGGAGTACATGTATATGATAGGAGTATACTCTGTGAATTTCAGAATTTTTAGACAAAAGTACAATTTTTGATAAATGTCTAAATATTCGGCTATTTTGGCCATATGAAAAATAGTAAATGACTTTTAAAAATTCTGAGAAAAATATATGTTCACTATGGGACTATATTATGCTAAATCCCAGAAAAGAAATATTTTTGGAACTGATTTGGTATTTTTCATGAAAATGGTCTAGTTATGAGTAAATGAATTAAATATGTTTTGTGAAGAAAAAAAATTGGAAAATAGGATTTTATGGCTTGAGAATCCTATATGAGGTATATGCAGATTTTTGATGAGGGTTTTGGTTATTGATGATGAAATTATAAGAGTTGGCATTTTATGATGATTAAATGCATTAATTAGTAAAGTGTAAACAATTAAAATAAATTGTTTATAAATTTAAGTAATGTTATTCTTTCAATATCATTATACCGAAATATTGGTATGAATTTTATTGTAGAATTTCTATCTTTTGTGTCGGGGTTACTATTCATGAGTTACGAATATTACTCTTGAGATTAAAACTATATGTTGATCATATTATTTTTATCATCATATATAACATTTTTATAACCCTGATGTTGAAATTCTCTTTCACCGGAGTGTAAAGATGGGTAGATTATTGGTATGATCATGACTAGGGTTCTCTTTGGCCTGTAGTTCAAAGTTGAATTGTGACTGGTATGATCATGACCATTGAATTTATAATTGAATATCTTAAGCTTAAGTGCAAAGGTGAATTGATCAACATGGTTATAATTATTGTTTATATAAATTCTGAAATGATTATATATTTCTTTGAGATATGAATATATTTGGCCTGTAGTGCAAATATAAATTGTTGATGAATATCTTTGGCATGTAGTGCAAAGATGGCCTGTTGATGAATATCTTTGGCCTGTAGTGCAAAGATGAACTGTTGTTGAATATCTTTGGCCCGTAGTGCAAAGATGGTTTGTTGATGAATATCTTTGGCCCGTAGTGCAAAGATGGTTTGTTGATGAATATCTTTGGCCCGTAGTGCAAAGATGGATTTGTTAGTATGATTATAAACAGGAATTGTGATTTGGTATAACTATAATCTTTGATGTTTCAGGTAAAGACAGGTGATGAAAATATTCTTCGTCCTGGGTGCGAAGAAAAAATTATAGTCACAATTATGATTATGAGTTATTCATATGATTGTGGAAAGGAACTGTTGAGTGATGTTACATGGATAAAACATTGTTGGTGGATTTTTAACATGGAGAAGATAATAGACTTTATAGTCTATTTGACTCTTCTAATGGATTGCTCGTTCCGCTGCAACTATGGTTGAAATTTTTATCATTTACCATATGTTCTAAATCTCTGATTTATTATTGATGAAGGCTATTGATAATTTAATTATCTTTAGTCATGATATTCTTTACTGAGCTAGTTGTGCTCACCCTTTTGCTTCACAATTCCTTTCAGGTAATAAGAGTGTAGCTGGGTCGAGCGAGGGTAACGGGAAAATAGAACGGTGGTCTCTAGCTGTGGATGTTCTCCCGAAGCAGTATAGAAAAGTTCATTTAGTAGTTATATTTGGTGAATCCAATAGAGTAAAGTGTACCCAACGTTGGAAGGGTGGTTTGCCACTATCATACAAGATGTCTAACGACATACAACCTCGTGTCATCATAAGACAGGGATGTGCTCATCCACTTGCTGAGTTTATATACGAGCACTACCTATATAATCTTGGTGTTTGTTTGAAGTATAATTCTCAATTAGAGATAGTAGAGATAATGATATGTCAAGAGAAGACTCACCATTGGGAAGAATATGATAGTAATCTTTTCGTTTTTCTTTGGGGTCTATTGGGTCAACCAAGGATAATTCTGTGGCCATATGATATCTATCATAACCTAGACGCGTGGCCTCCCATGTACGAAGGTTTCCTTGAGCACTTCCCAAAGATTCTAATTTCTAAAACAGTTTTTGACTATACATTTATGTAAGGTGTTATTGTGAGGTGATGTCCACGGTTGGAACATGAGTCACATTTGGTATATATTTGTATCCAAACTCACAGCATATGTGTTGTTGTATTTTGCACGACAATTGTTGTAATAAAGTTGTAGTTGTTTTCCGTACCATGTATTTGACGACTCAGAATGGGTTGGGTGGAATGGACCTATTTTGGGGTCGTTACATTTTTGGCCTGTAGTGCAAAGATGAATAATTTTCTGATGAATATCTTTGGCCATATTGCAAAGATGAACAGGTGTTGAGATGAACATGACCAACTGATGAATATTTTTGGCCTATAGTGCAAAGATGAACATTTAATTCCAGATATACATATTGATTGATGTTACAGGGATAAAATATTGACGATGAACTTTTAAATTCATAAATAGAAGATAGTAGATTTTATTCTCTACTTAACTCTTCTAATGAATTATTATTTCTGCTGCGAATATTGATTTAAAACTTGTTGTCTATTATATTCTATTATATTTTTTCCTGTTGAGGACTAACGATAATTTGTTCTATATTATCTTACTCATAATGTTCTTTACTGGGCTAGTTGAGCTCACCCTTTCCTTTTTGTTTTATTTTTTTCTTTTTAGGAGGCGAGAATGTAACAAGTGCTAGTCGGGGTATGGAATGATTGTTCTAGAAATTTGTTTAGTAGTCCTCACTATTTTTGTAAAATAATGTATCTATAATTGTAATGAGGACTTATTTGAGTGTGGATATTGTCTAGAAGATAATATTTGTATTTAAACTCACAGTTTAAGTGTTGTCGTATTTTACACGATAATTGTATTAATAAAGTTGTAGTTGTTTCTGTACAATATTTTGGTGACTCAGAATGGGTGATGTATACATGTTTTGGAGGCGTCACAGTTGGTATCAGAGCTTAGGGATATGGTCTTTGGCGGAGATCGGGGAATAGAACTAGGAGGGGAGAGATGAGTAAATCCTTCGCAAGTGTGTCCTACCTAAGCTTATTTGTTGGTTGGTCAAAATATAGGGATATTATGTGATATTTTTTTAATTAACCCTTATTTTATGGCAGTATTTGAGAATGACAACCGAGAATGTTAACAGTGGAGTAAATGAAACCGTAGAGACACTATTAATCTCCAATGAGGAGAACGTGCAGCAGGCTGACAATGTTCCTCCTGTAAACAACACCACTGAGCAGATGATGAATGATGGAATGTTTAAAAGCTTTTTGCAGTTCATGCAAAATCAGACGAGGGAGACTCGTGTACAAAATAAAGGTGAAAATGATAGTAACGCACGGTTTGTCACAGCCAAGCAGTTCAAAGAGTTGGGACCACCAGAATTCTGGGAAAAATCGGATCCGATTAAAGCGGAGACGTGGGTCAAACAAATTACCAAGATATTCGATGTCTTGGGATGCACGGAGGAACAGAAGGTTCCATTAGCCACTTTTATGTTCCTTAATGAGGCAGATTACTAGTGGGAATCTGTGAACCGTACCCATCCAGCTGCACTCAGCATGTCTTGGGAGATATTTTAGAAACTGTTCAATGACAAGTACTTTCCTGAAAGTATTCGTCATATGAAGGAAGTTGAGTTTGTTATACTGGAACAAAATAACATGACGGTGTCCCAGTACGAGGCGAAGTTCGCTGAGTTATCCAGGTTTGCACCTCATTTAGTCGAGAATGAAGAACGTATGACGCGAATGTTTCTGAGAGGTTTGAAACCCGACATACGTCAGTATCTCATTTTCCATAAATTTTATCTATATTCAGATGTTATTAACAGGGCTCAATTATTAGAGCGAGATAATGAGTACGTTCAACCGAGGGACAACAACCAGGGTCAGACCGGTGACAACAGTCATCGGAGCAATGATAACCAGCGCGGAGAAAAGAATACGGACAAAAGCGGTAACCACTTTGGTGGTAATCGTAGCCATGATAATAGAAGAAGCGAGTCGGGAGGAGATTTTAAAAAGAGGAGATTCAACAATGATAATGTGAAGACGTCAGCACCAGTAGCAACTATTTTTAAGGGAGGAGAACGACCACCGGTTGTATGCTATAAATTTAAAAAAGTGGGTGTTGATTGATTTCGCAATCAATGAATACGTGCAAGTATACACGGTCAATAAGTAATAAAGTGAAAGTAGAGTATCGTTCCCACGAGGAATTATTTAATAAATACCACCAAGTACTAATTCTTAACCAAATCAATTTTATTTAAACAACCAATAATTGTGATTTCTAGATTTAAGAAAACTAAATTTAACAAAACAAAAAGATTATTCTTAAAGAAAGCAAATAAACAACTAAGAATTGATGGAATTCAGATAAATAAGAATTAAGACTCCAATATCCCCAATTATGAATTATAAATCAATTATTCAACTATCTCAATTATTATATCTACTGAATTGTTAACAGAAATTCTCAAATACCAAAAGCCCTCTCTCGAGTGATCAATTGCCTTCTATTTAACCCAGATTAATTTTGCAATATCTCTATGCAAAACAATTGAATTAAACTCGTTACAAACCCAATTCCTTTTATGTTACTTGCGGCAAATAGATATTCTCATTCTATTCACAAACCTAATTATTCACTGTGCAAATAACTAAGTCACATGTCACCAAGCCTAGTTCTAACCCTAGAATTCCTTTCCCAATTCCTTCTAGAGTAACAAGGTAATTATTGATCAGATAATTAATCAATAAGCTCAAAGCAAGATGAACAATTCACTTCAACACAAATAATTAGAATAAATTAAATAATCAATTCAAAACCATAAAAAGTTCAATTGAAATCTTAATAAAAGAGTTAGTTCATAATTAATGAATTAAAATCAAGAATCCACAATTGAATAGATATTAAAAGATAAAAGTATGATAAGAGAAGATAATAGAATCTGTTGTCAGCAAATCTGATGCTCCCCTCTTGCTCCTGCTCTTGATCTTCAATGATCTCCAAGTTGTTTCAATCTCTAAAATTAATAAGAACTAGGGTTAATGTCTAATCTAATGGAGTGTATCTCTAATCTAAGCTATGTAATCTCCCTTTATTTTATGCCTCCCGTCATGTATTTATAGGTTACAAGTCAAATTTTTAGTTTAGGAACAAACCCAATCCAATTTGGAGTCAAAAAGATGTCAAAATTCGCCCAAAACGCGTCCAGGCCGCACCAACCTCTTCCCCCAGCGCCCCAGCATTGGGCTCGACGCATAAACTCTGCCTTATAGCGCCCCGGCGCTGGAAATTGCCTTGAAATTAGCGCCCCGGCGCTAGTGTATTTTTTGGAAATTTTTTGCTCCGACGTCCTTTGGGAAAATGGCCATAACTTCTTCGCCCGAACTCCGATTTCGACGATTCAAGATGTTCCTGAAAGAGGAGAAGTAGATTTACAACTTTCATTCTTTAAGTTTTTCGAAATAAGGTCCGTAGAAATACTCAAATTGGCTCTGAAATAACTGCTGTGTAAATGGCAAGCTGAAAACGCGAATCTAGCCACCCCAAACGTCGATCCAAGTAACTTTTATCCCAAATCCTACAAAACAATGTAAAACATGCATGAATGGACACAAATACTTAAAAACTATTCTAAAAGACTTGAGAATAACAATAAATTAAGCCCGAATGTATCCAATTCATGTCTATAAAACTCACTCATCAAATACCCCAAACTTAAACCTTTGCTTGTCCTCAAGCAAAAACACAAAAGAACTAAAAATAAACAAACTAACTCAACTACATGAATGCATACGCATGATCTACTTCCTAATATACATACGAACCCAGTAATAAATCAGTATGATATATAGCAACAGGCCTCAAAGTTACCATTGTTACTCAAATAATATATCCAATCAAGTCAAAATCCATAACTCTAACTAATTAGTCAATCCAAACCTGTCATCACCCATGTTTTGTGTGTGTGCTTGTTAACCATTCTAACCAACCACAATTCAAGATAATCACATAACAAACTTCTTAGAAGGAAAATTTCAGTTCCAATTCAATTACTTTTGTGAACATGACAACTCCGGTTAAAACTAAGCAATTACCAAGTCTAAGGGTAAATACAATATTTATTTATACTTTTATTCAACCACGAGGGCATTTTTGCTCTTTCTCGTGTTTTTTTCATTTTTTTTTCTCATGGCTGTGCAATGTCTTATTCCCTTAGGCTTTTCAATGCTACCTTAACGAGCATTCGACCAACGACTCCCAAGCCATTAAGACCTTAGGACGCTAGGTGTAAAGATAATCCCCTCGGGCTTACTTACTCAAGTAACAAAGGCCACAAAACTAGACAAGCATGCCACGGTGTTTATTCTCTTTCTTTTTTTTCTTCTGGATTTTCTATTTTTTTTTCTTTTCATCATTTTTTCTCTTTTTTTTCTTTTTGTAATATATATATCCCATAGATTCCCCCAAACTCAAGCTTTTACGTCATTCTAACCTTTACCGTCAGTTCACTAATTTCTTTAAATTTAAACCAAGATTGTCCCTCAGAAACAAATTATGAAACCCTTGAACTAAGTGGATTAAAACAGTTAAACTTTAAGTGCTAACCGGTTACATAAGTTTCAGACAGGCTCAGATTATCATCATGATTAAAATTAGAACTCATCATCAATTATCAACATTGTTCAATTTAACAATTAATACCAATCTTATCATAGGCCGAGCTAAGACCACACCAACTAATCGCACAGATTCATGCAAAAAAATAAAAAAAAATACAATTATACTACATGAACACATACTAATGCAACACATATATGAATATGCAAATAACTACCATGTACTATATGCAACCTAAAAAAAACACAATGCTAACACACACAAAAATGAACTACTATGCAGATAACTAACTATACGCAATACGACACTAAGATGCCCCCAAACTTAAACTAGACATTGTCCTCAATGGATGAAATATGAAAAAGTAAAGCAGAGGACTTCCCTGAAAATATAGCAATCTTCCTCCTTGTCCACTAAGTTTGGAGAATATGCTAGGCACATGGAACAAATTGGGCACCACTTGAATTTGACTTGACTAACCTGTAAACCATGATAGAAGCAATTTTATTAAATCCTAAATAAATGCAAATTCAAAACTACTAATATAAAACCTAATAAAAACTAAAAATAAAAATTAAACTTGGGTTGCCTCCCAATAAGCGCTTGTTTTATAGTCTCAGCCTGACTTCTTCAATTCTCTATCCAATTTCTCTTCAAAAGTTGAGGAACCCTCCATCCATCGGAAATAATATAGCTTTTGGTAGGTTCCCATTTACGATAGCCATTGTATTAAAGTCACCTAGCATGATCTTTTTAGATAGGATCCCCATTAAGTATGACAAACCACTAGATGCTTTCCCCATTGTGTTTGTGATCAAATTATGGCATGGAAGCTTGTCAAACACAATGGGCTCTTCCTCTATCTTCTCCTTTTCAACCCACCAAGACTCCACAGTTGTACTAGCTCTTATGTCACAAAGAACTTTGCCGACGACATGACTGCCAATTGGGCATGGTTTTACAAAATTACCCGGATTCTTGAACTTTGATGGAGAAGGTACATGGGACACTATCAAAATTGGCTCATCTTCATTGGTGCTCAAAGTTAGATCTTTGCCGATCTCTTTTTGTTGGTCTCCAAGTCTTTCCTCTCTTTTAACATCTATATCATTTGGCACATCCGATTGCAGATTTGGTTCGGGCTCAACATCAGTCTCGTCATCCATGTCATAGAGCCAAGTGTATTGAGGATGGTTATTCAACGCTTGTGCTATCTGCCCCAATTGATTTTCCAGATTCTTGATTGATGCATTCTGACTTTGTATACTTAGCTCCATTTGATTAAATCTCTTATCACTCTCCTCACTCCTTTTTTCAGACGCTCTAATGAATTTTTTCAAGGCTTCCTCCCAATTTGAATGTTCTTCCTTTTGTAGTAGAGGTGGACACGAGAAATCCGGTGGGTATGTTGGACTTAGAGCATAAAATTGTTCTTGATTGTTACTCCATGAAGAATCCGGGTGATACCCCCAATCCTGATGATAGTTGTTGGTATAGACATAACTGTTGGGGTAATCACCACTATACTGTACCGGCTCGAAACTGATGGCGCATTGATGACTCATATGATTTCCAGCACAATAATCACAAGTAACCGCCACACTTTGACGACGTTGAGCTTCAAAAGCTTCAAGCATCCTCGAAAGTGTCTCCATCTGTGCTGACAATGCAGAAAGTTTCTTGAGTCTGTCAATCTCCGCTCCCCGTGGTTGAGTCATGTTCGTATATGGCCATTGATACGCAAAGTCATCCATGGTACCTAAAAAGAGAGAAATATAGGAAGAGAATGAGAAATAAAAATAAAAATAAAAATATTTAAATTAAGACTAATTTGATTGAAATTAATATTGGTAAATAATTATTAAATTAATTCCCCGACAATGGCGCCAAAAACTTGTTGATTGATTTCGCAATCAATGAATACGTGCAAGTATACACGGTCAACAAGTAATAAAGTGAAAATAGAGTATCGTTCCCACGAGGAATTATTTAATAAAAATCACCAAGTACTAATTCTTAACCAAATCAATTTTATTTAAACAACCAATAATTGTGATTTCTAGATTTAAGAAAACTAAATTAAACAAAATAAAAAGATTATTCTAAAAGAAAGCAAATAAACAACTAAGAATTGATGGAATTCAGATAAATAAGAATTAAGACTCCAATATCCCCAATTATGAATTATAAATCAATTATTCAACTATCCCAATTATTATATCTACTGAATTGTTAACAGAAATTCTCAAATACCAAAAGCCCTCTCTCGAGTGATCAATTGCCTTCTATTTAACCCAGATTAATTTTGATATATCTCTATGAAAAATAATTGAATTAAACTCGTTACAAACCCAATTCCTTTTATGTTACATGCGGCAAATAGATATTCTCATTCTATTCACAAACCTAATTATTCACTGTGCAAATAACTAAGTCACATGTCACCAAGCCCAGTTCTAACCCTAGAATTCCTTTCTCAATTCCTTCTAGAGTAACAAGGTAATTATTGATCAGATAATTAATCAATAAGCTCAAAGCAAGATGAACAATTCACTTCAACACAAATAATTAGAATAAATTAAATAATCAATTCAAAACCATAAAAAGTTCAATTAAAATCTTAATAAAAGAGTTAGTTCATAATTAATGAATTAAAACCAAGAATCCACAATTGAATAGACATTAAAAGATAAAAGTATGATAAGAGAAGATAATAGAATCTGTTGTCAGCAAATCTGATGCTCCCCTCTTGCTCCTGCTCTTGATCTTCAATGATCTCCAAGTTGTTTCAATCTCTAAAACTAATAAGAACTAGGGTTAATGTCTAATCTAATGGAGGGTATCTCTAATCTAAGCTATGTAATCCCCCTTTATTTTATGCCTCCCATCATGTATTTATAGGTTACAAGTCAAATTTTTAGGTTAGGAACAAACCCAATCCAATTTGGAATCAAAAAGATGTCAAAATTCGCCCAAAACGCGTCCAGGCCGCACCAACCTCTTCCCCCAGTGCCCCAACACTGGGCTCGTCGCTCAAACTCTGCCTTATAGCACCCCGACGCTGGAAATTGCCTTGAAATTAGCGCCCCGGCGCTAGTGCTTTTTTTGGAAATTTTCTGCTCTCTGACGTCCTTTGGGAAAATGGCCATAACTTCTTCGTCCGAACTCCGATTTCGACGATTCAAGATGTTCCTGAAAGAGGAGAAGTAGATTTACAACTTTCATTCTTTAAGTTTTTCGAAATAAGGTCCGTAGAAATACTCAAATTGGCTCTGAAATGACTGCTGTGTAAATGGCAAGCTGAAAACGCGAATCTAGCCACCCCAAACGTCGATCCAAGTAACTTTTATCCCAAATCCTACAAAACAATGTAAAACATGCATGAATGGACACAAATACTTAAAAACTATTCTAAAAGACTTGAGAATAATATTAAATTAAGTCTAAATGTATCCAATTCATGTCTATAAAACTCACTCATCAAATACCCCCAAACTTAAACCTTTGCTTGTCCTCAAGTAAAAACACAAAAGAACTAAAAATAAACAAACTAACTCAACTACATGAATGCATACGCATGATCTACTTCCTAATATACATACGAACCCAGTAATAAATCAGTATGATATATAGCAACAGGCCTCAAAGTTACCATTGGTACTCAAACAATATATCCAATCAAGTCAAAATCCATAACTCTAACTAATTAGTCAATCCAAACCTGTCATCACCCATGTTTTGTGTGTGTACTTGTTAACCATTCTAACCAACCACAATTCAAGATAATCACATAACAAACTTCTTAGAAGGAAAATTTCAGTTCCAATTCAATTACTTTTGTGAACATGACAACTCCGGTTAAAACTAAGCAATTACCAAGTCTAAGGGTAAATACAATATTTATTTATACTTTTATTCAACCACGAGGGCATTTTTGCTCTTTCTCGTGTTTTTTTCATTTTTTTTTCTCATGGCTGTGCAATGTCTTATTCCCTTAGGCTTTTCAATGCTACCTTAACGAGCATTCGACCAACGACTCCCAAGCCATTAAGACCTTAGGACGCTAGGTGTAAAGATAATCCCCTCGGGCTTACTTACTCAAGTAACAAAGGCCACAAAACTAGACAAGCATGCCACGGTGTTTATTCTCTTTCTTTTTTTTCTTCTGGATTTTCTATTTTTTTTTCTTTTCATCATTTTTTCTCTTTTTTTTCTTTTTGTAATATATATATCCCATAGATTCCCCCAAACTCAAGCTTTTACGTCATTCTAACCTTTACCGTCAGTTCACTAATTTCCTTAAATTTTAACCAAGATTGTCCCTCAGAAACAAATTATGAAACCCTTGAACTAAGTGGATTAAAATAGTTAAACTTTAAGTGCTAACCGGTTACATAAGTTTCAGACAGGCTCAGATTATCATCATGATTAAAATTAGAACTCATCATCAATTATCAACATTGTTCAATTTAACAATTAATACCAATCTTATCATAGGCCGAGCTAAGACCACACCAACTAATCGCACAGATTCATGCAAAAAAAATAAATAAAAATACAATTATACTACATGAACACATACTAATACAACACATATATGAATATGCAAATAACTACCATGTACTATATGCAACCTAAAAAAAACACAATGCTAACACACACAAAAATGAACTACTATGCAGATAACTAACTATATGCAATACGACACTAAGATGCCCCCAAACTTAAACTAGACATTGTCCTCAATGGATGAAATATAAAAAAGTAAAGCAGAGGACTTCCCTGAAAATATAGCAATCTTCCTCCTTGTCCACTAAGTTTGGAGAATATGCTAGGCACATGGAACAAATTGGGCACCACTTGAATTTGACTTGACTAACCTGTAAACCATGATAGAAGCAATTTTATTAAATCCTAAATAAATGCAAATTCAAAACTACTAATATAAAACCTAATAAAAACTAAAAATAAAAATTAAACTTGGGTTGCCTCCCAATAAGCGCTTGTTTTATAGTCTCAGCCCGACTTCTTCAATTCTCTATCCAATTCCTCTTCGAAAGTTGAGGAACCCTCCATCCATCGGAAATAATATAGCTTTTGGTAGGTTCCCATTTACGATAGCCATTGTATTAAAGTCACCTAGCATGATCTTTTTAGATAGGATCCCCATTAAGTATGACAAACCACTAGATGCTTTCCCCATTGTGTTTGTGATCAAATTATGGCATGGAAGCTTGTCAAACACAATGGGCTCTTTCTCTATCTTCTCCTTTTCAACCCACCACGACTCCACAGTTGTACTAGCTCTTATGTCACAAAGAACTTTGCCGACGACATGACTGCCAATTGGGCATGGTTTTGCAAAATTGCCCGGATTCTTGAACTTTGGTGGAGAAGGTACATGGGACACTATCAAAATTGGCTCATCTTCATTGGTGCTCAAAGTTAGATCTTTGCCGATCTCTTTTTGTTGGTCTCCAAGTCTTTCCTCTCTTTTAACATCTATATCATTTGGCACATCCGATTGCAGATTTGGTTCGGGCTCAACATCAGTCTCGTCATCCATGTCATAGAGCCAAGTGTATTGAGGATGGTTATTCAACGCTTATGCTATCTGCCCCAATTGATTTTCCAGATTCTTGATTGATGCATTCTGACTTTGTATACTTAGCTCCATTTGATTAAATCTCTTATCACTCTCCTCACTCCTTTTTTCAGACGCTCTAATGAATTTTTTCAAGGCTTCCTCCCAATTTGAATGTTCTTCCTGTTGTAGTAGAGGTGGACACGAGAAATCCGGTGGGTATGTTGGACTTAGAGCATAAAATTGTTCTTGATTGTTACTCCAAGAAGAATCCGGGTGATACCCCCAATCCTGATGATAGTTGTTGGTATAGACATAACTGTTGGGGTAATCACCACTATACTGTACCGGCTCGAAACTAATGGCGCATTGATGACTCATATGATTTTCAGCACAATAATCACAAGTAACCGCCACACTTTGACGACGTTGAGCTTCAAAAGCTTCAAGCATCCTCGAAAGTGTCTCCATCTGTGCTGACAATGCAGAAAGTTTCTTGAGTCTGTCAATCTCCGCTCCCCGTGGTTGAGTCATGTTCGTATATGGCCATTGATACGCAAAGTCATCCATGGTACCTAAAAAGAGAGAAATATAGGAAGAGAATAAGAATTAAAAATAAAAATAAAAATGTTTAAATTAAGACTAATTTGATTGAAATTAATATTGGTAAATAATTATTAAATTAATTCCCCGATAACGGCGCCAAAAACTTGTTGATTGATTTCGCAATCAATGAATACGTGCAAGTATACACGGTCAATAAGTAATAAAGTGAAAGTAGAGTATCGTTCCCACGAGGAATTATTTAATAAAAATCACCAAGTACTAATTCTTAACCAAATCAATTTTATTTAAACAACCAATAATTGTGATTTCTAGATATAAGAAAACTAAATTAAACAAAATAAAAAGATTATTCTAAAAGAAAGCAAATAAACAACTAAAAATTGATGGAATTGAGATAAATAAGAATTAAGACTCCAATATCCCCAATTATGAATTATAAATCAATTATTCAACTATCCCAATTATTATATCTACTGAATTGTTAACAGAAATTCTCAAATGCCAAAAGCCCTCTCTCGAGTGATCAATTGCCTTCTATTTAACCCAGATTAATTTTGATATATCTCTATGCAAAACAATTGAATTAAACTAGTTACAAATCCAATTCCTTTTATGTTAAATGCGGCAAATAGATATTCTCATTCTATTCACAAACCTAATTATTCACTGTGCAAATAACTAAGTCACATGTCACCAAGCCCAGTTCTAACCCTAGAATTCCTTTTCCAATTCCTTCTAGAGTAACAAGGTAATTATTGATTAGATAATTAATCAATAAACTCAAAGCAGATGACCAATTCACTTCAACACAAATAATTAGAATAAATTAAATAATCAATTCAAAACCATAAAAAGTTCAATTGAAATCTTAATAAAAGAGTTAGTTCATAATTAATGAATTAAAACCAAGAATCCACAATTGAATAGACATTAAAAGATAAAAGTATGATAAGAGAAGATAATAGAATATGTTGTCAGCAAATCTGATGCTCCCCTCTTGCTCCTGCTCTTGATCTTCAATGATCTCCAAGTTGTTTCAATCTCTAAAACTAATAAGAACTAGGGTTAATGTCTAATCTAATGGAGTGTATCTCTAATCTAAGCCATGTAATCCCCCTTTATTTTATGCCTCTCATCATGTATTTATAGGTTACAAGTCAAATTTTTAGGTTAGGAACAAACCCAATCCAATTTAGAGTCAAAAAGATGTCAAAATTCGCCCAAAACGCGTCCAGGCCGCACCAACCTCTTCCCCCAGTGCCCCAACACTGGGCTCGTCGCTCAAACTCTGCCTTATAGCACCCCGACGCTGGAAATTGCCTTGAAATTAGCGCCCCGGCGCTAGTGCTTTTTTTGGAAATTTTCTGCTCCGACGTTCTTTGGGAAAATGGTCATAACTTCTTCGTCCGAACTCCAATTTCGACGATTCAAGATGTTCCGGAAAGAGGAGAAGTAGATATACAACTTTCATTCTTTAAGTTTTTCGAAATAAGGTCCGTAGAAATACTCAAATTGGCTCTGAAATGACTGCTGTGTAAATGGCAAGCCGAAAACGCGAATCTAGCCACCCCAAACGTCGATCCAAGTAACTTTTGTCCCAAATCCTACACAACAATGTAAAACATGCATGAATGGACACAAATACTTAAAAACTATTCTAAAAGACTTGAGAATAACAATAAATTAAGCCCGAATCTATCCAATTCATGTGTATAAAACTCACTCATCAGAGGGGCACATCAGCCCAAACTGCCCACAACAGTTCAAGGTATGCTATAATTATGGAAAGGAAGGGCATATTGCTCAAGATTGTGCCGTAGCGAAATCAAGTCCAGCGAGGATGGTGACTCAAAAGGTTGTCCTAGAAAAGTCAAAGTCAACTGTTCCTGGAAGAGCGTTTGTTGTGACTAGTCAAAATATAAGAAACCCAAACGAGGTGATCATGGGTAAGCTAATCATAAATTCTTACGAAGTTTATACATTACTGGATACCGGTTCTACCCATTCATTTATCTCTCCTGCTTGTGCTCAACGTTTAAACTTGACTCCGGAGAAATTAGACTTTGACCTATCTGTGAAGACTCTTTTAGGAGAAACTTTCATTACATCCACTGTTTATAAATCTTGTTTGATCTAAGTTGGCACCATCACACTACCTGTTGACCTTATCGCTTTAAAGATACTTGCATTTGATGTGATTTTAGGGATTGATTGGTTAACTACTCATCATGCCAAAATTGATTATTTTCGTAAGGTTGTTAGTTTTCATATTCCTAACCAACCTATTATTCGAATTCAAGCAACTAAACCACTGAAATCAATCGCTATCATATCAAGCCATAAAGCCATTCGTTTATTAAAAAATGGATGTCAAGCTTTCTTAGCCTATGTTATGGATTTGAATAAAGACACGTCAGATTTGAATAATATTCCTGTTATTAGTGACTTTCCTGACGTATTCCTTGAAGAACTTCCCGGTCTACCCCCATAACGTGAAGTTAAATTTTTTATTGATCTTGAACTTGGTACAAAGCCCATTTCTAAAACCCTATATCGAATGGCTCCTATTGAACTTCAGGAGTTAAAGGTCCAACTACAGGAGTTGTTGGACATCGGTTTCATTCGTCCTAGTACATCTCCTTGGGGTGCTCCTATTTTATTTGTAAAGAAGAAAGACGGGAGTATGCGACTTTGTATTGACTATCGAGAATTGAATCATGTCACCATCAAGAATAGGTATCCGCTACCTCGTATTGATGACCTGTTTGACCAGTTGCAAGGAGCACAATTCTTTTCAAAGATCGATCTTCGTTCTGGATATCATCAGCTGAAGATTAGAACTGAGGATATTCCAAAGATTGTCTTCAGAACTCGGTACGGGCATTATGAATTCCTAGTCATGTCTTTTGGATTTACTAATGCTCATGCGGCTTTCATGGATATGATGAACCGAGCATTCAAGGAATATTTGGATCAGTTTGTTGTTGTCTTTATTGATGACATCCTCATATATTCCAAAAGTCGTGAAGATCATGAGCACCATTTGAAGCTGGTACTCCAAAGGCTTCGTGAAAATAAGCTATATGCCAAGTTAAAGAAATACGAGTTTTGGCTTGAGGAAGTAGCATTCCTTGGCCACGTGGTGTCAAAACATGGAGTATCTGTTGACCCAGCGAAGATTGAAGCAATACAAACTTGGGAGCAACCGAAGTCGGTGACCGAAGTACGTAGCTTTCTGGGTTTAGCTGGTTATTATCGAAGATTCTTGGAAGGATTTTCTCGAATCACTACTCCGTTAACTCAACTGACTCGGAAAGATACAAAATTCATATGGAGCGAGGAATGCGAGAATAGTTTTCAAGAGCTCAAGAGGAGACTTATTTCGACACCTATCCTGACAATACCATCTGGTTCGGATGGATTTGTTATCTACAGCGATGCTTCAGGCAAAGGGTTAGGATGTATTCTCATGCAACATGGGAAGGTCATAGCTTATGCCTCGCGACAACTCAAAGAATATGAGAGGAATTACCCTACTCATGATCTAGAGTTGGCAGCAGTCGTTTTCGCGTTAAAAATCTGGAGGCACTATCTATATGGGGAGAAAGTGGAGATATATTCGGATCATAAAAGCCTCTAATATTTCTTTACCCAAAAGGAACTCAACATACGGCAACGACGATGGCTTGAGCTGTTGAAAGACTATGACCATACCATTCAATACCATCCTGAAAAAGCAAACGTGGTAGCTGACGCATTAAGTAGAAAATCATATGCGGGAACGAGTGCGATGTTATCAACACAAATGCCCATTTTGTGTGATTTACAAAAGATGAAGATAGAATTCAAGACTCCGGGTGTAAGACCCCGAATTTTATGAAATAAAAGTATTCAATTTTTCTTATAATTACTATTCAGTAAATGGTTAAATTGATAAAAGTTAAAGTTATGGGTGAAATGTGCAAATTTTACAAAATAAACAAGTGGTTATAAAATATTCATTGTTGTCGGGGAATATTCGTTTAGTCGTAGAATATTCTTTCTGTCGAAGAATATTCGTACGACGGCGCAGCCATTTGTGGGCCCCATAACGGAAAGCGATTGGATGAAGAAAACGACAAAAATAAGTTGTTTATAAATAACGGCGTAGTTGTTACCGTTAATACTGTTGGAATACCCGGTGGTTAAAACACAGTAATACGCGTTGTTGCACAGTAGCACGCGGTATTGCACCAATTATTGATTTTTACGTAAGAAGGCATTACTCAATAATTGTTACAGTAATTACTGTTCAATATTATAATTTATTGATTCAATAATTGCTGCGTTGATATTTTATATTACTGTTATTTTAATAATTGTCACTACACAGTATTTTCTATTATCGGAACAATAATTTATATTATCTGAATAATATTATTAAATAACATTATTGGTAATGTCTAGAAAGTTCTGTCTAAGGAGAGGTTTGGTCATCTAATTGCGCGCCAGTAAGGAGAGATCCTTATTGGAAAGTCCCCTCTTTCCTGGGAACGGCCTGGTTGCTAGTACTGTGATTCTGTAATATTATTTGTGTATAATTAATTATTGATTTATATGATGAGGAAAATATTAATTTTATGTGGATATAGATGGAGAAAATTTTTAATGTGACAATTGTTGAAAATTAATATTTTATCTTTCTCTGATAAAATAATTCATTTAAATATATTATTTTAATAATATATTAATGGTGATATTTTTACAATGAATGTGGGATATATGAATAAATGAGGAGGAAGAGTATTTTTGTGGCATTAAATGATTAACACATGTTTTGTGTGTTGGTGGACACAATTCTTGACCGAAAATTTATTATTGACTGTAAAATTGTCGGTTTGTGGATTTCGGTCAATTTCTGTTTGGAATTTGGAAAAACTTTCTTCTGCAAAGTTGTAGAGAATTGAATTTCCTATAAAAACTCGCGAGATTCGAATTTTCTGATAAAAGGGCTATTTATTACGAATTATTGAAGTTCCGAATTATTGAGTCTGAATTGATTTTTGTTACAAAAATTGTTTAAAACATGTTTTTCATTTTTGGTGCATTTGTGTGGAAAATGTGTTTTTGATGTGGTGGGCTAAGGAAAATTTGGTTATAAATATATTATTATATTTAATTTTCTACTTTGGTGTTCTAAGCAATTTCCTATAAATAGGTGCTTAGGTTAGAATTGAAAATCACACCAGAAACTGAAGTTTTCTCTCTATTTCTCTCTCTATATATTGAGCGTATTCTTGTGAGTATTTGATATCTTGAGTGTTGCTATACGGTGCAAGTTCGTTCAGCGTTATTCCAGTCAGGAGTACTGCTCTTTTGAGGTAAGGGATAGTAAGGGATGTTATTTCTTCTTAAATGATATTATTTTCTTCAATATCATTATGCCGAAGTATTGATCTGAACTTTTTATCAAATTTGGAACTTTTCATGTCGGGGTTACTATTCATGAGTTACTATTCACGAGTTACTATTCATGGGTTACTATCCACGAATTACTATTCATGGGTTACTATTCACGAGCTACTATTCATGAGTTACTATTCACGAGTTACTATTCCTGAGTTACTATTCACGAGTTACTATTCATGAGTTATTATTCATGAGTTACTATTCATGGGTTACTATTCACGAGTTACTATTCATGACAAAATTGGTTTCTTTTTCTAACCAAATTATAGTTGATTTATGAATATTACTCTTGAGATTAAAACTATATGTTGATCATATTATTTTTTTATCATATATAACATTTTTATAACCCTAATGATGATATTTCTCTTTGACTTGAGTGTAAAGATGGGTAGATTATTGGTATGATCATGACTAGGGTTCTCTTTGTCCAGTAGTGAAAAGTGGAATTGTGACTGGTATGATCATGACCATTGAATTTATAATTGAATATCTTTAGCTTAAGTGCAAAGGTGAAATGATCAACATGGTTATAATTATTGGTTATATAAATTCTGAAATGATTATATATTTCTTTGAGATAATAATATATTTGGCCTGTAGTGCAAATATGAACTATTGAGGAATATCTTTGGCTTGTAGTGCAAACATGAGTTGTTGATGAATATCTTTGGCCCGTAGTGCAAAGATGACTTGTTGTTGAATATCTTTGGCATGTAGTGTAAAGATAAACTGTTGATGAATATCTTTGGCCCGTGATGCAAAGATGAATTTATTAGTATGATTATGAACAGGAACTGTGATTTGGTATAACCATGATCTTTGATGTTTCAGGTAAAGACAGGTGATGAAAATTATCTTCGTCTTGGATGCGAAATTTAGAGTCACAATTATGATTATGAATTATTCATATGATTGTGGAAAGGAACTATTGATTGATGTTACAGGGATAAAACATTCTTGGTGGACTTTTAACGTGGAGAAGATAATAGACTTTATAGTCTATTTGACTCTTCTAATGGATTGCTCGTTCCGCTGCAACTATGGTTGAAAAGTTTTATCATCTACCATATGTTCTAAATCTCTGATTTATTACTGTTGAAGACTATTGATAATTTATCTTTAGTCATGATATTCTTTACTGAGCTAGTTGTGCTCACCCTTTTGCTTCACAATTCCTTTCAGGTAATAAAAGTGTAGCTGGGTCGAGCGAGGGATAACAAGGGAATAGAACGGTGGTCTATAGATATCGAGGGTGAGGTGAATTTAACTTGGAAGGGTGTTTTGCAACTATCTTACAGGATGTATAATGACATACAACCTCGTGTCATCATAAGACAAGGTTGTGCTCATCCACTTGCTGAGTATATTTATGAGCACTACCTATATAATCTTGGTATTTGTTTGAAGTATAATTCTCAATTAGAGACAGTGGAGATAATGATAAGTCAAGAGAAGACTCACCATTGGGAAGAATATGATAGTAACCTTCTTATTTTTCTTTGGGGTCTATTGGGTCAACCAAGGATAATTCTGTGGCCATATGATATCTATCATATCCTAGAAGCATGGCCTCCCATGTACGAGGGTTTTCTTGAGCACTTCCCAAAGATTCTAATTTCTAAAACAGTTTTTGACTATACCTTTATGTAATGTGTTATTGTGACGTGCTTTCCAAGGTTGGGACATGAGTCACAGTTGGTATATATTTGTACCCAAACTCATAGCATATGTGTTGTTATATTTTGCACGACAATTGTTGTAATAAAGTTGTAGTTATTTTCTGTATCATATTTTTGGCGACTCAAAATAGGTTGGATGGAATGGACCTATTTTGGGGGCGTTACATTTGGTATCAGAGCTTAGGGATATGATCTCTGGCGGAGATCGAGGAATAGGACTAGGAGGAGAGAGACGAGTAAATCCTTCGCTAGTGTGTCCTACCTAAGCTTATTTGTTGGTCAATCATAATATCGGGATATTATGTGATATGTTAATTTGTTCAATTAACCTTTGTTTTGAAGCTGTATTCTAGAATGATATCTGAAATACAGGAGATGAGCAATGAAGAAATTATGATGACAGGAAAGATGGAATCTGAAATGAAAACAAGGTATTCTCAACTCTTTGAAATACCAGGTACGTAAATTTCGAGGACGAAATTTCATAAGGAGGGGAGATTGTAAGACCCCGAATTTTATGAAATAAAAGTATTCAATTTTTCTTATAATTACTATTCAGTAAATGGTTAAATTGATAAAAGTTAAAGTTATGGGTGAAATGTGCAAATTTTGCAAAATAAACAAGTGGTTATAAAATATTCATTGTTGTCGGGGAATATTCGTTTAGTCGTAGAATATTCTTTCTGTCGGAGAATATTCGTACGACGGCGCAGCCATTTGTGGGCCCCATAACGAAAAGCGATTGGATGAAGAAAACGACAAAAATAAGTTGTTTATAAATAACGGCGTAGTTGTTACCGTTAATACTGTTGGAATACCCGGTGGTTAAAACACAGTAATACGCGTTGTTGCACAGTAGCACACGGCATTGCACCAATTATTGATTTTTACGTAAGAAGGCATTACTCAATAATTGTTACAGTAATTACTGTTCAATATTGTAATTTATTGATTCAATAATTGCTGCGTTGATATTTTATATTACTGTTGTTTTAATAATTGTCACTACACAGTATTTTCTATTATCGGAACAATAATTTATATTATCTGAATAATATTATTAGATAACATTATTGGTAATGTCTAGAAAGTTCTGTCTAAGGAGAGGTTTGGTCATCTAATTGCGCGCCAGTAAGGAGAGATCCTTATTGGAAAGCCCCCTCTTTCCTGGGAACGGCCTTGTTGCTAGTACTGTGATTCTGTAATATTATTTGTGTATAATTAATTATTGATTTATATGATGAGGAAAATATTGATTTTATGTGGATATAGATGGAGAAAATTTTTAATGTGACAATTGTTGAAAATTAATATTTTATCTTTCTCTGATAAAATAATTCATTTAAATATATTATTTTAATAATATATTAATGGTGATATTTTTACAATGAATGTGAGATATATGAATAAATGAGGAGAAAGAGTATTTTTGTGGCATTAAATGATTAACACATGTTTTGTGTGTTGGTGGACACAATTCTTGACCGAAAATTTATTATTGACTGCAAAATCGTCGGTTTGTGGATTTCGGTCAATTTCTGTTTGGAATTTGGAAAAACTTTCTTCTGCAAAGTTGTAGAGAATTGAATTTCCTATAAAAACTCACGAGATTCGAATTTTCTGATAAAGGGCTATTTATTACGAATTATTGAAGTTCCGAATTATTGAGTCTGAATTGATTTTTATTACAAAAATTGTTTAAAACATGTTTTTCATTTTTGGTGCATTTGTGTGGAAAATATGTTTTTGATGTGATGGGCTAAGGAAAATTTGGTTATAAATATATTATTATATTCAATTTTCTACTTTGGTGTTCTAAGCAATTTCCTATAAATAGGTGTTTAGGTTAGAATTGAAAATCACACCAGAAACTGAAGTTTTCTCTCTATTTCTCTCTCTATATATCGAGCGTATTCTTGTGAGTATTTGATATCTTGAGTGTTGCTATACGGTGCAAGTTCGTTCAGCGTTATTCCAGTCAGGAGTACTGCTCTTTTGAGGTAAGGGATAGTAAGGGATGTTATTTCTTCTTAAATGATATTATTTTCTTCAATATCATTATGCCGAAGTATTGATCTGAACTTTTTATCAAATTTGGAACTTTTCATGTCGGAGTTACTATTCATGAGTTACTATTCACGAGTTACTATTCATGGGTTACTATCCACGAATTACTATTCATGGGTTACTATTCACGAGCTACTATTCATGAGTTACTATTCACGAGTTACTATTCATGAGTTACTATTCATGGGTTACTATTCACGAGTTACTATTCATGACAAAATTGGTTTCTTTTTCTAACCAAATTATAGTTGATTTATGAATATTACTCTTGAGATTAAAACTATATGTTGATCATATTATTTTTTTATCATATATAACATTTTTATAATCCTAATGATGATATTTCTCTTTGACTTGAGTGTAAAGATGGGTAGATTATTGGTATGATCATGACTAGGGTTCTCTTTGTCTAGTAGTGAAAAGTGGAATTGTGACTGGTATGATCATGACCATTGAATTTATAATTGAATATCTTTAGCTTAAGTGCAAAGGTGAAATGATCAACATGGTTATAATTATTGGTTATATAAATTCTGAAATGATTATATATTTCTTTGAGATAATAATATATTTGGCCTGTAGTGCAAATATGAACTATTGAGGAATATCTTTGGCTTGTAGTGTAAAGATGAGTTGTTGATGAATATCTTTGGCCCGTAGTGCAAAGATGACTTGTTGTTGAATATCTTTGGCATGTAGTGTAAAGATGAACTGTTGATGAATATCTTTGGCCCGTGATGCAAAGATGAATTTATTAGTATGATTATGAACAGGAGCTGTGATTTGGTATAACCATAATCTTTGATGTTTCAGGTAAAGACAGGTGATAAAAATTATCTTCGTCTTGGATGCGAAATTTAGAATCACAATTATGATTATGAATTATTCATATGAATGTGGAAAGGAACTATTGATTGATGTTACAGGGATAAAACATTCTTGGTGGACTTTTAACGTGGAGAAGATAATAGACTTTATAGTCTATTTGACTCTTCTAATGGATTGCTCGTTCCGCTGTAACTATGGTTGAAAAGTTTTATCATCTACCATATGTTCTAAATCTCTGATTTATTACTGTTGAAGACTATTGATAATTTATCTTTAGTCATGATATTCTTTACTGAGCTAGTTGTGCTCACCCTTTTGCTTAACAATTCCTTTCAGGTAATAAAAGTGTAGCTGGGTCGAGCGAGGGATAACAAGGAAATAAAACGGTGGTCTATAGATATTGAGGGTGAGGTGAATTTAACTTGGAAGGGTGTTTTGCCACTATCTTACAGGATGTATAATGACATACAACCTCGTGTCATCATAAGACAAGGTTGTGCTCATCCACTTGCTGAGTATATTTATGAGCACTACCTATATAATCTTAGTATTTGTTTGAAGTATAATTCCCAATTAGAGACAGTGGAGATAATGATAAGTCAAGAGAAGACTCACCATTGGGAAGAATATGATAGTAACCTTATTTTTCTTTGGGGTCTATTGGGTCAACCAAGGATAATTCTGTGGCCATATGATATCTATCATAACCTAGAAGCATGGCCTCCCATGTACGAGGGTTTCCTTGAGCACTTCCCAAAGATTCTAATTTCTAAAACAGTTTTTGACTATACCTTTATGTAATGTGTTATTGTGACGTGCTATCTAAGGTTGGGACATGAGTCACAGTTGGTATATATTTGTACCCAAACTCATAGCATATGTGTTGTTATATTTTGCACGACAATTGTTGTAATAAAGTTGTAGTTATTTTCTGTACCATGTTTTTGGCGACTCAAAATAGGTTGGATGGAATGGACCTATTTTGGGGGCGTTACACCGGGGACCCATGCGGTAATGTTAAGTATACGCATAGAACCAACTTTAATCGATAAAGTTAAAATTGCTCAAGCCACAGACCCGGAGCTGATGCGTATGAAGAAGAAAGTACAAGAAGGTGTTATTCCAGAAGCAAGAATCGATGAAGAAGGAATACTTCGAGTCCACTCTAGACTTTGTGTTCCTAATGACTCTGATTTGAAATACAAGATCATGATGGAGGCACATAATACACCGTTTGTAATCCATCATGGAAGTTCCAAAATATATAGTGATCTTCGACATATATTTTGGTGGAACAATATGAAAAGAGAGATCGCGAAGTTTATCTCGAGGTGTTTAACTTGTCAACGTGTAAAGGCAGAGCATCAAATGCCAAAGGGTCCATTGCAACCACTTGAGGTTCCGAAATGGAAGTGGGAACACATTACTATGAATTTCGTTATGGGTCTTCCCAAGGTTTCTTAAGGCATATATGCCATTTGGGTTATTGTCGATAGATTAACCAAGTCTGCACATTTCTTGCCTATACAGGAGACTTATTCCCTTGAACGTCTTGCTAGTATATACGTAAATAAAATTGTGAGATTGCATGGCATGCCAGTATCCATAGTTTCGTATCGTGACCCAAGATTCACTTCACGATTTTGGGTTAGCTTGCAAAAAGCTATGGGCACAGATTTACGATTTAGTTGTGCATACCATCCTCAAACAGACGGACAATCAGAGAGGAGTATTCAAACTCTTGAAGATCTATTAAGACTCTGTGTTCTAGACTTCAAAGAGAGTTGGGATAAGTATTTACCATTGGTAGAATTCTCCTACAACAACAGTTATCAGGCAAGTATAGGTGTGGCTCCATTCGAAGCATTATATGGACGAAAGTGTCGCTCTCCAATATGATGGGATGAGGTGGGTGAAGCAACATTATTGGGACCAGAGTTGGTACGTATGACTACGAAAAAGATCCAAATGATTCGATAACGTATACAAACGGCACAAGATCGACAAAAGAGTTATGCGGATCTTCATCGAAAGGACGTGGAATTTAGTATTGGGGATCATGTATTGTTGCGAGTTGCTCCATGGAAGGGAGTTACAAGATTTGGAAAGAGAGGAAAGCTCAATCCACGATTTATTGGTCCATTTCAGATTCTTGACCGAATAGGAAATGTGGCCTATAGACTCGCGTTACCTCCAAGCATGTCTCGTGTTCATAATGTTTGTCACATATTCGTGCTTTGTAAATATGTGAAAGACCCAAACCACGTTATTGAGTTAGAACCGGACGAAATAGCGAAAGACTTAACGTATGAGGAGGCACCTGTCAAGATCTTGGATAGAAAGGAGCATGTCCTACGCACAAAGGTCATACCACAAGTCAAAGTTTTGTGGAGGAGTCATGCTATTAAGGAAATGACCTGAGAGTTGGAAACATAAATAAAAGCGAGGTATCCCCACCTTTTCGAAACACCAGGTACGTACGTCAATTTCGAAGACGAAATTTCATAAGGAGGAGAGGTTGTAAGACCCCAACTTATTATAAATGAAATTGAATTTCTCTATTTATTATTTTGAAATAGTAAGGATTGATTTGATTAATATGGTTAGTTATGAGTAAAATGCGCAAATATTTTAAATAAGCAAGTGGTTATAAAATATTTATTGTTGTCGGGGAATATTCGTCTGGTCGTGGAATATTCTTACTGTCGGGGAATATTCGTACGACGGCGCAGCCTTGTGTGAGCCCCATAACGGAAAGCGATTGGATGAAGAAAACGACAAGTATAACTTATTTATAAATAACGGCGTAGTTGTTACCATTAACACTATTAGAATACCCGGTGGTTAAAACACAGTAATACGCGTTGTTGCACTGTAGCACATGGTATTGCACCAATTATTGATTCTTACGTAAGAAGACACTACTCAATAATTGTTATAGTAATTACTGTTCAAAATTTTATTTTATTGATTCAATAATTGTTACGTTGATATTTTATATTATTGTTATTTCAATAATTATCACTACACAGTATTTTTCATTATCAGATTCATAATTCATATTAAAATAATATTATTAGATAGTATTATTGGTAATGTCTAGAAAGTTCTGTCTAAGGAGAGGTTTGGTCACCTAATTGCGCGCCAGTAAGGAGAAATCCTTATTGGAAAGCCCCCTCTTTCCTAAGAACGGCCTGGTTGTCAGTATTGCGATTCTGTAATATTATTTATGAATAATTAATTATTGATTTATATGATAAAGAAAATATTTATTTTATGTGGATATAGATGGAGAAATTTTTTAATATGATAATTGTTGAAAATTAATATTTTATCTTTTCTGATAAAATATTTTATTTAAATATATTATTATATTATAATAATATAATAATGGTGATATTTTTACAATGAATGTGAGATATATGAATAAATGAGGAGGAAGAGTATTTTTGTTACTAAAAATATTTAAAACATGTTTTTCATGTTTGTGGACCCCATTTCTTGACTGAAATTTGATTATAGCCTATAAAATCGTTCGTATGTGGATTTCGGTCAGTTTTTATTTAGAATTTGGAAAAAATTAAACTTACAAAGTTGTAGAGAATTAAATTTCCTATAGAAAGACATAAGACTCCAATTTTTCTGATAAAAGGGCTATTTATTATGAATTATTGAAGTTCCGAAATAATTGATTTTTGAAGTTTTAAATAATTTTTAAAAGAAAAACGTTTTTTTCATTTGTGGGCATGTGTTAGATGGTTGAAATCAGCTGGTAAGGTGTGCATAGGAATTTAATTTATAAATATTATTATTTTATTAAATTTTATACTTTTGGTGTTCTAAGCATTTTCCTATAAATAGGGTGCTTAGGTTAGAATTGAAAATCACACCAGAAACTAAAGTTTTCTCTCTATATTATCGAGCGTATTCTTGTGAGTATTTTGATATTTTGAGTGTTGCTATACGGTGCAAGTTCCTTCAGCACTATATCCGGTATTTCAGTCAGAAGTACTATCTTTTCGAGGTAAGGGATGTTATTTTTTTTATAAATGATATTATTTCTTTCAATATCATTATGCTAAAATATTGGTATGAACTTTTTATCAAATTTAGAACTTTTTGTGTCGAAATTACTATTCACGTATATGGCACTATTCACGTATACGGCACTATTCACGAATACAGCACTATTCACCGAAAAATTAAATTTTTATTTTTTGTCCAAGATATCTATTATGGATACTAGCTTTGATTAATCCATGTGTTGATCATTCTTGAATTTTACTTCACTGTAATTATTTATGAAGTATTTTTGAACTCGGATTGTTTAAAGTACGAATCTTTAATATTTGTTCTTTTGTTTCACTGGATTCGTTTTTTTAAAAATATTTTTCATCATCCTCATTCCTAAATGATGATATTATTGAATATCTTTGGCCTGTAGTGCAAAGATGAATAATTTTTCGATGAATATCTTTGGTCGTATTGCAAAGATGAACAGGTGTTGAGATGAACTTTTAAATTCATAAATAGAAGATAGTAGATTTTATTCTCTACTTAACTCTTCTAATGAATTATTATTTCTGCTGCGAATATTGATTTAAAACTTGTTGTCTATTGTATATTCTATTATATTTTTCCCTGTTGAGGACAAACGATAATTTGTTCTATATTATCTTAGTCATAATGTCCTTTACTAGGCTAGTTGAGCTCACCCTTTCCTTTTTGTTATATTTTTTTCTTTTCAGGAGGCGAGAACGTAGCAAGTACTAGTCGGAGTATGGAATGATGGTTCTAGAAAGTTGTTTAGTAGTCCTCACCATTTTTGTTAAATAATGTATCAATAATATTTGTATTTAAACTCATAGTTTAAGTGTTATCGTATTTTGCACGACAATTGTATTAATAAAATTGTAGTTATTTCTGTACCATGTTTTGGCGACTCAGAATGGATGATGTATACCTATTTTGGGGGCGTCACATACTTTACATAAAAGTACAGTCAATAACTGTTTTAGAAATTAAAATATTTGGAAAGTGCTCAAGGAAACCTTCGTACATGGGAGGCCATGCGTCTAAGTTATGATATATATCATATGTCCACAGAATTATTCTTGGTTGACCCAATAAATTCCAAAGAAAAACGAGAAGATTACTATCATCTTCTTTCCAATGGTGAGTCTTTTCTTGACATATAACTATCTCCACTGTCTCCAAGTGAGAATTATATTTCAAATAAATTCCAATATCATATAGGTAGTGCTCGTAGATATACTCAGCAAGTAGATGTACACAACCCTGTCTTATGATAACACGAGGTTGTATGTCATCAGACATCTTGTATGATAGTAGAAAAACACCCTTCCAAAGTTGGGTACCTCACCCTATTCGGTTCACCAAAATTAAATATCAAATGACGTATACCATACGACACACTTATCTAAAGTTCTCAATAAAATTATTTTCATACTATTTAGGAAGAACCTCAACAGCTATAAATCACCGTTCTATTACCTTGTTATCCCCGCTCGACCCAGCTACACTCTTATTACCTGAAAGGAATTGTGAAGCAAAAAGGGTAAGCACAACTAGCCCAGTAAAGAATATCATGACTAAAGATAATTTACATAATCAATAGCCTTCATCAGTAAGAAATCAGAGATTTAGAATATATGGTAGATGATAAAACTTTCTAACCATAGTTGCTGCGGAACGAGCAATCCATTAGAAGAGTCAAATAAACCATAATGTCTATTATCTTCTCTATGTTAAAAGTCCACCAACAATATTTTATCCCTGTAACATCAATCAACAATTCATGTCCACAATCATATGAATAACTCATAATCATAATTGTGATTCTAAATTTCTCTTCGCACTCAAGATGAAGATAATTTTCATCACCTATCTTCACCTGAAACATCAAAAATCATGATTATACCAAATCATAATTTCTGCACATAATCATACTAATAAATTCATCTTTGCACTACGGCCAAAGATATTCATTAATAATTCATCTTTGCACTACAGGCCAAAGATATCTACTATCTTTTATGAATTAAAAGTTTATTATTAATATTTTATCGCTAAGACTCAGCTTAATATATAATCCACATCATCGAATCACCCCTGCACTACGGCCAAGGATATTCGTTAATATCACATCCATGAATTAATATTTCATTGCTGAGACTCAGCTCAATAATTAATCCACATCATCGAATCATCCCTGCACTACAAGTCAAGGATATTCGTTAATATCACATCTATGAATTAATATTTCATTGCTGAGACTCAGCTCAATAATTAATCCACATCATCGAATCATCCCTGCACTACAGGCCAAGGATATTTGTTAATATCACGACCACGAATTATCTATGCACTACGGGCAAAAGATAATTGTATTTTCATCAACGGTCCTGATCATGCCATTAAACAATTCATCTTTGCACCCTTTGACGAAAAGAATCCATAGCCATAATCATACCAAAAACTGTCTATCAATGCACTACGGGCCAATGAGGACTTTTACCACATCATTTATAACATAACGGTAATGATTATACCGAATAATCTCTGGTCATAATCATACCAAGTCCATCTATGCACTACAGGCCACAGATGACTTTCATCATAATATAAGCATGAGGATAATGACAATGATATAAAGAATCAATCAAATGAGATAAATGATAAATATTAAATATTTATAGTATAATTTATCCAGCGTTCAATAATAACCAAATGTTATTAATCACTTAATAATCTCATAATCCAATATCATTAATATTATAATAATATTTTAATCATTTATTAAACTTATAAATAACTTATTTCAATTGTTTACACTTTATCAAATAATGCATTTAATCATTCAAAAATGTCATATTCATAAGATTTCATCATCAATGATCAAATCCCTCATCAAAATCTGCATATACCCTATATAGGATTTTCAAGCCATAAAATCCTATTTTTTAATTTTATTACTTCACATAACATATTTAATTCATTTGCTCATAACTAGTTCATTTTTATGAAAAATACCAAATCAGTCCCAAAAATATTTCTTTTCTGGAATTTAGCAGAATATAGTCCCATATTGAACATATATTTTTCTCAGAATTTTTAAAATTCATTTACTATTTTTCATATGGCTAAAACTGCCGAATATTTAGATATTTATCATAAATTATAATTTTGTCCAAAAATTCCAAAATTTACAGGATATACTCCTGTTATATACATGTACTCCCAATAAAAATTTTACCAATTTTAGAGTTAACCACAAGGAGTTATACGAGTTTACTTTTAAAATAGTATTTTCTTATAAAATTCATAACTCTTAATCTATACATCTAAATATCGTCATTTTTGGACACAATCTAGAAAACTCATCAAATTATCATTTCAAATTTTTTCAGAATTTTTTAGGGTTAGAAAAATTATGAAACTGCCCCTGGCAGAAATCCCTTTTTAATAAAAATATTATTCATATGAATACGAAGGATCATTCACCATGCATGCGGTAATCCACATAGACAGGTTATTCCAACAGAATAATATAAAATGGAATAACAAAAAAATTTACCATGCATGCGATAGACCGCACAGACAGGTTATTCCAACAGAATAATAAATAATAGAACCAGGTCATGAGTAATACGCACAGACAAGATATTCTGACAAAATAATAAAGAATAGAAACAGGTCATGCGTAAAAGCACAGACAGAATATTTTGACAGAATAATAAAGAATAGAATAATAGAAGAATTTCACCATGTATGCAGTATTTCGCATAGACAGGTTATTCCAACATAATAATAAAGAATGGAATAATAGAAGAATTTCACCATGTATGCAGTACTTCGTATATACAGGTTATTCCAACATAATAATAAAGAATGGAATAACAGAAGTTCTCTTCATGAATACGAAAAAAATAATACCCCTTACCTTAGAAGAAACTGGATATAGGAGTAGTGAAATAGCATAATATTTTTCTTTTTTATCTCTAGAGTTTCTCTCTCTAGAGTTTCAATGAATTCGTAAGAAATAATGAAGGAATGAGCTTCAATTTATAGGAGAATGGACTGAATAGTAACTAATTCATGAACGGTCCAGATTGATTTGCTTTTAAACGGACGGTCCATATTAATTTACTATGCAGTATTAATAAAATATTCTAATAAAACAAAATCTTTTAAATAAAATATAATATATTCTATTTATAATCTAATAAAATGAATAACTTTATAAAAAGATTCTGTTTTATATAAAAATATTTTACTATGCAGACACTATGCAAATACTATACATAATAGAATATTATATATTCTATTTATAGTCTAATAAAATAAATAACTTTATAAAAGTATTATGTTTTATATAAAAAGATTTTAATAAGCAAACACTATGCAGACACTATGCAAATACTATGCATAATAGAATATCATATATTCTATTTATAGTATAATAAAACAAATAACTTTATTAAAGTATTCTGTTTTATATAAAAAAATTTCTGTTTTATTACATTTATAATAATAATAAAACAAACTTAATCATCATTATTATAATTCACACTATTAATCGACCAGGTCGTTCCTAGGAAAGAGGGGGCTTTCCAATAAGAATTTCTCTCTATTGGTGCGCAATTAGGTGACCAAACCTCTCCTTGGCAGAACTTCTAGACATCGTTAATATTGCAAATAATAATATTAATAACTTTGATATCTCAATTATTGATTTAATAATATATAAAATATCGACAATAATTGAATCAAATAACGTGAGATACTATGCAACAATTACTAAAGCAATAATTGAACAAAAATGAGTGACTTCTCACGTAAGCATTAATAATTAATATCGTGTGTTACTTACTATGCAACCACGCGTATTACTGTACTTTTACTACCGAGTAGTTTAACAGTTTTAACGGTAAAACTTCCTGTAACGCCCCCAAAATAGGTCCATTCCATCCAACCCATTTTGAGTCGCCAAATACATGATACAGATAACAACTACAACTTTATTACAACAATTATCGTGCAAAATACAACAACACATATGCTGTGAGTTTGGATACAAATATATACTAACTGTGACTCATGTCCCAACCTTGGATAGCACGTCACAATGACACCTTACATAAAGGTATAGTTAAAAACAGTTTTAGAAATTAGAATCTTTGGAAAGTGCTCAAGGGAACCCTCGTACATGGGAGGCCATGCTTCTAGGTTATGATAGATATCATATGGCCACAGAATTATCCTTGGTTGACCCAATAGACCCCAAAGAAAAATGAGAAGATTACTATCATATTCTTTCCAATGGTGAGTTTTCTCTTAACATATCATTATCTCCACTGTCTCTAACTGAGAATTATACTTCAAACAAACACCAAGATTATATAGGTAGTGCTCGTTGATATACTCGACAAGTGGATGTTCACAACCATGTCTTATGATGACACGAGGTTGTGTGTCGTTAGACATCTTGTATGATAGTGGCAAAATACCCTTCCAACGTTGGGTTCGCTTCACCCTAGATGATTCACCAAATATAACTACTAAATGATTACCACCGTTCTATTCCCCTGTTACCCCCGCTCGACCCAGCTACACTCTTATTACCTGAAAGGAATTGTGAAACAGAAGGGTGAGCACAACTAGCCCAGTAAATAATATCATGACTAAAGATAAATAAGTTATCAATAGCCTTTAACAGAATTAAATCAGAGATTTATAACATATGGTAGATGATAAAACTTTTCAACCATAGTTGCAGCGGAATGAGCAATCCATTAGAAGAGTCAAATAGACTATAAAGTCTATTATCTTCTCTATGTTAAAAGTCCACCAACAATGTTTTATCCCTGTAACATCAATCAACAATTCCTGTCCACAATCACATGTATAACTCATAAACATAATTGTAGTTCTGAATTCCTCTTCTCATCCAGAACAAAGATAATTTTCATTACTTGTCTTTACCTGAAACATCAAAGATCATGGTTATACAAAATCACAGTTCATGTTTATAATCATACTAATAATTTTATCTTTGCACTACGGGCCAAAGATATTCATCAACAACTCATCTTTGCACTACAGCCCAAAGATATTCCTCAACAGCTCATATTTGCACTACAAGCCAAATATATTATTATCTCAAAGAAATATATAATCATTTCAGAATTTATATAACCAATAATTATAACCACGTTGATCATTTCACCTTTGCACTTAAGCTAAAGATATTCAATTATAAATTCAATGGTCATGATCATACCAGTCAACAATTCAACTTTGCACTACTGGCCAAAGAGAACCCATAGTCATGATCGTACCAAAAAATCTACCCATCTTTACACTCAAGTCAAAGCGAAATATCATCATTAGGGTTATAAAAATGTTATATATGATAATAAAAAAATAATATGATCAACATATAGTTTTAATCTCAAGAATAATATTCATAAATCAACTATAATTTGGTTAGAAAAAGAAACTAATTTTGTCATGAATAGTAACTCGTAAATAGTAACTCGTGAATAGTAACTCATGAATAGTAACTCGTGAATAGTAACTCATGAATAGTAACCCCGACATGAAAAGATAAGAATTTTACAAGAAAAATCCTACTAATATTCCGGTATAATGATATTGAAAGAAATAATATCATTGATAAAAAAATAGCATCCCTTAGAACAATATCCCTTACCTCAAAAGAGCAGTACTCCTAACTGGAATAACGCTGAACGAACTTGCACTGTATAGCAATACTCAAGATATCAAAATACTCACAAGAATACACTCGATAATATAGAGAGAGAAATAGAGAGAAAACTTCAGTTTATGTGAACTACCAAAGCTTAGAAAATTTTAATAAAATAATAATATAATTATAAATTTTCCTTAGCCCACCTTTGAAAATTTGGATTCAGCCATCAACATGTGCAAGTGGGGCCCACCAAAGTGTAAAAAACATTTTTGTTAATAAAAATAAATAAAACTTCTAAAAATCAATTATTTCGGAACTTCAATAATTCATAATAAATAGCTCTTTTATCAGAAAATTTGAATCTCGCGAGTTTTTATAGAAAATTCAATTCTCTACAACTTTACAAAAGAAAGTTTTTTCAAATTCTAAACAGAAATTGACCGAAATCTATTAACGGGCGATTTTACAGTCTATAATAAATTTTCGGTCAAGAATTGTGTCCACCAACACACAAAACATGTGTTAAACATTTAATCCAACAAAAATACTCTTCCTCCTCATTTATTTATATATCCCACATTCATTGTAAAAATATCACCATTAATATATTATTAAAATAATATATTTAAATGAATTATTTTATCAGAAAAAATAAAATATTAATTTTCAACAATTGTCACATTAAAATTTTTCTCTATCTATATCCACATAAAATCAATATTTTCCTCATCATATAAATTAATAATTAATTATTCACAAATAATATTACAGAATCACATTACTGACAACCAGACAGTTCCCAGGAAAGAGAGGGCTTTCCAATAAGGATCTCTTCCTTACTGGCGCGCAATTAGATGACCAAACTTCTCATTAGACAGAACTTTCTAGACATTGCCAATAATGTTATCTAATAATATTATTCAGATAATATGAATTATTGCTCCGATAATAGAAAATACTGTGTAGTGACAATTATTAAAATAACAGTAATATAAAATATCAACGCAGCAATTATTGAATCAATAAAATAAAATACTGAACAGTAATTACTGTAACAATTATTGAGTAGTGCCTTCTTACGTAAAAATTAATAATTGGTGCAATGCCGTGTGCTACTGTGCAACAACGCGTATTACTGTGTTTTAACCATCGGGTATTCCAACAGTGTTAACGGTAACAACTACGCCGTTATTTATAAACAACTTACTATTGTCGTTTTCTTCATCCAATCGATTTCCGTTATGGGGCCCACAAAAGGCTGCGCCGTCGTATGAATATTCCCCGACAGTAAGAATATTCCACGACCAAATGAATATTTCCCGACAACAATGAATATTTTATAACCACTTGCTTATTTTAAAAATTTTGCACATTTCACCCATAACTTTAAACTTTTATCAATTTAACCATTTACTAAATAGAAAAATTGAATACTTTTATTTTATAAAATTCGGGGTCTTACACTTCCGTCGTTATTTTCATAAAAATATTTTTGTCGTTTTCTCAATCCGACAATAATTTCGTTGTGGGATCCACCAATGATTGTACCGTCGTACGGATATTTCCCGACAAAAAGAATATTTCCCGACTATTCGAATATTCCCCGATACAACGAATATTTTATATCAACTTGCTTACTTTGAAAATTTTTCACATATTACCCTTAACTTTAAACTTTTATCAATTTAACTATTTACCAAAATAGAAAAATTGAATACTTTTATTTCATAAAATTCGGAGTCTCACATATTTTATATACCTTCAGGAATAATTTTTTGGTCACCAAAGTAATATTAAAGACAAATTCTTCATCTTTTTTCAAGATTAAAAATATATTTAAATATTAATTTAATAAATTTAAAACTAATATAATGTTGTTAAAATTTTAAAAATAAAATCATTATTGACTTAAAAGTTAAATTTGGAATTTTATGAATTCAATTTAAAAAATTAAATACTTTCTCCATTTCATATATGAGACCATTTTAAAATTTTAAAATTAACTTAAGATATTCTTATCATTAAAAGTGATATATATTTTATTAGTTTTAACAATATAGTAATGATTATTTTTGTAAAATATTTAAAAAGTATATTACTTATTGTAAGTTTTATTATTTCATACTCCATCTGTTTTAAAATTAAAAATGTATATTTTAACTTTTTAGAGTTAATTCATAAAATTCTAAAATTTAAAATTGATATGAAATTATTTAGTTTTAGTACAAACACATAACAATTCTAAACTAACTATAAAATACTATTAATTATCATCTTTATTATTTTCAAAACTTGAGCGAAATTATATTAATTTTGAGTTTTAGGATTTCTTAAATTGATTTTAAAAATTCAAAACTTATCTTTAATTTTAAAACAAATATAATAATTTTTAATAAGTAATCTCAATTTTCAGTTTAAAAATATATCAAATTGACTTTATTTTATAGTTTGGAACGGAAAAATTATTATTAAAATAAAGGTATATGTATATACGGTCAGGATCAAGAGCATTCTCCTTAAATAGCATTCCTTCTTAAATAACATTCTTTTATTAAAACTATGTCGTTTTGGAGGAATGTGGTGGTATTTTTATAAATATAATGCCACCACGTATTTATAAAAATAACACTACGTCCCTCTAAAACGACGTAATTTTAATAAAAAAATATTATTTAAAAAAAATATTATTCAAATAAAATACTATTCATCCTGACAGTATATATATATATACATCAGCGAAAATTCCCGTTTTCTTCTCTCTCTACGACTCTTCGTCTTTCTATCTCTCTCTCTACCGGTCAAACCTTCTTCCACAAATGAAGAGCACCAAAAACCCGTACTTCAACTTCTTCATTCTTTCTTCTCAGGGCATTAGATGACGACGACGCTCTCCGCCGCCATCATTTCCGCCATTTTCACCCTTTTTGCCGCCATCTGTTCAGTCCATTCCTTCGGCAGCTCCGCCTCCACCCTCGCCGTCAGTTACGGCTCCGCCGCCACTGTCTGCGGCATCGTCGCCGAGCAACAAACGCAGAGAATCCAATGCTGGAGAAACAACTCTACGATCCCAGTCTTCCCGGATATCTCCTTCGAGTCCGTCGCCGGCGGCCGGGATATATTCTGCGGCGTGAGGTCCGGCGGCTTCAGCCTCCTCTGCTGGAACTCTAGCCTCATTGCGAAAAGGTTATACTACAATCAAACGGTCCTGTTACAAAATCTTACAATTGGTGATACTCAAATTTGTGGTCTCACCAATGGAACTCGAAATGCTAAATGTTGGCGAGATGGCGGCGTTTCGGCTCAATTTCCAGATGGGTCTGCTCAATTTCGAGAAATTTCATCTGGGTTAGGGTTTTCTTGCGGAATTTTGATGAATACTAGTAGGGTGATTTGTTGGGGAGGTAATAATTCACTTCCATCATCTATTCAAAATGAATTTGCTAATTTTTCAATGACGAGTATTGTTGTTGGTGGAAATCATGCTTGTGGATTTAATTCAACTGGGTATTTGATTTGTAGAGGAAATAATAATTCAGGAGAATTAAATGTTCCTTGTTCAAATTTGGATTTTGAATATTCTGCTGTAGCATTAGGAATGAATCATGGTTGTGCCATTAGGAGGATGAATAGTTCTGTTACTTGTTGGGGAGGAGTTGGTGAATTTTCTAGCAATGTTACAAATGGGATTTCGTTTGAATCAATTGTTGCTGGATTTAATTTTACTTGTGGATTGACTACTAGTAATTTTTCGGTAATATGTTGGGGGCCTGGTTGGGCTAATAGTTCATATTCTTTAGGGATTGAGCTTTCATTGCCAAAGATTCTTCCAGGGCCATGTGTTCAAGCTAAATGTGATTGTGGTCTATATCCTCAATCTCAAATACTTTGTTCTGGTAATGGTAACATATGTAGGCGTTGCGATGTAACAAATTCAATTCCGCCAATCACACCACCGACGGTTATTCCATCACCGTCTTCACCATCCAAAGAAACTTCAAAGGGTTTATTAGCATTTGCTATAGTTGGATCTGTTGGGGCTTTGTCAGCTATTTGTACTGTGGTTTACTGCTTGTGGGCTGGGGTTTGTTTTGGGAACAAGAAAATTCACAATTCTGTGCAGCCTACGATCACTGGGTCTAATTCTAATGCCCAACATTCAAATAGCAGTCCACCTTCAAGATCCTCCACTATTAGGCGGCAGGGTTCAAGAGCATGGAGCCGCCAGAGGAGTGGAACCTCAGGTGTATTTGGTCGCCAGAGGAGTGGAACCTCTGGTTTATTTGGTCGCCAGAGGAGTGGAACCTCCGGAAAGCATGCAGAGAGAGCGGAAGAGTTCTTGTTTTCAGATCTTCTAGCAGCCACCAATAGTTTTTCCCTAGAGAACAAGATTGGTGCTGGGAGCTTCGGTGTTGTGTACAAAGGTAAATTACAGGATGGTCATGAGGTTGCCATTAAAAGGGGGGAGACAGGTACAAAGATGAAGAAGTTTCAAGAGAAAGAGAGTGCCTTTGATTCAGAATTGGCATTCTTGTCTAGGCTTCACCACAAGCACTTGGTTAGGCTTGTTGGGTACTGTGAAGACGGGGATGAGAGGCTCTTGGTATATGAATACATGAAAAATGGAGCACTTTATGATCATTTACATAACAAGACCAATGTGGCGAAGGATAGCAGCTTAGTGAATTCTTGGAAAATGAGGATAAAAATCGCATTAGACGCTGCTCGTGGCATCGAATATCTCCACAACTATGCAGTCCCTCCTATAATTCATCGAGACATCAAGTCTTCTAACATATTACTGGATGCGAATTGGACTGCAAGAGTGTCTGATTTTGGATTGTCATTAAATGGTCCGGAGTCTGATCGTGAGTATAGACCAATGAAGGCGGCTGGGACAGTCGGCTACATTGATCCAGAGTACTATGGACTAAACGTATTAACAGCAAAGAGTGATGTCTATGGTCTTGGAGTGGTGTTGCTAGAAATCTTGACTGGAAAGAGGGCTATATTCAAGAGTGGTGAAAATGGGGGTACACCAATAAGTCTGGTAGATTTCGCGGTACCAGCAATTATGGCCGGAGAATTGATGAAGATTCTGGACTTGAGGGTTGGACCACCGGAGCTGAATGAAGCAGAGGCAGTGGAACTGGTGGCATACACTGCAATGCATTCCGTAAATTTGGAAGGAAAAGAGAGACCAACCATGACTGACATTGTGGCTAATTTGGAGCGTGCATTGGTTTTATGTGAAGATAGCCATGGCAGCATCTCTAGCGGTCCAATTTCCATTGTTTCAGAGTAAAATTAGTACCTCTTTGCGGTAAAATTGATTCTTTTGATGGTTTCTTATACATTTTTTGTGGGGATTATTTATTTTTATACCTTTAGTGTAAAGCATAGGGTGTTAAAAACTAACATGAGCTGTAGTGTAGGATTTTGTGAACACTGACAGCCACAACAAGAGGCTTACATAATTTATTTTGTCAATTGGAAGGGCAGGGCTTGTTTTTTTTCTAGGAGATTCATGTTATCTTCTCTATAAGTTTGCTTATGCTTGTGCATACTGTCTTAGCTTCTCTGTGCAGGATGTGCTATTATTGCATGATTCATTAATTGAAAAATTTGTTGATTATTTTGATCTTTTATGGTAGAAACCCTAAAAATTATCAAGTAAATGAGTTAATTGTCATTTAGTGTATACAGAAAAAAAAAAAAGAATTATACGTTACTATTAGATAATTGAAAATAATAATTATTTATTTTCTATCTTCAAAGAAAATTGGCTTCTGGAATTTAGCCAACAGAGGGGATATAGTCGCATGCATGCTGGCTGCTGCTAGTATTATTTTTGCATAAATGTCTTTGATCATGTATGCAAATATGCAATGACATCTACCAAAAACTGGTCAAGCTTTTTGAGCTACCAAATATTCTGTAGTATATATATTACACGCTGGGCTTTAAACAGATAGAAAATTTGACTGAAAAATTCAACAGAAGTAATCAATGAATTGGTGTAGGGTTTACAATACATATACCATATATTTAATCTCATATTATGGTCCCAAAAGACCATGTATTCAATATATATATATATATATATATATATATAGCCCGGCTCTGTACGAGAGCAGCGGACTAGAAGGAGTGAACTAAGAGCGAACCGGTTATAGTGACTGTTTTTTTTGTCACTATAGCATAAAAAATTGCTTTCTATGTTATAGCGACGAAAAATATTGTCGTTATAGTCGGTTCGTTCTTAGTTCGCTGCTTCCAGTTCGTTGGAAAAATTCGCTAGAGAAACCGACTGATATATATATATATATATATATATATATATATATATATATATATATATATATATATATATATATATATATATATATATATATATACGGTCCGTCTCTAAAGCGAACTTTAAAGAGCGAACCAAAGACGAACCGTCGTCTTTGGTGTCTATGGCGACGGTTCGATCCGTCGCCATAGCCATGTAGTCTTTGGCGACGGGTCGAACCGTCGCTATAGACACCAAAAACGACAGTTCGTCTTTTGTTCGTTTTTTAAAGTTCGCTTTAAAGACTCTCCGTATATATATATATATATATATATATATATATATATATATATATATATATATATATATATATATATATTTTGAGAACATGTATATGTATGTGCATATGTGGACTATAAGTTCCGTGACTTGGGATTATATAATAAAAATCACGAAAAGGACGGTGCCTCCAATTGAAATAAAACTATACACTTGAATTACAAAATTGAAAAAGAAATACAATATTGATGGAGTAATAAATGGTGGTGGGGTAGGAAGGTGAGAGCGTATATGGATTGGCCGGTGGATGCTATCCTCCAGCGCTTCCAAGTTCCTATTCATTATGATGTTCGATAAAACCTGTGAAAACGTTAATGGTGGGATCCAAACACGCATCATCCAAACAATTCACATGCATCATCCAAACAATTCAGGTGCTTAACAGCATTCACAATAGCTTTCTTATTTTTATTCTTATTCTGTAGTATTATTCAGTCATTTTGTAGGATAGAAATTCAATTTTTTCAATATATAGCCAATATGTTCCTTATATTTATTTCTTAAATAATGAAATTTAAAATTTAAAAATTAAAATTTGAAAATTCTAACCGTCAAAGCAAGTTTTGACCGTTGTAACTATTTGACCTTTGTATTGACTTCATAGCTTATGATATATATAATACACTACAACCTCTTGTTTTTAATTATAAAATCGCTATTAATTTATTAATCTTTTTTGAAATAAGTATGTGATATTTTTAAATTTAAAAATTGGAACTTATTTAGAAAAAAAAATACTACTACTTATAAAATTTATTATTTTTACAATTCTTAGCAAAATTATTAAATTTGAGAATGCTTAAAAATGACTTATAAAAATTAATAATAATAATTTATAAAAGAGAGTACAATTTATCAATTGTATTCCACTGTAAAATAATTTTTATTTTATTTTAAATTTTAAGTAATTTACGGAGTGAATATTACATAAGATCAATATTAACTTTTAAAAAGTTAATTTGTGATATTTTTAAATTTAAAATTAATATGATTCATTTAAAATTTTGAAAATAATAAATTTTATAATTAATAGTACTTTTATAATATTTATAATTATATTAACATGAATTAAATAAATTTATATCAATTTTAAATTTGAATATATTTGAAATTAATTTTTAAAAAATTGGTGGAAATTTTATTTTAATCCCGCATGAACTAAACACCCAATCCAATCCAGCTTAAATTTTTTGGGGATGAGGTAGAAAGTAGAGGTAGCAGTCTATATTTGAATCCAATCCAATTAATAAGAAAACATGTGTTTTTATGGCCCCTAAAGAAACTTATTCAATGTCTTGCCATTTTGGACCATGTCAACAGGACATCTCCGCAGCCGTCCATTTTGAATACTATCAGCTCAACAATTCAATTAATATTCCAATAACTTTGAAATTTTAATTGTATCAGAGTGTCTATAATATTTTATTTTGTAGTGAAATAAAAATATTAGAGCCCAAATATCGGATTTGGCTCCCCTCCATTACACATTCCCTCTAATTTTATTCAATATATAAACTATATTTTTATAATTTTAGGTGGTATAATTAAAATCAACACCGATCATTAATTTATAATATTAACTAGTATAGTTGTTTTAAAAGTAAAAGTAATCTGACATTTTGATGAACATGTGGATATTTTCATCAAAATTTCAATAGTTGAACATTCTTTTAACATTAAAATTCTTTTTAATGATTCTAATTTTTTTCCCGGTAGGAATGATCTTAATAACCTCAACTTTTTATTAACATATTTTGATCATTACCAACAAAATTACTAAGATAAAATAATTGATGTATTGGATGAAATTTGAGAGAATGTGTAAATGTAATGGAGGGAGGGGAGCCAAATCCTCAAATATCATTTCTCTATTTTTTTACGCAGTTAATTATTATTGTCAAAATAAAAGTGATGATGCCAAGACAAATATATATATTTAACAACACTTTTACAATTGTTGTAGCCACAATTAAAACAACAAAAATTTTACTCCGTTATTCTGTGTTTTTTGCTGCTTATGTTACTTGATGAAACTGATTAAAAATGTTGAATTGAAAGACAAAATGCTTCTTATGTAGATATATTACCACCCCCCCCCCCCCCCACACCCCACACTCCAACCTTTAAGGTGCTTGCAAAACATAGAATCATCCACAACATCATTTTCTTTGGTTTAAACTGCATAAAAGTAACAAGCAGAGTGTAAAAGCCTGGTTTGGGCTAATTCCTCCTCAGGAAATAAAATGGAAAAATACAAGTATATCATTTATACTGATGCAAATGCAAGGGTTTTGAGCAACTATTATAATCGTACAAGAAAGTATCTCAGTTCATATATATATACGCATAGATTTCTGTATAAACAATACAAAAGAAGGTAGAAACCTTCTGAGTTTGAACTGCACACAAGGTATTATTTCCAGGAGTATGAACAAAAGAATACAACACAAAACCTCAAGCCCACACAAATATTTTAAACAAATTCAAAGCGCATGAGAATCTTCACAGATTTGTACTTCTCTCCCTTTCGGCTATGGAGTGGAACTGCTCGGATACCACTTCTCAGTTCTGAAACAGGTAGACAAGTTTGGCCTCCAAAATCATCCTTTTCGGACATGTCATACTCGTGAACTTCAATTCGAAGGAGAGCCAGTTCTGGAACGGTTAATGGGAACTCAAACTCTTCATTCCAATTTGGTATCCAGCAGTCCTCAAGTGTCTTCGTTTTCTTCATTACAGTAGTGTCAAAAGTTACACCAGCAATACCAATCTGCATAAAAATTTACATTAACTCCCTAGCAAGTTATACAGCAATTCACATGCCCCAATTTTTCAAAAAGGAGCTTTCTGATAGAATTATGGTCATGGAAAACCCTGGAGCAACCAACCTCATACGAGAGGTCAAATTGTGGAACATAAATGGGTATAAAAACACACACAATACACCAAAACATCAACTTATTTAAGGCACTTAATTGTAAAAGATTCCTACTAAAGCCTTACCCTTGCATAGAAATCTGGAGGGGAATATGGATCAAAATGTGTATGACGGAAGTCAAAATACCAACCTTCACCCATATATATAGTTACCTATAAAATTGTGAGAGCTTGAGTAGTCAGTCATTAGGAAATAAGAGAAAAGCATATGCACACAGTATTAAAGGGCTTCAAATTTGAGCAAGATTTTCCAATAAAACCACTTCAGCAAGCAAAAGAAACTTAGTTTAGTCTATAACCTAGGTAACTCTTCACTAACCTTCAAAGTTGTCTTGGTTGGTAGCTTAGTTTTAGGATCAAAGACCTCATTATGTGGACCAGCCTTCAACAAGAAATCCGGTTTTTTAACATAACCACAACCACCATTCGCCTTGAACATTCCATGCATCAGCCAGAGTGATCTTCCATAACCCTGTAAAAATGAATTAGTTATATGATAAAACCGTGTTCAACTTCTTTACAGTATACACTTTTTCTCATAGGTGCAACAGTTATCTGACTGATGACCGTACAGCTTATAAGTTAGTCAAAAATAGTACTCCTTCAGTTACATATATATAGGATCAAGTTTGACTTTAAAAAGTCAATTTGAGATATTTTCAAATTTAAAAGGAAAATGATATACATGTCGACAAATATTTGACGAATTTGATTGCGACCAACGTGAACGTGTATGCGATAAGATAGAATAAATTAAAGTGAGACTCTTTTTAATTCCTATCTATCTCGTGTATGCACATTTTAATCATAATTTGGTTGAACACTTTCACAACGTATAGCAGGACTCGATTTAAAATTGATAACATTCATTTAATTTTTTAAAACAATAAATCTTGTAATTAGTAGTATTACTTAGATAGCATGCAAGTTTCATAAATGTATTGTCTAAAACTAAATTAATTCATCTCAATTTTGATTTTGGAAACATATCGAATTGACATAAAAAATTCAATACTTATCATATATTTTGAAATGGAGGGATTATTGACTGACTGAGAAACAGGTGAGTGAAATAGCAGAGGCCTTAAAGAAAGAACCTTAAAGGCATCGGTCATATCCCCAGACTTCGGACAAACTCACCAATTTCCAAAAAAAGGAAAAACAACACCACTGTAAATTAAAGATATTCTCAAGTCATTGCTTCCGACAAATTTCAGATAATGATGTGCACTACAGCAGAAAATATGATGATTATGATATCTAGGTAATTCCCTTGGATCACTAGCCAAATTAATTTCTGACTAGCTTCGAGGTTTTAATCAGGACAATCACAAGGAGTACTTAATTCAGATCCCTTCAATAAATTTTGCTCTCAAGTTATCTTCTCTAAAGGAGTAAGAAGTAAACAAATTAGTGTGGGACACTGCAGCCATTACGACAAGAACCACCCGGTCTTCACATGAATAAGAAAGAGGGAGAAGAGGAACAACCCAGTCAACGATAGATGATAAATATTTACCTGCTTTAGCATATTTTTTAGATAATATAATTGATACGAGCTTGTCAAACAATCTTGATTTGATCATATGATCATAAACAAACTCCGACTATTCCCTATAACAGTTCTACATCTGAACTGGCTGAATTGCCCGACCCAATTAGCTTCCCTCCAGACAATTTCAAGCCATTCTTTGACTCTCTTTTCAAAGTCTTTTTCATCCTTCACATGTGATCTCTAGAATGTTTTTGAACATTATGAAAGTGATTGTATGGAATGAACTGCAATTGCTCTCAACCGAATAACATTTTTATTCCGTCTCCATTACAAAAAAAAAACGAAGAAATAAACAGAATTTTTTGGAACAGAACAAGGTGTCTATATATAAGATTCAGCATATCATGCCATGGCCTCATCACCAGGTAAAATTTTCAACTAATATATATGCATAGTGCAAAAATATGCATGTTATAAGCTTAGTTACCCAGTTACATAGTAGTTTCACAAGTGTCTAATGGCTTCAAAAACTTTTTTAGTTCATCACGAAGTTATCATTATTTGTTAAGTAAATTAACAACTGCTTATGAAAGATAATAAAAATGAAAGAAGAGAGGGATTAGCCCCCCAAGTGTAGTGACCCCAGGTCCACCGTGATTTTAAAAAGGGAGAGAAAAGAAGATTGATAAGCATTGGCCTGTTTTCTAGTAATTTCCTCTTAATTTTATATATTACGATAATTTGCAGAGCCGGTCCTGGGTTTTCTAAGGCCCAGGGCAAAAAATTTCAAATGTGCCCCTTTATACAATTAAATTAAAAAATAAATAAATTATCAACTAATTTTTTTTATTAAAATTATAAGAATTTACAAAAGATAAGGAAGAACACTTTAAAATGTCATCGAAACAAAGAATCATCACATGTACGGATGTACCAACAAAATAAAAATATCAATGAAATCGGTAAAACTAATGAAATACCCACTGTAGTTTGCAAGTTTTACTGATTACACAATTGAACTTTTAATTTTTCAAATTACCCTACTAAACTAATTATTATTTTGAAATTGGGTTATTCCGTTAAAAAAAATAATCGGACGTTAATTTTTTATCTACAAAACTAATGAATTACCCACTGTAGTTGGCACGTTTTACTGATTACACCATTGAACTTTTAATTTTTCAAATTACCACATTAAACTAATTAAAAAATAATTATTTTAAATATTTTTAAAAATAATTATTATTTTTAGTAAAAAATATTAGAAACTTTAATTTTTTTTCCATAAAACGAGTAAAATTTCATAAAATATAGATTTAAAAAAAATTAACGTTTTATGAAACATTACTGATTTTTAAAAAAAAATCTCTTTTTTCCTTTTGAAAATAAAGTTTATTTTTTTGAATCTATTTTTTATAAACTTTTACTCATTTTTTTAAAATATGAAGAATTTTCCAATTTTTTTCTTGAAAATAAAATTTATTTATAAAAATTATTAATTTCTTTTTTGAAAAAATTGAATCAATTTTTTATTTATCATTTACTGCTTTTTTTATTTTTATTTCTATTTTTAGTTTTTTTAAAAAAATTCTAATATTAAGAATGAGTCATTCTGTTAAAAAATTAAGTAGACATTAATTTAAGGCTTAATTTAATTTAAAATCACTTTTATTTGTTTGAATCTATATTTTATGGAACTCTACTCATTTTATGAAGAAAAAAAAGTTTCTAATATTTTTTACTTAAAATAATAATTATTTTAAAAAATACTTAAAATAATTATTTTTAATTAGTTTGATGGGGTAATTTGAAAAATTAAAAGTTCAATGGTGTAATCAGTAAAAGAAGCCAACTACAGTGTGTAATTCATTAATTTTGTAGATAAAAAATTAACGTCCGTTTATTTTTTTTAACGAAATGACTCAATTTCAAAATAATAATTAGTTTAGTGATGCAATTTGAAAAATTAAAAGTTCAATGATATAATCAGTAAAACCTACCAACTACAGTGAGTATTTCTTTAGTTTTGCCCAATGAAATCTAAACCACAAAACATCATTTAAAATGTCTTCTTGTTGCACTTTTAGATGCAAAATCATCAATTATACTATCATATTTAATGTTTTCTAACATATTATTTTTAATGTATAATATCGTTAATCTTTTTATTATTTAATTTTTTTATTCACATAAATACATAAGTTTATAAAAAATTTTGGGCCCTCCTCAACTGTGGGCCCTGGGCGGTTGCCCTGGTGGCCCTTGCCCAGGGCTGGCTCTGATAATTTGCTAACCTGTGAAATTGTTAATTTTTAAGCAAGCTAAACTCGTTCCAATGCAGAGGTTTTTAGTTATCTCTTTGGTATTAAGGGTTGATTCACCTACATTTTGAAAATCACCTGAGGAAATAGCTAAAAGGAGATATCTTGAGTATAATTTCAAGATTCTAGAAACTTCTACAGTGTTTTTTATCTCTTGGATTTCATTTTTAACGGCTTAACTCACTCAAACATACCAACACACACCGACCATATAAGTTATTATTACTTGTTTGATGCATCTTTATGCTATATTTTTCTGTTTGATTATATAGTCGTACTTATAAGGACACACCAAAAGCTGCATAGATGCTGCTTTAAATATCAACAAAAAATAAACACTTCAGGAAATATAATTGAGTATACCACATATGCAACTTAAATACACATAAAACCAAAGAATAGGAATCAGGTTTAGTTCAAATAGCAAAGAAATTATCAGCAATAAAACCATGGAAGGAGAACGATGTAAACCTGCATATTAAATGCAACCATCTGAGCTCCATGTGTCCAAGCAATCAGTGGATTGTAATTGGATGAGTCAACGCGTATACCCTTAGGATACACCCTCAATAGATTCCGCTGGGTAAACCTAAAGCAAGCAAATTATCAGCAATTGCAATATTGTGCGTTCTAAATATTGACGACATCCACATTCAGAAAAATGAAATATATAGCCATTACCAACTTGAGCCAAAAAAACATAAGTAATATTAAAAGAACAATTGCCTGCGCTACAATATTAGCAGCGCGCCACATATACTGCCTGCTAAGGGCATGAAAAAGATAGTAAATAACCCTGAGAGGTTCCAAACAATAACTAGGTCAACTAGACTACAGAAACTGTGATGCAGACCTACCCTTGACCATGATTATTAACATTCTTAATGCAATATACAAGACTGTCATATGTGTTGGAAGTTATATCAGCTGAGATTTTTTTGTTCAATCTAATTGCACATTCATTACATGTATTGCACCATTTGAGGCCTAAATATCTTATTTGACATGGGTCTCCAAGGATTTGCCAAGTAATTCAAATAGAAATCAGTAAAAATGTTATTTGTATGTGAAAAGGGAAAAGAAAAAGCAACCCTGTTTTATGTGGAGATAGGCAATATAACCACAGAAATAAGATCTATCTAATTAAATTCATGGGATATCTTTAATACCACATTATTTCTTTTGCATGAGTTTTTACAGCCTTCTCAAGTTCAGACTCGCTTAAGCTAAGCCGTCTCACTTTATCCGGGTCCACCCTTAACCATTCCTGTAATCCACCTTTTCCTTTTCCAGCATGAATAGCAATCAGATGCTTGTATTCTGGTGCTGTATTCTGGTTTGATTTATCTTCATCATCATCTTCCTCAACTGGGACATTTTCTTCAAATAAATCATCCTGCGAGAAGAGACTTAGTTGGCAAAGGATCAAACTCTGTTTACCAAAATCAACAGAATAGGCATAATAACTGAAGTGTCTGCCTACACCTTATCATCAGTAGTCCAATCTTTGAGGTTCGGGACTTCTCTGCCCCAAGCTTCATCATCAGGTACATCCTTCTCCTTCTGTGAACTATTGTTCTCATTCCCCTCAACCATTTTGATTTCAAGATATTCTTTGGGTGGTTTAGTTGATATTATGAATCTCTTTTTCATTGATTCAGGTGAGGGAAACTCCTTCAAGCACTCTGAGCTAGGAGTAAATAAAGCCTCTCCAAATGTTTGAGTGACCATCTAGAATTGAGTTAAGGAAATAGTTATTTATAAGCCCTGAGCTTAGTAATGATCAAATAAATGCATATACTCACATCAGCTACTTTAGCCTGAAGATCTTGAGTAAGGTGATCTTCTAGAGTTATCACAACAGGATACTCAGACGCAGTAAATGCATGCTCCTTTATAGACCTCAAACATTTTATGAGTTCAACAGGAGTGGTCAGTGTCCTACACAACAAAACCAATCTCTTCAAGAAAACTGGAATTACAAATAAAAGCATTACTGAGGTCATGCATAAACTCTTTTTCCAGTAATTTGGTGAAGCAAATTTTCCATATTATTTAAATAATTAGGATAATTCAAATAAAGAAAAGTTATATGTGAATCCAGTATGCACATTATTAAATGGATCAGACCGAAAGAAAAAGGATGTAAATGTTTGACGAAAGAAAGGCCTATTTCAATGTTAGTTACCACTTTATTAAAAAGTATGTGAGCACAGGAATTCCAGTACACAAGAACATCATACCCTCCGTGAAGAACATCTACGTTGTCACGTGTCGAATTAGGCCATATATCCAATTCAATAACTCTAACTCCCTGCTGCAGTGCTTCTATGATGGGGGCGTCACTGCAGTCACTACTTAGTTGATTCCCAGTTAAATATGAATTATGCCCAGTGAATATGAAGTAGTGCGACAATGGCGCATCCATATCATGGTGAACCTGGAAGGTAAGAGAAAATCAGTATTTAAGAAGTAAGAAAATGGAATCATGCAGTTCATATTAAATGCTTAAATGCTAAAAATTGCAGCCCTTCTTATTACCTTAGATCAATTTATATTTACAATTTAAGAACAAATTTCACTAGATTCTATATATAACAGTTTCTTAAGTGTATAAACTCCCTTTTTATGTACAACATAAAATACATGATACGGCTCTAGTCATAAATTTACAAAACTTCTTTCCATATTAATACTACTGCCCTGTTCATGTAGAGACACAGTACCAATCAAATCAGACCAAAGAAGAGGATATAGGTCATATTACATACTCCCAATCCCAAATCTTAAGAAAGCAATGCTATGATGAGATCAAGCTCACTGCGCTTGCATCATCATAGACTCGCAATTTTTGAAGTGAGCAGCATTAAAAGGAAGTAAGTTTACAAGCTCATTGAGTTTAACCTCACGATATCATTTCCCAGTTAAGAAGCACGTGAATCATTTCCATTAAAGCATAACACATACCTTTAAAAAACTAAACCTTTTAGGCGTAACAATTTAAAAAGAAAACCTTTGAATGAAAATTAGCATAAAAACTTATGAGAGTGGTTTCATATTTTCCAAATGCACTCTCTTTCAAAAATTCCCAAAAAGTAAAACAGACCCTTAATTTTCAACACAACACAGATATACATGTAAAATAAAAATTGATAACAACCCACATAAACTAATTAGGCATAAATGGAACAACTAAAGTAAAACCCAAATCAGATTAACTACAATTCGATCAAATACATGTAGACGAATTCATAATTCGAAGAATTAGGAGAGAGAAAAAGGAAAATTTACCCTACGAGAAGGACAGAGAGGAGGATTAATGTCGGAAAAGAGATACTTAAAAAAAGCTTCGAGATTGAGTCCCCTCCGGTGAAATATATTAAGACTTTTATGAAGCCTATCCATAACAGACTGTGCATCTTCCAATGTAGCCTTATCTTCTCCCTGCACCTCCATCAAGAATCTATGGAGGTGATCAAGGGTGATGATCCCATTCTCGGAGTACTGTTCGAACAGGGACTTAATCTCCTCCGGAGCTTCGGCGGCGGCCAGTCTAAACCGTCGCTGGAAACAGCAGCACACTATGTATGTCTGCTTCGACGACATTATTTCCGGTGTTGAAATGGAGAATTTGAGAGCAAAATTGGAAGGTATTACTTTTGGCAATGATTTTGAAATGATCATATTATCATGGGTAAATTTCACATCAATTGTATGAGGTTTGCTATTTTTTCATATGACTACATGTTATTTAAAAAATTATACTTGAAACACATGAAGTTTTGAGATGAATTGGAAAAAAGATTTCACTTAACAATGTTAACTTTGGTGGTGTTAACCCTCTAAGTTATTTAATTTTTTTATTTGAATGATTTTAAAATTTAAAATTAAAGGAGTACAATATTTATTGAAGATATTTTTGTTCAAAAATTTTAAATAAACTATTAAGAGACAACTCTTAATAGTTAAGATTTGAGTTTCTATATTAACGATTAAGAGACAAAAAAAAATATCAAATAAGATTTGCCTCTGATCGAATAAAAGGTATGTGAATTAAGAGACAAACACCACCTTAGTATATAAAGATAGTTACGTCATTTCTATTAATTTTCTCTTCTGTTTTTTTTTCTTCTTCAACCATCAACAACTATATTAGTGCCCAATTTGATTCTCTTATAAATTCATCCAAATTATGACCAAACTCAGATCCAAAGCCGTTGAAAATCTTTTGGACCAGGAAACAACCAAATTATTAATAAATATCATCACTATAACTCAATTTACTAGGATTTTTCAAGTTTTGCGAGCTGAGATGATTTTTGAGTTTTGAGACTAATTTAATGATATTTTTGAGGTTGTTAATCCATTAACGATGCTCTTATTTGATCAGGTAACAATGCCCAAAGGTTAGTACACTTCGATTGATTTATTTGATAGGGTTTTACTTAATTTTATAGGGATTTTTTTATTTTTTGCGAATTGAGATATTTTTATGATTTGTGACTGATATTTTGGGATTGTTAATCCATTGAGGATGATCGTATTTCGTCAAAGAACAATGCCCAGAGATTAATACACTTCGATTCATAGATTTGATGGGGATTTTACTCGATTTTATAGTTATTTTTTTTGTGTCTCGCAAATTGAAATGATTTTTATGATTTTGGATTGTTTTAATGATGTTTTGGGTTATTAATCTATTGATAATGGTCGTATTTGGTCAAAGAACAATGCCCAGAGATTAATACACTTCAATTTATGGATTTGATAGAGGTTTCACTCGATTTTATAGGGATTTTTCATGTTTCGCAAATTGAGATGTTTTTTTTGATTTGATACTGATTTGATGATGTTCTAGGGCTATTAATTCGCGTAGAATGCTTATATTTGATCAAGGAATAATGTCAAGAAATTAACACACTACGATTAATGGACTTGATTGTGTTAAAGTTAGGTTTTCTATGTTTATTTTTTGAAGATGTTGCAACTAAGTGGATTGGTGTGATTGTTGGACGAATCATTTAGATGATTTGATATTGTTTATGTTTAATTAATGTTCAAAATTAATGGAGAAAGAAAGCCCATAAGAATTAGGAGATATTCAAAGTGATTTAATTAGAATTTGTTAAACAACAATGGGTACTCCATTATTGATAAATTTGATGAACAACAATGAGTATTTTAGACATTTTTTTCAACTGATTTGATCATTATAATCATGTCTCACGCTCCCCTGACATGTTAATCTCATTTTAGAAGGAAAGTAACAGTTCTACTTTATCTCAAAATCTCAGGCGCTTAAATGTAACTTTTTAAATGACAGGTGGTCATATGACAAAATGGTAAAATTTTAGGTATTGAAGTGAAAATTACCATATTGTCATCATTTGATTTTTTCAGATAAGTTGGGCCTGGTGGAGATAAGTAGGACCCACCTCTTTAACTTACAACCGAGTATCCAAGCTGTTATGCTGTGGCATATATATATATATATATATATATCGAGTATCCAAGCTGTTATGCTGTGGCATATATATATATATATATATATATATATATATATATATATATATATATATATATATATATATATTTTAAAACAACAAATTTTTTTTTTAATATTTTATGGAATTAAAATTTTTTTATAATACAATATTTTGGGTGTGATTTAGATATCTATACCAAAAAATATATGTACAATCTGCACAGACTGTGCATACCTATTTTGTTATACGTATCCAAATCACATCCAAAACACTATGTAAAAATTTTAGTTCCATAAAATATTAAAAAAAAAATAGTTGTTTTAAAAAAAAAATAATCCATATTTTAAGAAAATACGGGAGTTCGGACTGGATCCGGACTATATATATATATATATATATATATATATATATATATATATATATATATATATATATATATATATAGTCCGGATCTTAAGCTCACCCTTTATCCAGCTCACCCGAGTTCACCCTATTTATCGACGGACCCGGCGACAGTTCGGTCATACAACTGTTGTCTATACTTTTAGCGACGGACAGCATATAACGTCGCTAAAAGTATAAACGACGGTTGTATGACCGAACCGTGGTCGGGTCCGTCGCTAAAGGGAGGGTGAACTCGGGTGAGTTGTGTAAGACCCCAATTTTTTTAATAAAGATGAATTTTTTATAAATATCATTTTTAAATATTATGGAATGAATTTAATATAATGTTATAGTTGTGGGTAATATTTATAAATTTTACAAAGTACGCAAGTTGTTGTATAATATTCGATTGGTCGGAAAATATTCGTTTTAACAGGAAATATTCGTACGACGACACAATCATTGGTGGACCCCACAATGAAATTATTGTCGGATTAAGAAAATAACAAAAATACTTTATAAAAATAATGACGGAAGTTTTACCGTTAACTGTTGAAACACCCGGTGTTAAAAGTACAGTAATACGCGTGGTTGCATAGTAGCACACGATATTGATTATTGATACTTACGTGAGAAGTCACTCAATTTTGTTTAATTATTGTTATAGTAATTGCTGTATAGTATCTCACGTTATTTGATTCAATTATTGTCAATATTTTATAATCAATAATTGAGACGACAAAGTTATTAATATTATTATTTGTAATATTAACGATGTCTAAAAGTTCTGTCAAGGAAAAATCTTTATTGGAAAGCCCCCTCTTTCCTGAGAACGACCTGGTCGATTAATATGGTGAATTATAATAATGATGATAAATGTTATTAATTATATTGAGGTGTCTTTTTATGAAGTCACGAAAGTTTATATATATATATATATATATATATATATATATATATATATAAATTTTGTTTTATTAGTATTATTAATGTAATAAAACAGAAAAGCTTTTTATATAAAACAGAATACTTTTATAATGTTATTTGTTTTATTAGACTATAAATAGAATATATTATATTTTATTATGCATAGTGTCTGCATAGTATTTGCATAGTAAAATTTTTTTATATAAAATAGAATACTTTTTATAAAGTTTTGTTTTAATTGATTATAAATAGAATATATTATATTTTATTGCATAGTGCAACATAGTATTATTTCTATTTTCCTATAAATAGGATGCTTATTTGGAATTAAAAATCACACCAAAAGTTCGGAGAATTCTTCTATAATCTTGAGCGTATTTCTTTAGAGTTTTAAGAAGCTTTGAGCGTAGTGCAAGTTTTCTACAAGAATATCCTCGCCCTACCAGTCGGAATACTCTTCTTTTACGGTAAGGAGTATTATTTCTTTCGTATTCATGAAGAGAACTTCTGTTATTTCATTCCTTATTATTTTGTTGGAATAACCTGTTCCGCATACATAGTGAAATTCTTCTAATATTCCGTTCTTTATTATTCTGTCGGAATATTCTGTCTGTGCGTTTACGCCGGACCTGGCTTCATTATTTATTATTCTGTCGGAATATCCTGTTTGTGCGTTTACGTCGGACCTGGTTCCATTATTTATTATTCTGTCGAAATATCCTGTCGGTGCGTTTACGCATGGCCTGGTTCCATTATTTATTTTTCTGTTGGAATAACCTGTCTGTGCGATCTATTGCATGTTTGGTGAATTCTTTTGTTATTCCATTCTTTATTATACTTAGTTGATTAAAATTTTGACTTTTATACTTTATGAAATTAGTGGAATATCTTTGATATTTACGCTTTATCCACTATCTTTTCATGAAAATATTCTTCTAAGCATTCTTGAATTTTACTCTACAAAGCAGTATCATGTTAACAATTTGGACGTTGTTGGTTCCTGGATAAATTAATTATTGAACTTGTTTTATTGAATTCTTATAGCATTGTCATCATCCTCATGTTTATATTTTGTTGAAAGTCATCTGTGGCTTGTAGTGCATTGATGGACTTGGTATGATTATGACCAGGGATTATTCGGTGTAATCACGATCGTAATGTTACAAATGATGTGGTAAAAGTTCTCATTGACCTGTAGTGCATTGATGGACAGTTGTTGGCATGATCATGACCATTGATGAATACACAAATATCCTTTGTCCGTAGTGCATGGATAATTTGTGGTCGTGATACTAATGAATATCCTTGACCGTAGTGCAGGGATGATGTAGATTATTTATTAAGCTGAGTCTAAGCGATAAAAGTGATGAAAAACCTTTTTAAATCATAAAAGATAGTAGATTTTATTCTCTACTTGACTCTTTTAATTGATAGATTATTCCGCTGCAGTTAAACTTGGTGTTTGTTATATTTTATCAGTTTAACACTGTTGAAGGCTAACAATAATTTATTCTGCATTATCTTAGTCATAATATTTCTTACTGGGCTAGATGAGCTCACCCTTTTGCTTTCATTGTTCTCTTCAGGAAATGAGAACGTAGCGGAAATTAGTCGGGGAACGAAGTGATGGTTCAGAGAATAGCATTAGTAGTCCTCACTATTCTATGAAATAGTGTGAAAATAAATGTATTGAGAACTTATTTTGAGTTTGAATACTGTTTAGAAGACAATGTTGTATTAAAACTCACAGCTTATGTTTAATCGTATTTTACACGACAGTTGTATAATTAAGTTTTTATTTGTATTTTGTACCATATATTTGACGACTCAGAATAGGTGATGTATACCTATTTTGGGAGCGTCACAAGTTGAATAAGGGGTGAGTTTAAGATCCGGACCGTATATATATATATATATATATATATATATATATATATATATATATATATATATGAATATATATATATATACGGTCCGGATCTTTAGCTCACCTTGCTCACCCCCCTTTAGCGACAGACCGAGTGACGACTCAGTCCGTTGCTATATATAGAATCGTCATTTTAATTTTTAGCGATGTACATTATATAGCGACGGACCGAACATATAGCGACGCCCAGTCCGTCGCTAAAGGGGTGAACAAGATGAATTAGATAAAGGGTGAGCTTAAGATCCGAACCGTATAACATACATACATACAGAGAGGATCAGGTAAGGGATCTTGCATTTTAAGAAAATGCGGGACTTTTTTTTTTTTTGGGTTTTTTTTTAAAACAACTTAAAAAAAAATTTAATATTTTATGGAACTGAAATTTTTTCATAATAAAATATTTTGGGCGTGATTTGAATACCTATACAAAAAAATGTATGTACAGTTTGCACAGACTGTACAGACCTATTTTGTTATATACATCCAAATCACATTCAAAACACTATATTTTGGAAAAATTCTAATTCCATAAAATATTAAACTTGTTTTTAATTGTTTAAAAAAAAAAAGACAGTATTTTAGTATCGTAAGGAAGTCCTTACCTGATCCGGACCCTATATATATATATATATATATATATATATATATTTATATATTATAGTTAAAAAAATTGGGGTCTTTGACTATTTGCGTAGGTATAAATTAATATTATGATTAAATGTGTCAAAATATTTATATTCTTATCTTATTGGTATATAGTAATTACATAGAATATGAGAAATTATTAAATTCACAATAAAAATTATTATTTTTATAATAAAAGTGACGCTATAGATTTTATAATGACTCAACGATACTTTTATTATGAAAATAATAAAAAGTATTGTGAATTCAATAATTTTTTATAATATAGTAGTATTATGAACCAATATAATAATAATAATATAGAATAAGGATCGTTTCTCTTATGTTTATTATCTAATTTCTCTCAACATATATTTAGGGACACAATGAAAATTGGTTGCATATTAAGTTAAAATAATTTAAGTGTTAGTATTTCCTAAGTATCACTCCTCCATTTTAGATTTTTTTTAAAAAAAATTCTTTTCACAATTTATTTGCTTATTATCCTCTATAGCATCACACAATCAGAACTAAAAGTCCTGCTGGTATATTGCTTTGAATTTAGAATTTCTGGCTTCAAAAGAAGATAATCCTTTATTTCCTTCAACCACCTTTGCCTTTTCATAAAAGCGATGCCCGGGCAGGCATTGATGTGATTTTTATATTAATTTGTTTTTTTAATTAAAAAAAAACTCATTTATTTTTTTAGAAAACCTACCTTTGTTATGTACGAATATTAGGGGAAATCTAAGGTAATTTTTTTTTAACGTGAAATTGTGAGAATTGAAGTACAGAGATTCATCACCACCTTTCATCCGGTTTCCAATACATATTTAGCATTATAATTATTACATTTAATAAAATAATAAAATTAATCACAAATAATTATATTACTAGTACTGTCACTTAAATTATTATTTATGTTGTTAAATAAAAATTAAGTAAAAAATATAATGAAGGTGAATCTAGTACCCAACTAATCAAGAATCGAATTACGGTCGGAAACTCTCCCTAACACCGTTTTTACCGAACTCATTCCACTCGGCCCAACGAATGTTAACAAAAAAAATAAAAGAAAGGTGATAAAACATACAAACTAACAATACTTCTATTATATAGTTCTTAATTTTTTAATACATCCTTTTTCATAAAAGACTTTCATTTTGATTTTTTAAAGTTAATTGTAACTTTTTAAATATGTATCTATTTAATTTAAATTAATATAATCATGAATACTGAAATGTCCTATATATTGCTCTGACATTATCCATGGCCATAATAAAACAAACTCCTATATTCTTTGTTAAATACAAGTAGAACTAGGACTTCTTTTCAGGAAGTATTTATGTAATCATGTATCTTTCTAATTCAGTCTTGTCATTTAAGATAGGGTCATGGAAATGGAACCTAGACTGGGGAAGGCTCTTCTTACTTAGAAACTCAGGTTGTGCATTTAGACTGTTGGTAGGAAGCCAAAATTGAGTTGGTCAAAAATAGGCAACGTAATATTTGGAGTTGGAGTTGGAGTTGGGATACGATTCAAAAATACGGAACGACTTATCCCAATTATGGGATACAACCCAATTTATGGGATGTGACCTATTCCATAAATGGGATACCATCCAATTTATAGGATACGTCATATCCCAATAATTGGAATACGACAAACCTATAAATAGATCAAGAATCCACCAAATTCAACACACTTTTAATCATTCAATCATTCTCAAGTTTCAATCCTTCTCAAGTTAAGAAAATTGGTGCTTCAACCTTGGACAACACCTTACCCTATTGGGTCACCAAAATCAACGGTTAAATGGCGTATATAATACGACACACATATTTAAAGTTCTTGATATAATTATATATTGTCATGCTGTTTTATAATGTATTGAGAAACTCAACAGTCAACGGCCACTACTCTATTCTCTTGTTATCCCCACTCGACCTAGCTACACTCTTGTTACCTGAAAGGAATTGTGAAGCAAAAGGGTGAGCACAAATAGCCCAGTAAAGAATATCATGACTAAAGATAATTAAATTATCAATAGTTTTCATCAGTAATAAATCAGAGATTTATAACATATGGTAGATGATAAATGTAAGACCTCAAATTTTATAAATAAAGATTTAATTTTCTTTATATATTATTTTAAAAAGTAATGTGTTGTCTTGATAAATGTGGTAAGTTATGGGAGTAATGTGCAAAATTTTCAAAGTTAGCAAGTGGAAATATAATATTCAATTGTCGGGAAATATTCGTTTGGTCGTGGAATATTCTTGTTGTCGGGGAATATTCGTACGACGGCGCAGACTTTTGTGGGCCCCATAACGGAATAACTGTCGGATGAAGAAAACGACAAAAATGAGTTTTTTAAAAATAACGGCGTAATTGTTACCGTTAGAACTATATAGTTTTTTTTTTTCAGTTTATAGTTTAGCACTAGATTTGTTCCTACACAACAAATTCTAGTACAGAATAAAATCTGGACCTGTCTTATCTTGAGAGACTAATTCGCAGTAACCCTGTGTAACAAAAGTAAGGGGCAAATATAGTCTTAAGGAAAGAGTGGTCAACCATTTCATTCAGGCAGAAATATATATCTTACTACAAAGCAAATTTTTTCAACAGGTAGATACCTTTGCAGAGCTCACTAGCAATATCAGGAACAAGAAAATTGGATACGACACTTTTTCATCTTCTGTCACCTAACTGTAAGCTGTACAAAAAGTATAAATCTGGGAAAAATCCTAAGAACAGATGCAAAAATGCAGACGCAAGATAAACTCTGCTTTTCATACAAACTGAAACCGCATAAGAAGCCTTACAGATCTATATTTCTCACCCTTTTTGTCATACAGAGGGACTGCTCGGATCCCAGGCCTCAACTCAGCCACAGGCAAACATGTCTGCCCACCAAAGTCATCCTTCTCGGACATATCATACTCCTGTACTACTATCCGAATCAAAGCCAGCTCCGGGACTGTCAATGGGAATGCAAACTCCTCATCCCAAATAGGCATCCAATCATCCTCAATGATCTTCGTTTTCATCTTTGCGATGTCTGCTGGCACTCCAACAATATATACCTGCAACTCAAATTTGTCAGCATAGTAATATAGTGAAGTACTATTTTTCTTCAGTTTCCTGTTGTTTCTGTGTTTACTTACTCATAGTAGTAACATGACATTGCAAGTGTTCATAGTAGTAAATTCTGAGTTGTAGTTGTACTCGCACAACCAATAAATGCAGACTCTAAAATCTATACAAAGAGCACAGGTTAGCTGCCAACTATATTAGTTCCTAGCTGAGTGTTGGATAAAAGGTCTATGACCATAACATTGCTCAGTAGATGGTCAAGGATCACAGAAAATATGGGGAGTTAATATTTCCACAAATAAATTGATTAGTAAATGGGTCCCACACTCATGGGAGAGGGAACTTGTGGAAATACTAAATTTTACTTGTGGATATAACAATTCCAAAAAGATATGCATGAAACTCTCAGATTGACCTTGCTCCTGGACCCCTATTGAGTCCTTTAATTGCATGTGACAAATAACACAAATTAAACATTTTCTACGACATTATTGTCAATAAACAAGAAATAAAAAGATAATGCAGCAGTAATTAAGTTTGATAAAAAAGGATAACAGTTTTTGTAGAATATAATGCCATTATCACTTTCCTTCCTGCCAATGCAATGGGTATACACTCGTCCATAGCATCATAAAATGTTGTGTTTCATTTTTTATGAGAATTTTTGCAAGCATTTTACTAATTTACTCTAACTAACCTTTGTATAAAAATCCGGTGGTGAATATGCATCAAAGTGCGTTTGGCTAAAATCCAAACGCCATCCATCCCCCATGTATACTTTCACCTGTCAAATAAATGATTATTTCAAGGTAAAATTATGACACAAATGAAATTCTCTACAAACTACAATAATTCACTCACCTTTAAAATTTTTTTCACCGGCAATGTTACTTTAGGATCAAATACCTCGTGCGGACCTTTCTTCATAAGAAGCTCAGGTTTCTTCACATAACCACATCCACCATTGGCTCTAAACATTCCATGCATTAACCATAGTGATTGGCCATACCCCTGTAACACAATATATGACATTGATGATTTGGGAAAACCAACTAGTTGGGTATATATCTTTTCTTATTCCTTCTCTCTCTCTCTCTCCTGGAGGGATTCGGTATTCCTATCATTTTATTCATCAATTTAAATCTTTACTAAAAATACTTCATTGAATTAACTCCTTCAATCTCGACGAGTTTAATGGAGAAACAAACATCAACCCATATGGATGTCACTGCAGAAGAGGTGTCCAGTCATTGGAAAGCACTCGGTTGTTCATTCATGCATCTAGTGTTCTAGAACAACAAAACTTGTGAGAAGTATCTAAGTACAAATTATTGGGTAGTTCATGATAACCAGCAATAAGTGTACACCTATATGTTCCATGTATAGCATCACAATTGAGCTTCTATAAACAAAGGCTGCTAGTGCTATTTGCATCTAATCAGGCATCATGACCCACTAGTCACAGTCTCACAGATGGTGAGGAATGTGCATAAATACATGCCAACATAAAAGCATAAGATTTACCAAGTCGATCTAGCCGTGAAAAACCAAATGTAATCATACTTCAAAAAAAGAAAAAAGAAAAAGCATAACACAACACCATAAAGCATTGGATATGATACTATCTATGTAGCTACCCAAACTTTAAAGCTAACCTGCATATTAAAGGCAACCATCTGAGCCCCAACCATCCACCCGGTAAGTGGTTTGAAATTTGATGAGGTTACACGTGTTCCCTTTGGGTATACCCTAACCAAATTCTTTTGTGTGAACCTAGAAAAAAATGTTTGATTCAGTCAGACATGAATATGAAAATAAAAAGATACGTTTAACTTTATACAAAAATCTAGCACAACTTTGGGGGTTACCTAACAATATCAGTTCCATAAGATTCAGCTGCCCTTTCAAGTTCTTGTTCACTCAAACTAAGACGTCTAACTTTATCAACTCCAACTATTAATGTACGCCTTAATCCATCCTTTGGTTTCTCCGCGTGAATTGCAATCAGATGCTTGTATGCTGATGCTGTATAATGGAATTTGTTGACATCATTGTCTACATTAGCCTGATCTTCGTTTCTCTGCTATCCAAAAGCAAAGCTGAAGGTAACAAGATCTCAGAACAAAATTTGACAATGATACTCTTATTTCTTAGCTCACCCATTCGTCAGCTTCAAGAAGTGAACCAAGAGGCTTGCATTCAATTGGTCCAAGTTGGTATGATCTTTTGGTATAGACATCAAGGTCTTCATCTTCCTTATCAGTACCAGATGCTTGATTTGCAGACACACACTTGTAATCTGGTGTTTCAATGTGATTAGATTTGAAGTTGTCTAAACTGACTTCTTCAGCAAGCTCTTCAGGTGTCCCAAGCTGGCTAGATTTTTGGTTGTCTACATCACAGTTTTCTGTATGTTCATCAGGTGCCCCAATCTGGCTAGAATTGTGGTTGTCTACACTACAGTCTTCAGTCTGTTCATCAGGTAACCCAAGCTGGCTAGATTTGTGGTGGTCTAAATTGTGGTCTTCAGTATGCTCATCAGGTGCCCCAACCTGAGCAGATATGTGGTTGTCTAAATTGCAGTCTTCAGCAAGTTTATCGGGTGAACCAAGCTGGCACGAATTATAGTACAAGACATTTCAGTCTTCATCATTCTTATCAGTTATCAATAAATCATAAAAAAGTCGAAGAAAACAAGTCTCTTACTACATTAAGTGACGATGAAATAAATTATATTTCTTAGCTCACCCTGAGATCAGCTGCTTGAATTGCAAATAAACGCTTGAACTCTGGTGCCACTTCCTGTGAAGATTTGTGGCTGTCTGGACCATGATCTTCATCATCTTGATCATCCTCATCACTGTTTCTCTTCTGTAGATAATAAAAGTTGAATAAAGTGAGCCCGATAGAACAAAAAGTGATGATAAAATGTATTTACTTCTTAGCTCACGATGTGGTCAGCTTCATGAATTGGAACCTTATGCTTAATTTCAGATGCCCCAAGCTGTCGTGGTGTATGATTGTGGGCATCACTGTTGTCATCCTGATCGCTGTTGCTCTGCAATCCACAAGCAAAATTGAAGAAAACTAGCTCCCTTACAATTTCAAGTGACAAAGAAATAAACTATACTTTTAAGCTCACCCCTTGATCAACTTCTAGTTCAGCTGTGCTCTCTGGTGTCTCCTTTTCCCACAAATCCTCTCCAGATAAATCCTTTTCCCTCCCTCTAGAATTCTTTGATTCAAGATATTCTTTAGGTGGTTTGGTTGAAAGGATAATATGATGTTTCAATTCTTCAGGTGAAGGGAATTCATCAAAGCATCCTGGCTCAGGGTAATACAGAAGTTCACCAAAAGTTCGAATTGCCATCTGGAAGCAGAACCAGTTCTCGTCACAAGGAGAAGTTTGAAGTCAATTCAAGTGGTTTGGGAAGAAATATGTTCATACAAGTATTGAAATCTAACCTCTGCAACCTTAGCCCGAAGATGTGGAGTAAGGTGGTCCTCTAAAGTTACTATGACAGGGTAAGGAGATTTGATAAATGCGTGCTGCTTGATGGACTTGAAGCATTTTTCAAGCGTAACTGGAGTAGTCAGGGTCCTACGGTTCAAAGGAAGTTCAGGTTACATTGAACTTAAACAATAATGAACAGGAGGTACAAATTTGTTTCTATTCAATAGAAACTCCTCTTTAAATTGAGCTCAAAGAAAAACTGTATGATGACAGCATACAAGGAAATAGCAAGGATCTACTAAGACTAACACATCTGCAACTACATCCCTCTGATATGAGAATTGGCAAAGCCTTTAAAAATAAGTTAACAAAGCTCTCCAATAGTACAGAGCAAAATACATTTCATACTACAAAAAGTAAGTTATATTGGCATGTAAGCAGAAAATATTGGCCACGTCAAGTCATTTGAAAGTTTCACACAAATTCTCAGCAGAATGTACTGGAAACAGAGGTTAGGTTAGTAGCAAAATTAAGATATATATATATATATATATATATATATATATATATATATATATATTATTATGAAGCATTATAGGTCATTGCTATCCATGCCAGCACCGCGCGAACAGACAAAAAGTACTCACAACTAATCTCATAATAAATAATCCTAATCTGTTGAATAAAACTTTATTTAATTGCATTTATTTAATCTTCTTCTGTATCTTTGGCGTGCATTAGGTGAATTATTCATTGCGGACCAAATTAAAGATAAATCTTCCAAATCGATTTGTTTGTCAGCTATTCATCACCTTCAAAACAAGCAAAGCCACTGAAAAGGATGAATTACGGGATGATTTCATACCTTCCATGAAGAACATGAATTTCATCTTTTGCTGAGTTTGGCCATAAATCTAGTTCAATTCCCCTCACACCTCTTTCAAGAGCATTTATGATAGGGATGTCACTACAATCACTGCTTAGTTGGTTTCCAGTGAGGTAGGAATTGTGACCGGTATAGATGAAATAATGTTGCAATGGAGCAGTCATTTCGTGGTGTACCTAGAATGATATAACTTGTCAAGGGCATATATACTTGTGTAGTAATGTCCAATTCTTTTACAATCTGATATACAATAGAGAGAGAAAGAAAAAAAAAACTCGCGTAGTTTATTATAAGAGAGTGTATTTATTTGTATATACATATGAAAAAAAAACAGAAGGAAGGAGAAGAACAAAATATAGTAAATACCCTATGTCAGAACGAAGTGATATTCAGCAAGAACAAAACAAAAGTGAAGAATCTCATGTAGTTAATAAGTACCGAGACGAATCAATGCATTTCAACGCTAGTGAAGAATTTGCAGCCAAAATTAATAAATTTCAATTTCATAAAACGGTAATCCTTCAATAGTAAGTAACAAAACATTTCTCCAAGTTACAGAAGCATCAAATAACCAAAATAGAACAACTAACTAGCATTAAGGTTTAATAAAAAGACATCTTGACTAATGACTACTACTACTCATGTTGATTAGCGCCTAACATCATTTATGCAGAGTTCCAAAAAAGCACTTAGAAATTAGAATTCCAAATTTGAATGGGACATTTAAATCTTCCCCAAATTCATGTAAACCAAATAACAAACCTAATAATTGTAGTATTAGTTTCAATATCTTTGGCATTTAATCACCATAAATGTGCATGTATATGTATACAATTATTTATGTGTGTAAACATATATAGATAGATACAGAAGTGTATAAGAGAGAGAACCTGAGATTTAATGGGAGGATTGAGATCATCGTGGAAGAGAAAATAGAAGAAATCGTCGAGTGCAAGGTAATGACGAGTGTACTTAATCAAGTGGTGGCGCTGATTGAGAATCCGTTGCATGATTCTCTCCGCATCAGAGAGAGTGCACCCTACTTCTCCCTGAAATTCGATCAGAAACCGGAGCAATTGATCGACGGACAAATGGGTCCCGCTCTCGGAGTAAATCGAGAAGGTTTCTACAACGTCCGGCGGTGGGCCGTTGTCCTTCATCTTAAACTTGCGGTTAAAGCACCCAAACATTTTGTAGTAATTGTAGCTCCCCATTTTCTCCAAAATGAATCGATGATCCCTTGTTTAATTCATGATAGTGGAAATTGCAGAGGAATTGTTGTTGTTGTCGGAATGGTGGAGGAGAGAGAAACAAACAGAGGAAAATGGAGGGGGGGGGGGTGATTTTTGAGTTCGTTGGAGAGAAAGAGGTTACGAGTTTTTGAAGCTGGATCATTAGACCTGTTTATTTTTTTTCAAAAAAAAAAGTATATCGAGGTAATGCGTAATATTAAATATTAATTATAGTCTTGTAACTATTTCATAAATTTTAAATTATAAGATGATTATTGATTTTAAAAATTAATTTAATTTATTTTAAAATTTAAATTAAGATAATTCATTAATTGTGACGTCCAAAATAGGTATTCATCACTTATTTCGCCAAATACATGGTATAGAATACAACTATAAACTTAATTATACAACTGTCGTGTAAAATACAACAAAACATAGTGAGAGTTTAAATAAGAATATTGCCTTCTAGATAATATCCACACTCAATGGAGTCCTTATTATAATTATTATCATACTATTTCACAGAATAGTGAGGACTACTAATGTACCATCTCGGACCATCACTTGTTCCCTAACTAGTCCCAGCTATATTCTCATTTCCTGAAGAGAACAATGAAAGTAAAAGGATGATCTCAACTAGCCCAATACTAAATATTATGACAAAGATAATGATGAATAAATTATCGTTAGCCTTCAACAACGTTAAAATGATAAAAATATAATAAACATCAAGTTTAACTGCAGCGGAACAAGCAAACCATTAGAAGAGTTAAGTAGAGCATGATATCTACTATCTTCTATGATTTAAAAGTTTATCATCAATTTTATCGCTGAGACTCAGCTTAATAATTAATCCACATCATCGAATCATTCTTGCATTACGGCCAAGGATATTCATTAGTATCACGACTACGAATTATCCATGCACTACGGGGCAAGGATATTCGTGTTTTCATCAATGGTCATGATCATACCAACAACTGTCCATCAATGCACTACGGGCCAATGAGAACTTTTACCACATCATTTGTAACATTACGGTCATGATTATACCGAATAATCCCTGGTCATAATCATACCAATCAATAGTACATCTATGCACGTAAGCCACAGATGACTTTTATCACAATATAAGCACGAGGATGATGACAATGATATAAGAATTCAATTAAAAGAAAGCAACGAATAAATTTTTAAAGATTTATAATTTAATTTATCCAGAATTCAATAATGTCCAAATTGTCAACATGATACTACTTTGTGGAGTAAAATTCAAAAATAATATTGTATCAAAAATGATTTGGACCGAAAAGAAATTATTTTTTGTCATGAATAGTACTCCGGGTGAATAGTAACCTGTAAATAGTAACTCGGTATGAAAAGTATCCTGAATATTCGGGTGAATAATATTCGAGTGAATAGTAACCTGTGAATAGTACCCCGGGTGAAAATATTGATATTTAATAAGAAAGTTCAAATAAATATTCCAATGAAACGATACTGGATGAAGAGCAAAACTCAAGGATATTCCACTAATTTCAAAAATTATAGAAGCAATACTTACCACAGTAAGTTTAGATTTAAGAATATGAAAAGAAATAATATACGAAACTTTAAATGGATTTTCATCTGTCATGCGGTAATCCACGTGGACAGATTATTTTAACAATTTAATAACAATTGAATACGAATGGTTATTCACTAGGCATACCGCGTAGACAGGTTATTCCCACAGAATAATAAAGAATGAAATAACAAAAGATTTCACCATGCATGCGGTAGTTCGCGTAGACAGGTCATTCCCACAGAATAATAAAAAATGGAATAACAAAATATTTCACCATGCATGTGGTAGTCCGCGTAGACAGGTTATTTCAACATAATAATAAAGAATGGAATAACAACCCTTACGAGTATTGAAAGAAAATAACTCTCTTCATGAATACGAAAGAAATAATACCCCTTACGAGTATTGAACGAAGATAATATTCCTTACGAATACGAAAAATAATATCGTAAGCAAATATGAAATAAATAACACCCCTTACCTTAGTAGAAGATTGAATACTGAAGTAGGGTAGTAGCAGAATACTCTTCTTTCTTTCTATAATTTCTCTCTCTAGAGTTTCAGTGAATTCGTAAGAAATAATGAAGGAATGAACTTCTATTTATAGAAAAAAGGACTGAATAGTAACTAATTCTTGAACGGCCCATATTAATTTACTTTTAAACGGACGATCCATATTGATTTACTATTAAAATTTAAAATAACGGTCCATACTGATTTACTTTAAACCAGCGATCCATATTGATTTACTATTATAACTTCAACCAACGATCCATATTTATTTACTATTATAACTTTCCACCAGCGGTCCATATTGATTTACAATTACATCTTCAACTAACGGTCTGAAAAATTAGCATATAAACTTCCATGACTTCATAAAAAGATACCTCAATATAATTAACAACATTTATCATCATTATTATAATTCACAATATTAATTGACTAGGTCGTTCCTAGGAAAGATGGAGTTTTTTAATAAGGATTTCTCCCTATTGGCGCGCAATTAGGTGACCAAACCTCTCCTTGATAGAATTTCTAGACAAATTTAATATTACAAATAATAATATTAATAACTTTGTCGTCTCAATTATTGTTTATAAAATATTGACAATAATTGAATCAAATAACGTGAGATACTATGCAGCAATTACTGTAACAATAATTGAATAAAACTGAGTGACTTCTCACGTAAACATCAATAATCAATACCGTGTGCTACTATACAATCACGCGTATTACTGTACTTTTAACACCGGGTGTTTCAACAGTTAACGGTAAAACTTTCGCCGTTATTTTCATAAAGTATTTTTGTCATTTTCTCAATCCGACAATAATTTCGTTGTGGGGTCCACCAATGATTGTGCCGTCGTACGAATATTCCCTGTTAAAACAAATATTTTCCGACCAATCGAATATTATACAACGACATGCGTACTTTATAAAATTTATAAATATTACCCACAACTATAACATTATATCAAATTCATTCCATAATATTTAAAAAAGATATTTATAGAAAATTCATCTTTATTAAAAAAATTGGAGTCTTACAATAATTATAAGAAAATTGAATACTTTCATTTCATAAAATTTGGGGTCTTACATTAATAATTATGAAATAATAAATCATACAATGAATAGTACTTAGATATATAGTTTATAATATTTTTCATTGTATTGATTAAAATTAAAAAATAATGTCAATTTTAAATTTGAATAAATTCTAAGTTAATTTTTAAAAGTCAATAATAATATAATATTTTAAAAAACAAGAAGTATTATATATAGGGTAATGATCCATAACATATACTCCGTCTGTTCCTTAATATAGGTCGTTTTAGGTCAATTATATTGCTCTTGTATTGAAAAAAGAGTGTTATTTATTGGGCAAAAAAATAGTGAGAGAAGCAAAGTTATATTTAATACTTGGAGTAATATTAGAAACTAAGCAATTAATGCTTACTTTTTTTTTTGAGGAAAAATTGAATTTCATAACTGGAGATCAAAGCATAGAGTATTACAAATAAAAGGTGGGGGGAATAGTGCCACATTCTTGGATATCAGACATAGAATTCGAAGCACGAGCTAAGAGATGTGCAACATAATTCGCTGACCTCCTAACAAAATAGATGCGACAATCGACTATAGAAGCAACTAAATCCTTACATTCATTCACCACTAAACCCACATAATTCGGAGAGGAAGATGAAGCCTGAATAGCTTGTATTAACATGGAAGAGTCGAATTCAACAATTACCTGTGAAGAACCAAGTCTTTTAAGCCAACTTAAAGCCTGCCTAAAGCTGACTGCCTCGGCCAAAACAGAATCTGCAGGACTCGAAATTGAACCACATCGAGCTGCTATCATCGTCCCCTCAGAGTTGCGAAGAACCATGCCAAAATCCAATTTACTTTCTGATGAGGACACAGCTCCATCTACATTACATTTCAGCCAACCGCAGGCAGGTTTGCACCAGCTCACAACACCGAAATTTTGATCAGAGAGTAGGTCACCATTTATGAGGATTTGGGCATGTTGCCATTGAGCAAGAAAAGAACTAGCCAGGTTGACAATCGCCGAAGGCCGTTTACATAAGTTTTTTCAAACCACATCATTTCGATTCTTCCATAGAGACCATAAAAGCACACAAGACAGTTGGATGGCCTCACTGTTGTTGCCCATAATAAGAGCTTCAATCCATTGGTCTCCAACACTCAACAACAACTGGGCAGTGAAGAAATAGATGTGAAGCCGTCTCTATGGACTGAGCACAAACTGAGCAAGAGGAATATACATCAACCCGTCTTTGTCTTAGATTCACTTTGGTTGGAAGACAACCTTGGCAAATGCGCCAGATTAAATTCCGCACTTTAGGAGGGATCTTTAGCAACCATAATTTCTTCCAAATTTGAGAGGAATGAGCAGGATTAATAAAATTCAAGTGAGCTGTGAGAGTTTGATAGGCACTACGAACTGAATACATACCATTTTTGTCCTTGCACCAAAAAATATTATCACAGGAACGTAGAGCAGGAAGAGGTACTTGTAGAATTAGAGCACAATCTCGAGGAATGAAGAGATCATTGATTAAATCAGTATCCCAACAATGTTCATTTGGGATCATCAAAGACTGTACCGACACACACAGCAACCCAGGAATCAGAGGAGAGGTAATTCGAGGATTAGCTTCATCAGGGAGCCAAGCGCCTGCCCAAATATTGATAGATGAACCATCTCCCACTCGCCATCTAACATTCTGCTTAATTAGATCCTGGGCAGGCAAGATACTGCTCCAGATGAAACTAGCGTTATTCTTCTTGTTGGCATGCAGAAAATCAGTTCTTCTATAGTATTTAGCCTTGTAGACACGGACAACAAGAGAATTGGGGAAAGTTAACAGTCTCCAACCATTTTAACCCAACATAGCTAAATTAAATTCATGGAGCTTACAAAAGCCAAGTCCCCCAAATTGTTTGCGAGCATAGAGAGCATTCCAGCTTTTCCAATGAATACCCGATGACTCTCCAGAGTTAGATCACCACCAAAATCTGCTCATAATTCTTTCAAGATCCGCACATAAATTCAAAGGAAGAAGAAAATCACTCATAGCATACGTTGGTAGAGCTTGGGCAACTATTTTAATCAAAAATTCCTTGCCGGCCTTTGATAGGAACCTTTCTTCCAGCTTGCCAAACGAGACCAAAACTTCTCTTTAAGAAAAGAAAGAATTTGGGTCTTATTTCTTCCAATAAAAGAGGGTAGACCAAGATACTTTCCATGGCCTGTAGTTCGTTGAACATTCAAGGAAGAGCAAATTAAATGTTGTAAAGGTAAAGGAGTATTCACACTAAATAAAATAGAAGATTTTTGGAAGTTGATTTGTTGACCCGAGGCTCGCTCATAATCATTGATGCAAGCTCTGATGATGTCACATTCACGCATATTTACCCAGAAGAATAAAAAGCTGTCGTCGGCGAAAAATAAATGAGATATAACTGGAGCGCTTTGGGCAATTTTATAGCCATGAAGAAGTCCCCGCCGTTCATATCTTCTCAATAAGGCCGAGAAACCTTCCGCACATAAGATAAATAGATAGGGGGAGAGGGGGAAACCTTGCCTTAACCCTCGAGAAGGGGTGAATTTTTCAGTTTCAAATCCCCCATGAACAATCGAATAAGTCACTAACCGAATACACATTAACATCCAATTAATCCATTTAATCGGGAACCCCATTCAAATCATCACCCTCTCTAAAAAAGCCCATTCAAGTTTATCATAAGCCTAGCTCATGTTAATCTTCAAGGCTGCATAACCATCACGACCTTGACGCTTACTCTTCAAATAATGTGATACCTCGTAAGCAATCATAATATTATCAGTTATCAATCATCCCGGTATGAAAGCACTTTGGAACTCGGAAACTAAACTGCTCAGAACAACTTTGAGTCTATTTACCAGCATCTTCAAAATTACCTTATAAAGGACGTTACATAACGCAATAGGCCGTAGATCAGATGCCACTTTCAGTGAGTTTTTCTTAGGAATTAGGATAAGATTGGTATGATTAAGACCAATCGGGATGGAGGAATTATGAAGAGCATCAAGGTATGCAGAAGAGACATCAGTACCAACAATAGACCAAAATTTCTGATAGAATGTCGGATTCATACCATCCGGATCTGGGGCTTTATCTGGATCCATAGAGAAAAGAGTCTCCTTCACTTCATCATGGGTAAAATCTGTAACAAATTTTTTTTGTTGCTCCTCGGATAAACAAGTGTCAATGCTATTAATAATCTTGCTAACAACACATCCACGAGAAGAAAATATATCTTTGAAATATGACGTGAGTAAGTCGGCAAGGCCAGGATCCCAAGTCTGCCAGTATCCATTTTAGTGTTTTAATTGAGAAATAGAATTGCGTTTTTTCCTGGCAGAGACAGAAATATGGAAATAGTGAGAATTGCAGTCACCTTCCTTTAACCAATGTTGTTTTGATCTTTGCTTCCAGAAGACGTCTTGCTGAGCTAGGAGTTTATTATAGTTCCTTTTAGCCTCTTCAAATTGGTGGATAGAGACTGAATCATATTTGGATCAAAGGGAGTTCATTTGAGCCCGACAGTCTTTAATACGCTCATTAAATTGACGAGATAGAGACTTCCCCCAACACAGTAAATCCTCTCCACATCTTTCTAATTTTAGTTGGATTGGGCTACCTGCAGTACTCACCCAACTAGACTCAATCACGCCCCTGCATTGTGGTTCCCTTAGCCAGGTGTTCTCGAATTTAAAAGTGCGGGTTCTGTACACCTGAGAAGAGAGGAGGAAATCTAGAAGGATAGCAGAGTGATCGGATATAGTAACTTCAATATTACGGAGCTTGACATAAGGGAAAGAAGAACACCAAGATGATGAAGCAAGAGCACGATCAAGACGCTCTTCAACACCATCCAAGAGACCCCTACGCCTTTCCCAAGTAAAAGGGTGCCCAACCATACCAATATCTAGAAGACCGCTGTCTTCCACAGCAAGCCAAAAACCTTCCAACAGACGAGTAGGATGAGGAGTATTACCAAGCTTTTCAGAAGGATGGAGGAGATCGTTAAAATCCCTTAGACAGCAACAAGGAGCAGTGGAGTTAAGACTCAGAGAACGAAGAAGATTCCATGATAATTGACGTTGAGCTCGCGACGTGTGACCATAAAAGCCAGTGAGGCGCCACACAGACATTGACGACAAAGACACCTCAATATCAATTTGATTATAGGAGTAACTAAGGAGTTTGTCACTATTTTTTTCCTTCCATAGGAGAGCAAGACCCCCTCCATGTCCAATACTACTTACAACAAAGAAGTCATCGAACCCTAGCTTATTTTTGATGGCTAAAATCCTGTCACAAGGAACCATTGTTTCAATCAAAAACACAAACATAGGCTTATAGAGATGGACTAAATCCACCATAACTTGAATTGTACGTGAATTGCCCAAACCACGACAATTCCAGCTTAAGGTCGTCATTTAGCTTGGTGGGCCTGGATGCCAGAACCCACCTTCAGTCCGTTGTTTGGTGTCGGATTAACCATCATCATGTCAGAACTTTTATCAACAGTAACATCAGTCAACGACAGATTAGATGTTATTAATTCTCCATCAGTATGGTGACGTTTTTGATTCGTAATAATAAGCCCATTATCCACAGCAGTTTCCATATTTATAGGACCAGTAATGGCCTTGATTGGCGTTCCAGCAGGGAGATCTTGTAAATCATGGGAAATTTTGGCAGCAGTTGTCAAATGAGGCATTTTTGCCTGATAATTAGGGAGACTCTTGTCGTGCAAGACAACTGTCCTAGGTGTATCCGAATTACTCGGAGAACCCAAATCCATGTCAACACCTGTATTGGACTCGCCGGTGGCTGGAGGAGGGCGGTCTTGGAGGGAAGTCCGGAGCCACTTATCAGCCAATCGATTATTATTACGATGGGCTTGGGCGCGGAGCCACAAACCAAAAGGGAATTCTGACGGAGGAATGAGATTTTCTAATGAGAGGTGGCAAAACTTTTCTGAATGATCCATAAAACCACATTAGAAACAAAAGGTGGGCAATCTTTCATACTTAAAATAAATCCAAAACCACTCCCTACCAGGTCTCTTCATTTTCATCTTATAGACTAGAGGTTTATAAATATTCATCGCAACCCTAATGCGCATAAAAGTTTTCAATTGACCATCAAAGTTACGTTCATCAGAAAGAACATATTTACCAATATAGCTCCCAATTGCCCGACCAATTTTCTCTGACAGATAACCCAGTGGTAAATCATATGCTTGCACCCACATCTCAACATGATCCAATATTACTTGTGACGGTTGTTTGCCAGGAAGCAGACGACGTAAAATAAGAATCTGGTTGCTTTGGTACCAGGGACCATCATTAAGCACACGACATAGATCACGTTCATGGAAAAAACGAAGGATGTAGCGATTCTGGAAAAACTCTTTCACATCCATGCCCTTAATCGGCTGCCAAATTGGAATAAGAGTATTCTTCATTGCTTCAAAATCCATCTTCTTCTCAATGAGGAAGCAGCCCACTAGACACAATTGGTATTCATCCACTAGAGATGAAATCAAATCATCACCGAGAATAAGACCATCTGAATTGGCATCATTCAGGTTCAAATTTCGGCAGGCATCGGCCAGATCTGGTTGGGTATTGGGGTGTACACGTTCCATAGATATAGAAAGAAAAAATAAACCTTTCAAGTAAGAACTAACATGCCCTAGGCAAGAGGAAGAAGCTTGTCAAACGATAAGAGGAAATAGTTAGGCAGACTGCAAGCAATTAATGCTTACTTGAAATTCTCAAATGACTTATATTAAGAAACAAAAATAATTCTCTAAAATGACTTATATTAAAGAACAGAGGGAGTATTTAATATGCATCAAAAATGGGCAAATAATATCTATTACAGTTGTTTCAAATATCAACGACTGAGATTGAAAAGGGAAGCACGATAATATCTATTACAGCTGTTTCAAATATCAACGGCTAAAAAAAAATCGTCCGCTAGAATTACTAGCGGACACATATTTTCCATCTCTTCAGTAAGTGAGAGGGGATAGAAGATCTGTAACGCTCCCAAAATAGGTATACATCACCCATCTTGAGTCGCCAAATACATGATACTGAATATAAATACAAACTTAATTATACAACATGAGCTGAGAGTTTTAACAGGAATATTATTTTCTAGACAGTATCCAAACTCAAATTCAATCCTCATTACATTTATTATCATACTAAATAGTGAGGACTGCTAAAATAATCATCTCGGACCGTCACTCCATTTCCCGACTAGTCCCGGCTACGTTCTCATTTCCTGAAGAGAACAATAAAAGCAAAAGAGTGAGCTCATCTAGCCCAGTAAGAAATATTATGACTAAGATAATGCAGAATAAATTATCGTTAGCCTTCAACAGTGTTAAATTGATAAAATACAATAGACATCAAGTTTAACTGCAGCGGAACAAGCAATCCATTAGAAGAGTCAAGTAGAGCATGATATCTACTATCTTCTATGATTTAAAAAGTTTATCATCAATTTTATCGCTGAGACTCAACTTAATAAATAATCCACATCATCGAATCATCCCTGCACTACGGGCCAATGATATTCATTAGTATCACAACCACAAATTATCCATGCACTACGGGCCAATGATATTCGTGTTTTCACCAATGGTTATGATCATGCTAACAACTGTCCATCAATGCACTACGGGCCAATGAAGACTTTTATCACATCATTTATAACATTACGGGTCATGATTATACCGAATAATCCCTGGTCATAATTATACCAATCAACAGTCCATCTATGCACGTAAGCTAAATATGACTTTCATCACAATATAAGTATGAGAATGATGACAATGATATAAGAATTCAATTAAAAGAAAACCAAGGATAAATTTTTAAAGATTTATAATTTAATTTATCTAAAATTCAACAACGTCTAAATTGTCAACATAATACTGCTTTGTAGAGTAAAATTCAATAATAATATTATATTAAAAATGATTTGGACCGTAAAGAAATCAATTTTTGTCATGAATAATACCCCTAGTAAATAGTACCCTGTGAATAGTAATTCGGGAATAGTACCCCGGCATGAAAAGCTTAAAATTTATCAAGAATGCTCAGAATAATATTTTCATGAAAAGATACTGGATGAAGCGTCGTCGTACTAATATTTTCTGTTTAAACGAATATTCTCCGACCAATCGAATATTTTATAACAACTTGAATACTTTGCAAAATTTTTAAATAATACCCACAACTATAACATTTTATCAAAACCACACCATAATATTAAAAATGATATTTCGAGAAAAAAATTAATCTTTATTTATGAAAATTGGGATCTTACAAGATATGTTCTCTTAATAAGTCAACCTGATCCTTCGTTAATCACCTAGTGGAGAACAATCGACCCTTGTAAGCAAAGATCCGGTCCAACTTTCAAAAAATCAAAAATTTATGTCTTTATCTTTTTGTAGTTATTCTTAATTCATCCACATATTCTTGAATAACACTTATATAATGACATTATTTATACTACAAGAAATATAAAAGATTCATATATTTTACATTTAACTAAACAACTGCTCGAAGATGATTCAAAGAGTAAGGAAAAAAAGAAAAGAAGTTGGAATATTTGATTTATCGAGGGAGTATTTAAAATCAATTCCATCGTACTTCAAAGGGGATGATGCGGTTATTGAGACAATATATATGAGCCTTCACGTTTTGTGATCGAAGGCAAGTATATGCCATAACTTCAGCTGTCATCTGCTAGTATTACTATCGGACTGTTTAAAAAAATGGGTTGACCTTCGTTGACTTTGGAGACTTGGGGGTATAATCGTCTAATTTATTTGTTTATCCCGTCCGCTAGTATTACTAGCGGATGTCGTATTCTCATTTTTAATCCTAACCATTGATCATTGGAACGGACACTTTAAGATGCTATTTGCTCATATTTGTTTGTGTTATGAATATTATTTGAATTGTATTTAAGTGCTATTTGAAATATATATTTTTTTCTAAAGAAGATCTTTGAGAAACTGTTATTTTGTCTAAGGGATGTAACAGTAGGAGAAAAAATTTGAACACAAAAACAAGGTTGCTTTTGTTTCTTCATAGCATAGTTTAAGGTTGTACATTAAAAAAATTCATTTTTTGGGGAATCTGCCAAAAAAGGCAAATAGCAAAAATTTAAAAAAATCACCAAAGAGATATATATGACTATGAACTAGGATGTCTTTATCTCAAGCAAAAAGGACAAATTGCAATTAAATAACAATCTAAATTAATTTCAATTCCAAGAGTTACTTTTCTTTCTTTTGTAATTAAATATTGCAATTAAATAATGATCTACAAATAAGACACAATACACGGGTAGAACTCACAAACAAGCGAAGCTTGATTTTTTTTTTGATATAAAATTGTTGTATTATTTATACTTTTTCATATTATACTATACTAATATATTAATTTTACTAACAATAGATTAATATGGTATGGTGTATATACAATGATTTTTATATAAAGAAAATATTTCCTCTTGAATATCCTATTTAACTAATAATGTATAACTAATTATTCATGAAAAATTAAATACATTTAAAAATATACAATAATAATTCTTCAACTTATATAATATAAATGATAGTATTTGTGACGACCCCAAAATAAGTATACACAGCCCATCCATTCTGAGTCGCCAAATACATGGTACATAATTCAAATACAAACTTAATTTATACAATACGACAAACATAAGCTGAGAGTTTTAACATGAATATTGTCTCGTAGACAATATCCAAACTCAAATGAAGTTTTCATTACATTTATTATCACACTATTTCATAGAATAGTGAGGACTACTATAGCCACCATCTTGGACCATCACTCCATTTTTCGACTAATCCCAACTATATTCTCATTTCCTGAAGAGAACAATGAAAGAAAAGGGTGAGCTTAACTAGCTCAGTAAAGAATATTATGACTAAGATAATGTAGAATAAATTATCATTAGCCTTCAATAGTATAAAACTGATAGAATACAATAGACAACAAGTTTAACTGCAACGGAACAAGCAATCCATTATGAGAGTCAAGTAGAGTATGATGTCTACTATCTTCTATGATTTAAAATTTCATCATCAATATTTTATCTTTGTAACACATCTCAATAAATAATCCACATCACTGAATTATCCATGCACTATGGGACAATGATATTCATTAGTATCACATCCACGAATCATCCATGCACTACGGACCAAAGATATTCATTATTATCACCAATTGTCATGATCATGCCAAACAACTGTCCATCAATGCACTACGGGCCAATGAGGACTTTTACCATATTTTTATAACATTATAGGTTATGATTGTACCGATACATAATTCCTGGTCATAATCATACCAATCAACAGTTCATCTATTCACTACAGGCCAAAGATGACTTTCATCACAATATAAGCATGAGGATGATGACAATGATATAAGAATTTAATTAAGTGAGATCAAGGATAAATTTTAAATATTTATAATTCAATTTATCCAAAGTTTAAGAATGTCCAAATTGTCAACATGGTAACTGCTTTGTGGAGTAAAATTCAAGAATAATATTCATGTATCAAAAATAATTTGAACAGAAAAGAAATTAATTTTTGTCATGAATAATACATCGGGTGAATAGTACCCGAGTGAATAGTACCTCGTGAATAGTACTTTGTAAATAGTACTCCGTAAATAGTACCGTATGTATGAATAGTACCGTATATATAAATAGTACTTTATGTATGAATAGTACCCATGAATAGTACTACGACATGAAAAGATTAAAATTTAACAAAAATGTCCAGAAAAATATTTCAGTGAAACGATACTAGATGAAACACAAATTTTAAGGATATTCTCCTAATTTTAAAGAGTATAGAAGCAATACTTATCAAAATAAGTGTAAATTTAGGAATATAAAACGAAATAATATTACTTACATACTGTAAAGTATGGAAGAAAATATTATTTCTTACGAATATTGAACAAAATAATATTCTTTACCTTAAAAAGGAGAGTACTTCTAACTGGTATAGCGAGGATATTCTTGAAAAAAATTTGCACTATTTTCTACACTCAAATTAGCTTCCTTAAACTCAAAAGAAATACGTTCAATATTATAGAAGAAGAATTCTATGATTCTAGTGTGATTTTTATTTTTAAACTAAGCATCCTATTTATAGGAGAATGACATGGTACTATTTAGGAAAAATCACGGGTGCACAGTAGGATTCATGGGCGTTCGGCGAATTCGGCCGAATAATTTGATTTTTACTATGCAGTACTGTGAGACCCCAAATTTTATGAAATAAATGTATTCAATTTTTCTATTTTGGTAAATAGTTAAATTGATAAAAGTTTAAAGTTAAGGGTAATATGTAAATTTTTTTCAAAGTAAGCAAGTTGATATAAAATATTCGTTGTGTCGGGAAATATTCGATTAGTCGGGGAATATTTTTTTTATCGGGGAATATCCGTACGACGGTACAATCATTGGTGGACCCCACACCGGAATTATTGTCGAATTTAGAAAACGATAAAAATATTTTTATGAAAATAACGGCGAAAGTTTTACCGTTAAAACTGTTGAACTACTCGGTAGTAAAAGTACAGTAATACGCGTGGTTGCATAGTAGCACACGGTATTAATTATTTATGCTTACGTGAGAAGTCACTCATTTTTGTTCAATTATTGCTACAGTAATTGTTGTATAGTATCTCATGTTATTTGATTCAATTATTGTCGATATTTTATATATTATTAAATCAATAATTGAGATATTAAAGTTATTAATATTATTATTTACAATATTAACAATGTCTAGAAGTTCTGCCAAGAAGAGGTTTGGTCACCTAATTGCGCGCCAATAGGGAGAAATCCTTATTGGAAAGCCCCCTCTTTCCTAGGAACGACCTGGTCGATTAATAGTGTGAATTATAATAATGATGATTAAGTTTGTTTTATTATTATTATAAATGTAATAAAACAGAAAAGCTTTTTATATAAAACAGAATACTTTTATAAAGTTATTTATTTTATTAGACTGTAAATAGAATATATTATATTCTATTATGCATAGTATTTGTATAGTGTCTGCATAGTATTTGCATAGTAAAATCTTTTTATATAAAACAGAATACTTTTATAAAGTTATTTATTTTATTAGACTATAAATAGAATATATAATATTCTATTATGCATAGTGTTTGCATAGTACCTACATAGTATTTGCATAGTAAATTTTTTTTATATAAAATAGAATACTTTTATAAAGTTATTCGTTTTATTAGATTATAAATAGAATATATTATATTTTATTTAAAAGATTTTATTTTATTAGAATATTTTATTAATACTGTATAGTAAATCAATATGGACCGTCCGTTTAAAAGTAAATCAATCTGGACCGTTCATGAATTTGTTACTATTCAGTCCATTCTCCTATAAATAGAAGCTCATTCCTTTATTATTTCTTACGAATTCACTGAAACTCTAGAGAGAGAAATTATAGAGAGAAAGAAGAAAAGTATTCTACTACTTCACTACTCCTATATCCAGTTTTTTTAAGGTAAGGAATATTATTTGTTATACTCGTAAGGGGTATTATTTCTTTCGTATTCATGAAGAGAGCTATTGTTATTCCATTCCTTATTATTCTGTTGGAATAAACTGTGTGAGACCCCGAATTTTATGAAATAAAAGTATTCAATTTTTCTATTTTGGTAAATGGTTAAATTGATAAAAGGTTAAAGTTAAAGGTGATATGTGAAAATTTTTCAAAGTAAACAAGTTGTCATAAAATACCCGGTTACTATTCACTCTAGTATTGTGCACTCGAGTTTTTGGGATACTTTTTATGTCGGAGTACTATTCATGAGTTACTATTTACGAGTTACTATTCATGAGTTACTATTCACGAGTTACTATTCACGAGTTACTATTCACGAGTTACTATTCACGAGTTACTATTTACGGAGAATATTCGATTAGTCGGAGAATATTTATACGACGGTACAATCATTGGTGGACCCCACAACAGAATTATTGTCGGATTGAGAAAACGATAAAAATATTTTATTAAAAATAACGGCGAAAGTTTTACCGTTGATACTGTTGAACTACTCGGTAGTAAAAGTAGAGTAATACGTGTGGTTGCATAGTAACACACGGTATTGATTATTAATGCTTATGTGAGAAGTCACTCAGTTTGATTCAATTATTGTCAATTAATAATATGAATTATTTAGCGATAATGAAGTTTTGTTTTATTCGTATTATTAACGTAATAAAACAGAAATATCTTTTTATATAAAACATAATACTTTATTAAAGTTGTTTGTTTTATTAGGCAATAATTAGAATATATTATATTTTATTTAAAAGATTTTGCTTTAAATATGGACCATCAGATTAAAGTTACCGGGAAGGTACAATCTGAAAAGAAAGCAAGGTATTCTCATCACTTCGAATATCAGGTACGTACATAAATTTCGAGGGCAAAATTTCATAAGGAGGGGTGATTGTGAGACCCCGAATTTTATGAAATAAAAGTATTCAATTTTTCTATTTTGGTAAATAGCTAAATTGATAAAAGTTTAAAGTTAAGGGTAATATGTGAATTTTTTTTTTCAAAGTAAGCAAGTTGATATAAAATATTCTTTTTGTCGGGAAATATTCGTACGACGGTACAATCATTGGTGGACCCCACAACGGAATTATTGTCAGATTGAGAAAACGACAAAAATATTTTTATGAAAATAACGACGGAAGTTTTACCGATAACTGTTGAAACACCCGGTGTTAAAAGTACAGTAATACGCGTGGTTGCATAGTAGCACACGGTATTGATTATTGAAGCTTACGTGAGAAGTCACTCAATTTTGTTTTATTAGTATTATTAATATAATAAAACAGAAAAGCTTTTTATATTAAACAGAATACTTTTATAAAGTTATTCGTTTTATTAGGCTAATAGTAAAATCTTTTTATATAAAACAGAATACTTTTATAAAGTTATCTGCTTTATTAGACAATAATTAGAATATATTATATTTCATTATGCATAGTGTTTGCATAGTGCATGCATAGTATTTGTATAGTAAAATCTTTTATAAAGTTATTCGTTTTATTAGATTATAAATAGAATATATTATATTTTATTTAAAAATTTTTACTTTAAATATGGACCGTCTGATTAAAAGTAAATCAATCTGGACCGTTCATGAATTAGTTACTATGCAGTCCATTCTTCTATAAATAGAAGCTCATTCCTTCATTATTTCTTACGAATTTACTGAAACTCTAGAGAGAGAAACTATAGATAGAGTTCTTCTTCTATAATATTGAGCGTATTTATTTAGAGTTTAAGAAAGCTTTGAGCGTAGTGCAAGTTTTCTTTGAGTATATCCTCGCCCTACCAGTCGGAATACTCTTCTTTCAAAGGTAAGGGATATTATTTGCTGTACTCGTAAAGGGTATTCTTTCTTTCTTATTCATGAAGAAAACTTCTGTTATTCCATTCTTTATTATTCTGTTGGAATAACCTGTATACGCGGGCTACCCTATACTTGGTAAAATTCTTCTGTGCGGTCTATCGCATGCCTGGTGATTTCTTTTGTTATTCCATTCTTTATTATACTCAGTTGGTTAAAGTTTTAACTTTTATACTCTATGAAATTAGTGGAATATCCTTGATATTTGCGCTTCATCCAGTATCTTTTCATGGAAGTATTCTTCTTAGCATTTTTGAATTTTACTCCACAAAGCAGTATCATGTTGACAATTTGGACGTTATTGATTCCTGGATAAATTAATTCTTGAACTTGTTTTATTGAATTATTATGTCATTGTCATCATCCTCATGTTTATATTATGTTGAAATTCATCTGTGGCCTGTAGTGCATAGATGGACTTGGTATGATTATGACCAGAAATTATTCGGTATAATCATGACCGTAATGTTACAAATGATGTGAAAAAGTCCTCATTGGCCCGTAGTGCATTGATGGACAATTTTTGGTATGATTATGGCTATGGATTCTCTTCGGCCAAGGGTGCAAAGATGAATTATTTTATGGCATGATCAGGACCGTTGATGAAAATACGATTATCTTTAGCCCATAGTACATGGATAATTCGTGGTCGTGATACTAATGAATATCCTTGGCCTGTAGTGCAGGGATGATTTGATGATGTGGATTAATTATTGAGCTGAGTCAAATATTAATTCATGGATGTGATAATAATAAATATCTTTGGCCGTAGTGCATGTATAATTCATGGATGTGATACTAAGGAATATCCTTGGCCGTAGTGCATGGATAATTCGAAGGTGTGGATTATTTATTAAGCTGAGTCTCAGCGATAAAATATTGGTTATACACTTTTAATTTGTAGAAGACAGTAAATATCATGCTCTACTTGACTCTTCTAAAATACAGTTGTATGTCTTTGGCCGTAGTGCAAAGATGAATTTATTAGTATGATTATGAACAAGAATTGTAATTTGGTATAAGCATGATTTTTGATATTTCAGGTGAATATAGGTGATGAAAATTATCTTTGTCCTGGGTGCGAAGAGGAATTTAGAATCACAATTATGATTATGAGTTATTCATATGATTGTGGACATGAATGGTTGATTGATGTTACAGGGATAAACATTATTGGTGGACTTTTAACATGGAGAAGATAATAGACCTAATGGTCTATTTGACTCTTCTAATGGATTGCTCGTTCCGCTGCAACTATGGTTGAAAAGTTTTATCAGCTACCATATGTTCTAAATCTCTGATTTATTAATGATGAAGGCTATTGATGATGTAAATTAGCTTTAATTATGATATTCTTTACTGGGCTAGTTGAGCTCACCCTTTTACTTTCATTGTTCTCTTCAGGAAGTGAGAACACAGCAGGGACTAGTCGGAGAGCGGAGTGACGGTCCAGATGATATCATTAGTAGTCTTCACTATTCTATGAAATAGTGTGATAGCTGTGGAGGTTCTCCCTAAATAGTATTGAAAAGTGTGTTGTATTCTATACATCATTTAGTAGTTATATTTGGTGAATCAAATAGGGTGAGGCGAACCCAACTTTGGAAGGGTGTTTTGCCACTATCATACGATATGTCTAATGACATACAACCTCGTGTTCTCATAAGACATGGTTGTGCACATCCACTTGCTGAATATATCTACGAGCACTATCTATATGATCTTGGAGTTTATTTGAAGTATAATTTTCACTTGGAGACAACAGAGATATTTATATGTCAAGAGAAGACTCACCATTGGAAAGAAGATGATAGTAATCTTCTTGTTTTTATTTGGGGACTTTTGGGTCAATCAAGGATAATTCTGTGGACATATGATATCTATCATAACCTAGACGCATGGCCTCCCATGGACGAAGGTTTCCTTGAGCACTTCCCAAATATTTTAATTTCTAAAACAGTTTTTGACTATACTTTTATGTAAAGTATCATTGTAAGGTTGTGGTCGAGGTACCATGAGAGTTACATACATTTGTATTAAAACTCATAGTTAACTGTAGTCGTATTCTATACGACAGCTCAACAGTTGTATAAATAAAGTTATATTTGAATTTTGTACCATGTATCTGGCGACTCAGACTGGGTGATGTATACCTAATTTTGGGGGCGTCACACCAAGAAACTCCTAATCTTTGTCACCGTAGTAGGTCTCGACCATTTAGTGATAGCCTCAACCTTCGCAGGATCCACCTTAATGCCTTCAACAGAAACAACATGTCCCAAAAATGTGACATGCTCCAACCAAAACTCGCATTTAGAGAATTTAGCATACAATTTCTCTTTCTGTAAAATCCCCAACACTGTACGAAGATGCTCCTCATGTTCTTCCTTAGACTTGGAGTAAACCAAAATGTCATGAATAGAGACAATAACAAATTGGTCTAAGTACTCCCTGAACACTCGATTCATTAAATTCATAAATACCGCCGGAGCGTTAGTCAACCCGAATGGCATCACCAAAAACTCGTAATGCCCATATCGAGTATGAAAGGCCGTCTTAGGGATATCCTCATCCCTCACCCTCAATTGATGATAACCCGACCTCAAGTCTATCTTCGAAAAATATTTTGCCCCCTGAAGTTGGTCAAACAAGTCATCAATCCTCGGCAATGGATACCGATTCCTGATGGTAATCTTGTTCAACTCCCTATAGTCTATGCACAGCCTCATAGACCCTCCTTCGTCTTCACAAATAAAACTGGAGCACCCCACGGTGAAACACTCGGCTGAATCACACTACGATCTAACAGTTCCTGCAACTGCCCTTTAATTCCTGTAACTCCAATGGTGTCATTCGATATGGCACCTTTGAAATAGGCTCCGCACCAGGAACAAGCTCAATAGAAAACTCTACTTTTCGTTGTGGTGGCAACCCTGACAACTCCTTAGGAAACACATCGGGAAAGTCACGAACAATTGGAACATCTCCAATACGAGACTCACCCTTAGAGGTATCTTTCACAAACGCCAAATACCCCTTACAATCCTTTGCCACCAACTTTCCAGCCTTCAAAGTTGAAATCAACTTCACCACCCTACTTGGTTATGAACCCTGAAACACAAATTCTTGAGACTTCACATCTCCAAATATAACCTTCTTCTCCTGACAGTCGATAGTGGCCTGGTGCTTATCTAACCAGTCCATTCTAAGAATGACATCAAAATCGTGCATACTCATAGGAAGAAGATTAGCCCTACGAATCTTATCCCCAAAACTGATCGAACATTCTCGATACAAATCAAAAATAACAACAGAAGTCCCCATCGGGGTAGCAATAGATATAACATAATCTAATAGCTGAGATGGCACACCCAGGTACCAAACAAAAGACTGAGCAACAACAGAATGAGTAGAACCCGTATCAAATAAAATAGATGCCTCACGATTGCCAACTAAAAGAGTGCCAGAAACAGTACCTAGTGCACCTGCCGCCTGGTTATATGTCAAGGCAAACACTCGACCACCCTGATGCTGACCTCCATCGGCACCATTATCACCATCTCCACCATTACCACGTGGACCGGTACAATCCCTAACAATATGACCCATCTGTCCACACAAGAAGCATGCACCTGTGAGTCTGTGGCACTGCCTCCCCGGATAATTAGCCCCACAAATAGCACAAGGAGCTATAGGGATAAGATTTGGGTTAGCCCCACCAACTGGTCCCGGATAATGACCCTGATTCTGTCCCTGCTGACGATTCTGCTACTGCGAACGATTCTGAACATTCCAAGGTAGCTGCAGTTGACGATTCTGCCCTTGCTGAGGCATCTGCTGATAACCCTTATTTTGATTTTGGCCACGCCACTGCCCTTGTTGGCCTCCACGATTCTTATTCCACTGACCACCCTGATTTTTCCCATGCTGAACTGATGTTTGACCCTACTGGTCATCTCTGTCCCTCTTTCGACTCCCATCCGATTTAGAAGACCGAAAGTCCTGTCGCTCCATCTCAATATTTTTGGCCGCATTGGCCATTGCTGACACGTCTGCAAACTTATTGTTAATAAGATGCTGGCGATACCTATAATGAATCCGCCACTTGAACTTTTCCGCCTGTTCCGCTGCAGTCCCTGCAGAAGTTCCCGCAAAGCCTGCCAACCTGGTAAATCTCGTCATGAAATCCGTGATTGACTCATCATCTTTCTGCCGAATCGACAGATACTCTCTAGTATAGGCTTCTTTATCCGCAGCTGGGAAGTACTGCTGATAAAAGACCTCACAAAACTCTACCCAGCTAAGTGCCTCAATATAACCATCACCCTTTGTTACTTTCATCGCTTTCCACCACCTCTGTGCATCCCCTTCTAGCTTGTAAGCTGCAAGCAACACTTTTTGATTATCTGAGCACCCCGACACATCAAAGATCTTCTCTAGGTGAGCAATCCAATTCTCTACATCAATTGGAGTCGGAGCTGAACTGAAGGTATGTGGTTTCTTCTTCTGAAACCTCTCTAACCATACATACATCGGAACCACCTGCTGATCAAGACCATCTGTATTCCCTTCCTCAACATTTGCTTGCTGACCATTATTTCCCGGATTCCCTTGCTCAGGAATTTCTGGTGACGGCTGCTGCATTGCCTATACAACCTGGTCCACCAACTGAGGTAAAGCCTGATTCACCGCCTGATTCACCAAGGTAGCCAATTGAGCATTTATCTGATTATTAGGTTGCTCATTGGGCTGACCCTCACCTCTTCCCCTATTATTACCTCACCTATCAGCAACTCTAGCGGATCTACGAGCCATCTAAGAAAGAGATCACGAACTTAAACAAAACATATTAGAGATAAATTTGAATATAGCTGATATGATAGCTGAACAGAAAATCAAACAGAACAAAAACCTAACCCAGAATTAAGTATACCCATAACTCACAGGTCAAACCTAAATAGGTTTTCTACAAGAAAGAACCTGGCTTTGATACCAACTCATTAACACCCCCTTTTAGAAATAGAAAGAGAGGTTACGCACAAAACATAACAAAATGATGAATATATATAACAAAACTCTAATTCACAAAGAATAATCTCAAACTAATTAAATGTCTTAGAATAAACCATAATAAATGCCACACTGGCTCAAACCACAATCTGAAATAACTATTACAACTCTAAATAAATCAATATATCATAGCCTAACAAAATATATTAAAACTATTGGATAAAAGGGAGCTCTTGTCACACTTGCCCTTGATTCCCCTGATTACCAGCCGAAAGAAAAACACAGCATGAGCCAAATGCCCAGTAAGGATATAGAATACAATTAATGAACCAAAATAACTAACTCAATTTAATGAAAAGAGACGAAACGAACTGAAACGAAACAAACAAAACTAACACAACGAAATAATAGGCTGAATCAAATGGTTGGGTGTTATTTCATACCGAACTCAGAATAAAACAGAAATATACCTTGCCACACATGCAAGTCAAATAATACCACACATGCAAATCAAATAAAGCCACATAGGCAAGTCACACACGTTAGACCGCGAATCCAATGCATGTAAAATCGGAAGGTGTGCTTGGCACAAACATCACCAATCCGCAGAACAGAACAGAATAGAAAACTAGGGTCAACCCATACGCCTCCCACGACAAAATACCAAATGGCCAACTCCCATCGGAGTATAAAACAGAGACGTCGTGGACTGATCACACAGCCACGGAAGGTGTCATGCCTCGGTTGTGAGACCCCAAATTTTATGAATAAAGATTTAATTTTCTCAAAATATTTTTTTAAAAATTATGGTGAGGATTTGAGAGAGTGTTATAGTTGTGGGTAGTATTTATAAATTTTGCAAAGTATGCAAGTTGTTATATAATATTCGTTTGGTCAGAAAATATTTTTTTTAGGGAAATATTCGTACGACGACATAATCATTGGTGGACCCCACAACGAAAGTATTGCGTTAGTAAGAAAACGACAGAATTATCTTTTCATAAAAATAATGGCGAAAGTGTTACCGTTAAAACTGTTGAACTACTCGGTAGTAAAAGTACAGTAATACGCGTGGTTACATAGTAGTACACGGTATTGATTATTGATGCTTACGTAAGAAGTCACTCAGTTATACTCAATTATTGCTACAGTAATTGCTGCATCATATCTCTCAAATTATTGATTCAATTATTGTCACAATAGCATCTGTATAATATGTTATGTTATTAAATTAATAATTAAGACGGTAAAGTTATTCATATTATTATTTGCAATATTAACGATGTCTAGAAGTTCTGCCAATGAGAGGTTTGGTCACCTAATTGCGCGCCAATAGGGAAAAATCCTTATTGAAAAGCCCCATCTTTCTTGGAAACGACCTGGTCGATTAATATTGTGAATTATAATAAATGTGACAAGTTTTGTTTTATTATTATTATAAATGTAATAAAACAGAAAACTTTTTATATAAAACAGAATACTTTTATAAAGTTATATATTTTATTAGACTATAAATAGAATATATAATATTCTATTATGCATAGTATTTGCTCATCATAACACTTACTAATACCACATATACCCATGATTTTCATTAGTCCAATGCTTTTATTATGACTTTCATCATAATCCACGTAAACAGATCCTTTTAGTTGAAGAAATATTTGAGGGTTTTAGAAATAGATTTTGTACTGGGGTCAATACAAAATTCGATTTCATGCTCTAGGGGTAGTTTAAGAAGTCTTCAAGAATACGTCATAAAATTTATTAACAATAAGAATATCATTCAAAATTGTGACTCTCATCCAAGACTTGGATAACACATGAAATGAAGGTTTCTCCTAACGTAGTTTCAACCGATAGGTCAAAGTCTAACTTCTCTAGAGTCAAATTTAAACGTTGAACGCAAGCAAGAGAGATAAAAGAATGGGTAGAACCGATATCTAATAGGGTATAGACTTCGCAAGAATTTATAATTAACTAACCCGTGCTAACTTCGTTCGGTTTACTCGCTTTTTGAGAAGTCATGAAAAACGCTCTTCCTAAAACCAATGACTTTGTTTTGTCCGTATCCGCCTTTGGTGCCACCGTCCCAGCTGGACTTGACTTTGGTGCACGACAAAATCGGGCTAAATGACATTCTCTTCTTGCAATTTCCACTTCTATTATCTTTGCCAAGATTACCACCGAAGTGGTTACCATTTTTGGCATGATAATTTCCCCCACGATGGTTATCATTGTTCCGATAGCCGTTGCCACCAGTATGATTATTATCGTGTTGTTGGTCGTTACCTTTTGCTTACGCTGAATCAACACTCTCATGTGCTTCATTGCTTATCTCAGCATTTTCAGATGTCATTCTCAAACACTAACACAAAACAAGGGTTAATTAACATATCACATTTTATCCCTATACTCTGACCGACCAATTAAATACCAAATAAACTTAGGTAGGTCATACTAGCGAAGGAATTTCCCGTCTCTCCCCTCCTAGTTCTTATCTCACATCTCAGCCAGGGATCATATCTCTAAGCTTTGATACCAACTGTGACGCCCCCAAAATTAGGTATTCATCACCCATCTTGAGTCGCCAAATACATGGTACAAAATACAAATACAAACTTAATTATACAAATATCGTGTAACATATGACAATACATAAACTGAGAGTTCTAATAGGAATATTGTCATCTAGACAATATCCATACTCAAGGAGTCCTCATTACATTTATTGTCGCACTACTTAACAGAATTGGGAGGACTACTAATGCTATCTTTTGGACCATCATTCATTTCCCTGACTCATCCCAGCTATATTCTCATTTCCTGAAGAGAACATTGAAAGAAAGGGTGAGCTCAACTAGCCCAGTAAGAAATATTATGACTAAGATAATGAAGAATAAATTATCAATAGTCTTCAACAATGTTAAACTGATAAAATACAATAGACATCAAGTTTAACTGCAACGGAATAAGCAATCCATTAGAAGAGTCAAGTAGAGAATAAAACCTACTATCTTCTATGATTTAAAAATATTTTCATCAACTTTTATCACTGAGACTCAGCTTAATAAATAAACCACATCTTCTAATTATCCCTGTATTACGGGCCAAGGATATTCATTAAATCATCAATGGTCATGACTATACCGAAAAATCCCTGGTCATAATCATACCAAAAACTATCTATCAATGCATTACAGGTCACTGAGGACTTTTACCACACCACTTATAACATCACAGTTCATGATTATACCGAATGATCCCTGGTCATAATCATACTAAGTCCATCTATACACGTAAGCCAAAGATGACTTTCAACATAAAATAAATATGAGGATGATGACAATGTTATAGGAATTCAATTAAACAAGTTCAAGAATTAGTTTATCCAGGAACTAATAATATCCAAATTGTCAACATGATACTTCTTTGTAAAGTAACAGTCAAAAATGCTCAGAAGAATATTTCCATGAAAAGATACTGGATGAAGCGCAAATATCAAGGATATTCCACTAATTTCATGGAGTATAGAAATCAAAACTTTAACCAAATGAGTATAATAAAGAATATATGAAACTGCAAATAGATTTTCACCAGCCATGCGGTAATCCACGTATACAGATCATTTCCATAATTTAATAAGAAATGAATATAAAGGATCATTCACCATGCATGTGAAAATCCACATAGACAGGTTATTCTAAGAGAATAATAAAGAATGGAATAACAGAAGGATTCACCATGCATGCGATAGAGACCGCACTGACAGGTTACTCCCAACAGAATAATAAATGCGGAATAATAAATATGGAACCAGGTCAGGTGAAATTCACACCGACAGGATATTCCTACAGAATAATAAATGCGGAATAATAAATGATGGAACCAGGTCAGGTGAAATTCACACCGACAGGATATTCCGACAGAATCGTAAAGAACGGAATAATGAAAGAGTTTCACCAAGTATGCGGTACTTCGCATAAACAGGTTATTTCAACATAATAATAAAGAATGGAATAACAGAAGATGATCACCAAGAATTGGGTAAACCGCATATACAGGTCATTCTACCAAGTATAGGGTAAATCACGCATACAGGTTATTCCAACAGAATAATAAAGAATGGAATGACATAAGGATTTCACCAAGTATAGGGTATGCCGCGTATACAGGTCATGTATAGGGTATGCCACTTTTACAGGCTATTTCAACAGAATAATAAAGAATGGAATAACAGAAGTTCTCTTCATGAATAAGAAAGAATAACACCCCTTACCGTTTTAAAGAAGAACTGAAATAAAGAAGTAATTAAGTGGCAGAATACTCTTCTTCTTTCTCTCTATAGTTTCTCTCTCTAGAGTTCAGTGAATTCGTAAGAAAATAATGAAGGAATGAGCTTTAATTTATAGGAAAATGGAATGCATAGTAACTAATCCATGAACGGTCCAGATTGATTTATTAATTAGAAATTGATTTTTGAAAAATAGTAAATAAATTTTAAAAATTCTGAGAAAAATATATTTTCATTATGAGACTATATTATGCTAAATTCCAGAAAAGAATTATTTTTGGAAGTGATTTGGTATTTTTCATAAAAATAGTTTAGTTACGAACATATGAGTTAAATGTGTTATGTGAAGTAACAAAGTTGGAAGATAGGATTTTATGGCTTAGAAATCCTATATAAGGTATATATAGATTGTTGATAAGGAATTTGATTATTGGTGATGAAATCTTACGAGTATGACATGTTTGAATGATTAAATGTGTTATTTGGTAAAGTGTAAACAACTGAAATAAATTGTTTATAAGTTTAAGAAGTGATTAAAATATATGAGAAAACATGGAAGTTTCTTAGAAATCACAAAGGGTTAAAAAAATCAGATTTTGGTAAAAATGAAACATGAAATTCAATTGACCATATCTCCTATTATATTTCGAATTTTTGAGTTTGGTCAAGTTCTAGAGTTAGATCTATGAGTTTCCTAACTTATCCAAGTGGAATCATTGGAAAAGGTGTTGTAGATTTGCGTGTGGACTATTTTTAGCAAAGAACTCCAAAGCTGTAAAACCCGAAAAAGCTACTTAAAGGGGCTGTTTCGGCCACATAATTTGTGAGAAAAATTCCGACCTTTTGAGACATAAAAGTATATGGTATAAAGTAACTCCTGTCCAAAAATGTGCTCATTCTGACTTAAAATGAGCAAGTTATGACCATTTCAATATTTAGATTTTTTCGACGAAAAACGCTATAACCGGAGTTCTATAACTCCGATGACCATGAAATTAAAACTGGAGGCTCATATTAACATGTGTAAGATTCTGCTAAAATTTAGGAATTTTTGGAGTTAACCTTGAGGTAGCTATACTCTTGAACCCTGGATAAATTATATTATAAATGTTTAATATTTATTCTTTATCTCATTTGATTGATTCTTTATATCATTGTCATGATCCTCATGCTTATATTGTGTTAAAAGTCATCTGTGGCTTACGTGCATAGATGGACTTGGTATGATTATGACCAGGGATTGTTCGGTATAATCATTACTGTAATTGAAAACACGATTATCTTTGGCACGTAGTGCATGGATAATTTGTGGTCGTGATACTAAAGAATATCCTTGGCCTGTAGTGCAGGGATGATTCGATGATGTGGATTAATTATTGAGCTGAGTCTCAACAATGAAATATTAATTCATAGATGTGGTAAAAGTCATCTGTGGCTTACGTGCATAGATGGACTTGGTATGATTATGACCAGAAATTGTTCGGTATAATCATGACCGTAAATGAAAATATTATTATCTTTGGCACGTAGTGCATGGATAATTCGTGGTCGTGATACTATTAAGCTGAGTCTCAGTATTATTAATTTTACAGTTGTATATCTTTGACCTGTAGTGCAAAGATGAACTGTTGATTATTGGTTATGCAGTTGGCATGTAGTGCAAAAATGAATTGTTAATAAATATCTTTGGCCGTATTGTAAAGATGAATTTAATGTTTTCAACGATAAAGGTATTCAAGGTATCCTCACCTCTTCGTCATACCAAGTACGTACGTAAATTTCGAGGGCGAAATTTTATAAGGAGGGGAGATTGTGAGACCCCGAATTTTATGAAATAAAAGTATTCAATTTTTCTATTTTGGTAAATGGTTAAATTGATAAAAGGTTAAAGTTAAATGTGATATGTGAAAATTTTTCAAAGTAAACAAGTTGTCATAAAATACCCGGTTACTATTCACTCTAGTATTGTTCACTCGAGTTTTTGGGGTACTTTTTATGTCGGAGTACTATTCATGAGTTACTATTCACGAGTTACTATTCATGAGTTACTATTCACGAGTTATTATTCACGAGTTACTATTCATGAGTTACTATTCACGAGTTACTATTCACGGGGAATATTCGATTAGTCGGGGAATATTTATACGACGGTACAATTATTGGTGGACCCCACAACAGAATTATTGTCGGATTGAGAAAACGACAAAAATATTTTATTAAAAATAACGGCGGAAGTTTTACCGTTGATACTGTTGAACTACTCGGTAGTAAAAGTACAGTAATACATGTGGTTGCATAGTAGCACACAGTATTGATTATTAATGCTTATGTGAGAAGTCACTCAGTTTGATTCAATTATTGTCAATTAATAATATGAATTATTTAGCGATAATGAAGTTTTGTTTTATTCGTATTATTAACGTAATAAAACAGAAATATCTTTTTATATAAAACAGAATATTTTATTAAAGTTGTTTGTTTTATTAGGCAATAATTAGAATATATTATATTTTATTTAAAAGATTTTACTTTAAATATGGACCGTCAGATTAAAGTAAATCAATCTGGACCGTTCATGGATTAGTTACTATGCATTCCATTTTTCTATAAATAGAAGCTCATTCCTTCATTATTTTCTTACGAATTCACTGAACTCTAGAGAGAGAATCTATAGAGAGAAAGAAGAAGAGTATTCTGCCACTTAACTACTTCTTTATTTCAGTTCTTCTTTAAAACAGTAAGGGGTGTTATTCTTTCTTATTCATGAAGAGAACTTCTGTTATTCCATTCTTTATTATTCTGTTGAAATAGCCTGTAAAAGTGGCATACCCTATACATGACCTGTATACGCGGCATACCCTATACTTGGTGAAATCCTTATGTTATTCCATTCTTTATTATTCTGTTGGAATAACCTGTATGCATGATTTACCTTATACTTGGTGGAATGACCTGTATATGCGATTTACCCAATACTTGGTGATCATCTTCTGTTATTCCATTCTTTATTATTATGTTGGAATAACTTGTTTATGCGAAGTACCGCATACTTGGTGAAACTCTTTCATTATTCCGTTCTTTACGATTCTGTCGGAATATCCTGTCGGTGTGAATTTCACCTGACCTGGTTCCATCATTTATTATTCCGCATTTATTATTCTGTCGGAATATCCTGTCGGTGTGAATTTCACCTGACCTGGTTCCATATTTATTATTCCGTATTTATTATTCTGTTGGGAATAATCTGTCTGTGCGGTTTCTATCGCATGCATGGTGAATCTTTCTGTTATTCCATTCTTTATTATTCTGTTAGAATAACCTATCTATGTGGATTACCACATGCATGGTGAATGATCCTTTATATTCATTCCTTATTAAATTGTGGAAATGATCTGTATACGTGGATTACCGCATGACTGGTGAAAATCTATTTACAGTTTCATATATTCTTTATTATACTCATTTGGTTAAAGTTTTGATTTCTATACTCCATAAAATTAGTGGAATATCCTTGATATTTGCGCTTCATCCAGTATCTTTTCATGGAAATATTCTTCTGAGCATTCTTGACTGTTACTTTACAAAGAAGTATCATGTTGACAATTTGGATATTATTAGTTCCTGGATAAACTAATTCTTGAACTTGTTTAATTGAATTCCTATAACATTGTCATCATCCTCATGTTTATTTTATGTTGAAAGTCATCTTTGGCTTACGTGTATAGATGTACTTAGTATGATTATGACCAGGGATCATTCGGTATAATCATGAACTGTGATGTTATAAGTGGTGTGGTAAAAGTCCTCAGTGACCTGTAATGCATTGATAGATAATTTTTGGTATGATTATGACTAGGGATTTTTCGGTATAGTCATGACCATTGATGATTTAATGAATATCCTTGGCCCGTAATACAGGGATGATTAGAAGATGTGATTTATTTATTAAGCTGAGTCTCAGTGATAAAAGTTGATGAAAATATTTTTAAATCATAGAAGATAGTAGGTTTTATTCTCTACTTGACTCTTCTAATGGATTGCTTATTCCGTTGCAGTTAAACTTGATGTCTATTGTATTTTATCAGTTTAACATTGTTGAAGACTATTGATAATTTATTCTTCATTATCTTAGTCATAATATTTCTTACTGGGCTAGTTGAGCTCACCCTTTCTTTCAATGTTCTCTTCAGGAAATGAGAATATAGCTGGGGACGAGTCAGGGAAAGGAGTGATGGTCCAGAAGATAGCATTAGTAGTCTTCACTATTCTGTTAAGTAGTGCGACAATAAATGTAATGAGGACTCCTTGAGTATGGATATTGTCTAGATGACAATATTCCTATTAGAACTCTCAGTTTATGTATTGTCATATGTTACACGATATTTGTATAATTAAGTTTGTATTTGTATTTTGTACCATGTATTTGGCAACTCAAGATGGGTGATGAATACTTAATTTTGGGGGCGTCACAAACTGTATACGCGGACTACCGTATACATGGTGAAATTCTTCTGTTATTCCATTGTTTATTATTATGTTGGAATAACCTGTCTATGCAAAGTACTGCATACATGGTGAAATTCTTCTATTATTCCATTCTTTATTATTCTGTCGAAATATCCTGTCTGTGCATTTACGCATGACCTGGTTCCATTCTTTGTTATTATGTCGGAATATCCTGTCTCTGTGTATTACGCATGACCTAGTTCCAGTATTTATTATTCTGTTGGAATAACCTGTCTGTGCGGTCTATCACATGCATAGTGAATTCTTTTGTTATTCTATTCTTTATTATTCTGTTAGAATAACTTGTCTATGTGGATTACCGCATGCATGGTGAATGATCCTTCGTATTCTTATGAATAGTATTTTTATTCAAAAGGGGTTTCTACCAGGGGCAGTTTTGTAATTATTTTGACCCTCTAAAAATTCTGAAAAAATTTGAAATAATAATTTGATGAGTTTTCTAGATTATGCCCAAAAATAGCGATTTTTGGATGTATAGATTAGGAGTTATGAATTTTATAGGAAAATACTATTTTAAAAGTAAACCCTTATAACTCCTTATGGTTAACTCCAAAATTGGTGAAATTTTTATTGGGGGTGCATCTATATAACAGCAGTATACCCTGTAAATTTCGAAATTTTTGGACAAAAGTACAATTTATGATAAATGGCTAAATATTCGACAGTTTTAGCCATATGAAAAATATTAAATAAATTTTAAAAATTCTGAGAAAAATATATGTTTAATATGGGACTATATTCTGCTAAATCTCAAAAAAGAAATATTTTTGGGACTGATTTGGTATTTTTCATGAAAATAAACTAGTTATGAGTAAATGAATTAAATATGTTATGTGAAGTAACAAAATTGGAAAATAGGATTTTATGGCTTGGAAATCCTATATAGGGTATATGCAGATTTTTGATGAGGAATTTGATCATTGGTGATGAAATCTTATGAGTATGACATTTTTGAATGATTAAATGCATTATTTGGTAAAGTGTAAACAATTGAAATAAATTGTTTATAAATTTAAGAAGTGATTAAAATATTGTTATAATATTAATAATATTAGATTATGAGTTTATTAAGTGATTGATAATATTTGGATAAATTTAATGTCTTTAATATTTATCTTTGTTTTTGTTTGATTAATGCTTATATCATTGTCATCATCCTCATGCTTATATTGTGTTGAAAGTCATCTTTGGCCGTAGTGCATAGATGGACTTGGTATGATTATGATTAGAGATTATTCGGTATAATCATGACCGTAATGTTACAAATGATATGGTAAATATAACACCCCAGTCCCACATCAAAAGATAGGGAAAAAATTTATCTGCATATAAGGAAATAAGTTACTACCAATAGTACCTTCAAGTCATGACCTTTTGGGAGCCTGTGGTGGGCTAAGATGACCCAAAAAGATACTATTGGGCCAGTAGTTTAAGGCTTTATTTTGATGGATTTGATTCGATTCGGACTTGGAATTTGACCCGAGATTTGTTCCGGACTCGGGATTTGACCCGAGTTGTTACATATGGTATTAAAGCCGACTCTCGAAAGCTTGGGTCGGGTCATCCGATCGGATTGCCGGAGGTGGGGACACGAAAGCTGGTGGAATTATCCCACAATGGAGAGATGGAGGTCCGGAGGTGGGGACACGAAGCCAGCCGATATTATCCTACAATGGCTAAAGAGACAAAGATCTTTGGGTCCGTGTGTGTGATCGGTTCTGACGGGGATGTCAGAAATTTAAGTTGGGGAGTTTGTAACACCCCAGTCCCACATCGAAAGATAGGAAAAAAATTTGTTTGCATATAAGGAAATAAGTTACTACCAATAGTAGTATAGTACCATCAAGTCATGACCTTTTGGGAGCCTGTGGTGGGCTAAGATGACCTAAAAAGATACTATTGGGCCAGTAGTTTGAGGCCTTATTTTGATGGATTTGATTCGATTCGGACTTGGGATTTGACCCGAGATTTATTCCGGACTCGGGATTTGACCCGGGTTGTTACAGTAAAAGTCCTTATTGGCCGTAGTGCATTGATGGACAGTTTTTGGTATGATTATGGCTATGGATTCTCTTCTACCAAGGGTACAAAGATGAATTGTTTTATGACATGATCATAACCGTTGATGAAAACACGATTATCTTTGGCCCGTAGTGTGACGCCCCCAGAATAGGTATACAACACCCATTCTGAGTCGCCAAATACATGGTACAGAAAGCAAACTACAACTTCAATAATACAATTGTCGTGCAAAATACGACAACACATACTGTGAGTTTAAATACAAATATTGTCTTCTAGACAATATCCACACTCAAATAAATCCTCATTACAATTATTCAAACACTATTTTACAGAAATAGTGAGGACTGCTAATACATCTTTCTAGAACCATCACTCCATACCCCGACTAGATCCTGCTATGTTCTCACCTCCTGAGATGAAAAATGGAACAAAAAGGAAAAGGGTGAGCTCAACTAGCCCAGTAAAGAATATTATGACTAAGATAATATACAACAAATTATCGTTAGTCTTCAACAGGGAAAAATCTGATAAAATATAATCGACAACAAGTTTTAGATCAACAACTGCAGCGGAAACAGCAAACCATTAGAAGAGTCAAGTAGAGAAAGAATTCTACTATCTTCTAAGATTTAAAAGTCCATCATCAATATTTTATCCCTGTAACATCAATTAATAATCATCTTTAACCAAATATTCATCTTTGCACTACAGGCCAAAGATATTCATTTGTATCATCAGTCGGTCATGTTCATCTCAACACCTGTTCATCTTTGCACTACAGGCCAAAGATATTCATCAAGTAATTATACATCTTTGCACTACAGGCCAAAGATATTCAGTAATATCATCATTTAGGACTGAGGATGATGAAAAATATCTTAAAGAGAACGAATCCAATGAGACAGAAGGACAAATAGTAGGGATTCGTATAACAGTTTATCCAAGATCAATAATACTTCATAATAATCAATTGTGAAGCAGAATTCAAAAATAAAGATCAAAACATGGATACAATCAAAGATAGTAACCATAATAGACATCTTGGACAAAAAGGGAAAATTTTATTTTTCGGTGAATAGTGCCGTATTCGTGAATAGTGCCGTATACGTGAATAGTGCCGTATACGTGAATAGTAACCCCCGACACAAAAAGTTCCAAATTTGATAAAAACTCATATCAATATTTCAGCATAATGATATTGAAGAAAATAATATCATTAAGAAGAAAATAATATCCCTTACCTCAAAATATCAGTACTTCTGGTCGGAATACCGGTATAAGGCTGAAAGAAACTTGCTCTGATGAATAGAAACTCTCAAAGTATCTAAATACTCACAAAATACACTCAATAATCTAGAGAGAGAAAGAGAGAAAACTTGTTTCTGGTGTGATTTTCAATTCTAACTTAGCCCTCTATTTATAGGAAAATTTTGGTAGGTTTGACCTGCAACCTGATGGCTTTACCTGCTACTATTCCCACCCACCACATTTGAAATATAATTCAGCACATTTCTTCACCAACCACAAGTGGGGCCCACCAATTCTAGAATTTTCCACCAAAATGATAAACTCCGAAAATTCAACAATTTCTGAACCAGTCATCTTGTAAAATTCGTAATAAATCATACGTTCATTTTTAACGGTTCAAAATTTGTGGACATATACTCAACTTATATATGTATAACATATCCAAAAATTACCACGATCCAACGGTCGGATTAAAAATTATAACCCCCGCAAACTATCTCAAAAACCCTGATTTTTAATACCTCCATTCCGACAAAAATACTGATAAAAACCTCAACATTAACTCCTTCATTTTTAACCACAAAAATATATCCCTCATTTATATCCACATAAAATAAATATTTCCTTATCATATGAATCAATAATTAATTATTCACAAATAATATTACAGAATCACATTTATGACAACCAGGCCGTTCCCAGGAAAGAGGGGGCTTTCCAATAAGGATTTCTCCTTACTGGCGCGCAATTAGATGACCAAACCTCTCCTTAGACAGAACTTTCTAGACATTGCCAATAATGTTATCTAATAATATTATTCAAATAATATGAATTATTGATCTGATAAATGAAAATACTGTGCAGCAACAATTATTGAAACAACAATAATATAAAATATCAACGCAGCAATTATTGAATCAATAAAATAAAATATTGAATAATAACTACTGTAACAATTATTGAGTAGTGCCTTCTTACGTAAGAATCAATAATTGGTGCAATACCGTGTGCTACTGTATTTTAACCACCGGGTATTCCAACAGTATTAACGGTAACAACTACGCCGTTATTTATAAACAACTTATACTTGTCGTTTTCTTCATCCAATCGCTTTCCGTTATGGGGCCCACACAAGGCTGCGTCGTCGTACGAATATTCCCCGACAGCAAGAATATTCCACGACCAACCGAATATTCACCGACCAAAAATAAATATTTTATAACCACTTGCTTATTTTGCAAAATTTGCACATTTCACCCATAACCAAAGTATTATATCAAATTAACCCCTTATTATTCACAATAATATTTAGAGAAAATTTGATTTTATTCATTAATAAGTTGGGGTCTTACAACCTCCCCTCCTTATGAAATTTCGTCCTCGAAATTGACGTACGTACCTGATGTTTCAAAAAGGTGAGGATACCTCGCTTTCATTTCTGATTCCAACTCCCAGGTCATTTCTTCAATAGCATGGTTTCTCCACAAAACCTTAACTTGTGGTATAACCTTCGTGCGTAGGACATGCTCTTTCCTATCCAAGATCTTAACAGGTACCTCCTCGTACGTTAAATCTTCAGCTATCTCGTCTGGTTCTAACTCAATAATGTGGTTCGGGTCTTTAACATATTTACGAAGCATAGATATGTGAAAAACATTATGAACACGAGACATGCTTGGAGGTAATGCGAGTCTATATGCCACATTTCCTATTCGCTCAAGAATCTCAAATGGACCAACAAATCTTGGATTGAGCTTTCCTCTCTTCCCAAATCTTGTAACTCCCTTCCATGGTGCAACACGTAACAATACATGATCCCCAATATTAAATTCCACGTCCTTCCGATGAAGATCCGCATAACTCTTTTGTCGATCCTGTGCCGTTTGTATACGTTGTCGAATCGTTTGGATCTTCTCTGTAGTAATGCGTACCAATTCTGGTCCCAACAATGTTGCTTCACCCACCTCGTCCCAGCATACTGGAGAACGACATTTTCTTCCATACAACGCCTCAAATGGAGCCATACCTATGCTCGCCTGATAACTGTTGTTGTAGGAGAATTCCACCAATGGTAGGTACTTATCCCAACTCCCTTTGAGATCTAAGACACAAAGTCTTAATAGATCTTCAAGAGTTTGAATAGTCCTCTCTGATTGTCCGTCCGTTTGAGGATGGTATGCTGAACTGAATCGTAAATCCGTGCCCATAGCTTTCTGCAAGCTAACCCAAAATCGTGAAGTGAATCTTGGGTCACGATCCGAAACTATGGATACTGGCATGCCATGCAATCTCACAATCTCGTTCACGTACATACTAGCAAGACGTTCAAGGGAATAAGTCTCACGTATCGGCAAGAAATGAGCGGACTTGGTTAATCTATCAACAATAACCCAAATCGCATCTATGCCTTGAGAAACCTTGGGAAGACCTGTAACAAAATCCATAGTAATGTGTTCCCACTTCCATTTCGGAATCTCAAGTGGTTGCAATGGACCCTTTGGTACTTGATGCTCCGCTTTTACACGTTGACAAGTTAAACATCTCGAGATAAACTCCGCGATCTCTCTTTTCATATTGCTCCACCAAAATGTATGTCGAAGATCGTGATACATTTTGGTACTCCCAGGATGGATTGCAAACGGTGTGTTGTGTGCCTCCATCATTATTCTATGCTTCAAGTCAAAATCGTTAGGAACACAAAGTCTGGAGTTGACTCGAAGTATTCCTTCTTCATCGATTCTTGCTTCTGGAATAGCACCTTCTTGCACTTTCTTCTTCATACGCATCAGCTCTATATCCGTAGCTTGAGCAGCTTTAACTTTATCGATTAAAGTCGGTTCTACTCGTATATTTGATATCATCATGTGGGTACTTGGAGCCTTCATCTCTATCTCCATCCTTTGCAAGTCATACAAAATGGGCCTTTGTGTTAAAAACATTGCACTCGTACCCGCATATGATCTTCTACTCAATGCGTCAGCTACTACGTTTGCTTTTCCAGGATGGTATTGGATGGTATGATCGTAATCTTTCAACAGCTCAAGCCAACGTCGTTGCCGCATGTTGAGTTCCTTTTGGGTGAAGAAATATTTGAGGCTTTTATGATCTGTATAGATCTCCACTTTCTCCCCATACAGGTAGTGTCTCCAGATCTTCAACGCAAAAACGACTGCTGCCAACTCCAAATCATGAGTAGGATAATTCCTCTCATATTCTTTGAGTTGTCGTGAGGCATAGGCTATGACTTTCCCATGTTGCATGAGAACACATCCTAACCCTTTGCCTGAAGCATCGCTGTAGATAACAAATCCATCCGAACCAGATGGTATTGTCAAAACAGGTGCCGAAATGAGTCTCCTCTTGAGTTCTTGGAAACTCTTCTCGCATTCCTCACTCCATACGAATTTTGTATCTTTCCGAGTCAGCTGAGTTAACGGAGTAGCGATTCGAGAAAATCCTTCCACAAATCTCCGATAATAACCAGCTAAGCCCAGAAAGCTACGTACTTCGGTTACCGACTTCGGTTGCTCCCAACTTTGTATGGCTTCAATCTTCGCCGGGTCGACAGATACTCCATGTTTTGACACCACGTGCCCAAGGAATGCTACTTCCTCAAGCCAGAACTCGCATTTCTTCAGTTTGGCATATAGCTTGTTTTCACGAAGCCTTTGCAGTACCAGCTTCAAATGGCGCTCATGATCTTCACGGCTTTTGGAATAGATGAGGATGTCATCAATAAAGACAACAACGAACTGATCCAAATATTCTTTGAATACACGGTTCATCATATCCATGAAGGCAGCAGGAGCATTAGTCAATCCAAAAGACATTACTAAGAATTCATAATGCCCGTACCGAGTTCTGAAGGCAGTCTTTGGAATATCCTCAGTTTTAATCTTCAGCTGATGATATCCAGAACGAAGATCGATCTTTGAAAAGAATTGTGCTCCTTGCAACTGGTCAAACAGGTCATCAATGCGAGGTAGCGGATACCTATTCTTGATGGTGACATGGTTCAATTCTCGATAGTCAATACAAAGTCGCATACTCCCGTCTTTCTTCTTTACGAATAAAACAGGAGCACCCCAAGGAGACGTACTAGGACGAATAAAACCGATGTCCAACAACTCCTGTAGTTGGACTTTTAACTCCTGAAGTTCAATAGGAGCCATTCGATATGGGGTTTTAGAAATGGGCTTTGTACCGGGTTCAAGGTCAATAAAGAATTCAATTTCTCGTTCCGGGGGTAGACCGGGAAGTTCTTCAGGAAATACATCGGAAAATTCTCTAACAATAGAAATATTATTCAAATCTGACTTGTCTTTGTTCAAATCCATAACATGGGCTAAGAAAGCTTGACATCCGTTTTTCAATAAACGAATAGCTTTGTGGCTTGATATGACAGTGACTGATTTTAGTGGTTTAGTAGTTTGAATTCGTATGACAGGTTGGTTAGGAATATGAAAACTAACAACCTTACGAAAACAATCAATTTTAGCATGATGAGTGGTTAACCAATCAATTCCTAAAATCACATCAAAAGCAAGTATCTTTAAAGAGATAAGATCAACAGGTAATGTGATAGTGCCAACTTGGATCATGCAAGATTTATAAACTGTAGATGTAACGAAGGTTTCACCCAACGGAGTTTCAACAGATAAGTTAAAGTCCAATTTCTCCGGAGTCAAGTTTAAACGTTGAGCACAAGCAGGAGAGATAAAAGAATGGGTAGAACCGGTATCTAGTAAAGTATAAACTTCGCAAGAATTCAAGATTAGCTTACCCGTGATCACCTCGTTCGGGTTTCTCGCGTTTTGGCCAGTAACGACAAACGCCCTTCCAGGAACCGCTGATTTCGACTTATCCGGGATAACTTTTGGAGTCACCATCCCCGCTGAACTTGGTTTTGCTACAGAACACTCTCGAGCTATATGACCTTCCTTTCCACAGTTATAACATACCTTGGATTGTTGTGGGCAGTTTGGGCTGATATGTCCCTCTTTCCCACATTTGTAACATACGACCGGTGGTCGTTCTCCTCCCCTAGAAACAGTTGATGTTTGTGCTGACGTCTTCACGTTATCATTGTTGTACCTTCTCTTCTTGAAATCTCCTCCCGACTCGCTCCTTCTATTATCACGACCACGATTACCACCAGAGTGGTTACCGCTTTTGTCCGAATGTTTTCCTCCCTGCTGGTTTTCATTGCTTCGATGACTGCCGCCACCGGTATGACCCTGGTTGTGGTCCCTCGGTTGCACATACTCATTATCTCGCTCTAATAATTGAGCCCTGTTTACAACATCTGAATATAAAGAAAATTTATGAGAGATAAGATATTGCCGAATCTCGGGTTTTAGACCTCTCAGAAACATCCTTGTCATTCGTTCCTCATTTTCGACCAAATGAGGTGCAAACCTGGATAACTCTGCAAACTTCGCCTCGTACTGGGACACCGTCATGTTGTTTTGTTCCAGTCTAATAAACTCAACCTCCTTCATATGACGAATACTTTCAGGAAAGTACTTGTCATTGAACAGTTTTTGAAATGTTTCCCAGGACATGTTGAGTGCGTCAGGCTGGGTACGCTTCACAGACTCCCACCAGTAGTCTGCCTCACCGCGGAACATAAATGTGGCGAATGGAACCTTCTGTTCCTCCGTGCATCCCAAGACATCAAATATCTTGGTAATTTGCTTGACCCACGTTTCCGCCATGATCGGATCCGGCTTTCCCTTAAATTCTGGTGGTCCCAATTCTTTGAACTGCTTAGCTGTGACAAACCGCGCGTTGTTATCATTTCCACCCGTATTCTGCACACGAGTCTCCCTCGTCTGATTTTGCATGAACTGCAAAAAGCTCCTAAACATTCCATCATTCATCGTTTGCTCGGTAACGTTGTTTACAGGAGGAATATTGCCTTCCTGTTGCACGTTCCCCTGGGTAGTGATCAAAGGTGTCTCCACGGTCTGATTTACTCCATTATTAACGTTCTCAGCTGCCATTCTTAAATACTGCCATAAAACAAGGGTTAATAGTCATGTCATATATTATCCCTATACTCTGACCGACCAAATAAACACCAAATAAACTTAGTCAGGTCATACTAGCGAAGGAATTCCCCGTCTCTCCCCTCCTAGTTCTTGTCTCACATCTCAGCCAGGGATCATATCCCTAAGCTCTGATACCAACTGTGACGCCCCCAGAATAGGTATACAACACCCATTCTGAGTCGCCAAATACATGGTACAGAAAGCAAACTACAACTTCAATAATACAATTGTCGTGCAAAATACGACAACACATACTGTGAGTTTAAATACAAATATTGTCTTCTAGACAATATCCACACTCAAATAAATCCTCATTACAATTATTCAAACACTATTTTACAGAAATAGTGAGGACTGCTAATACATCTTTCTAGAACCATCACTCCATACCCCGACTAGATCCTGCTATGTTCTCACCTCCTGAGAAGAAAAATGGAACAAAAAGGAAAAGGGTGAGCTCAACTAGCCCAGTAAAGAATATTATGACTAAGATAATATACAACAAATTATCGTTAGTCTTCAACAGGGAAAAATCTGATAAAATATAATCGACAACAAGTTTTAGATCAACAACTGCAGCGGAAACAGCAAACCATTAGAAGAGTCAAGTAGAGAAAGAATTCTACTATCTTCTAAGATTTAAAAGTCCATCATCAATATTTTATCCCTGTAACATCAATTAATAATCATCTTTAACCAAATATTCATCTTTGCACTACAGGCCAAAGATATTCATTTGTATCATCAGTCGGTCATGTTCATCTCAACACCTGTTCATCTTTGCACTACAGGCCAAAGATATTCATCAAGTAATTATACATCTTTGCACTACAGGCCAAAGATATTCAGTAATATCATCATTTAGGACTGAGGATGATGAAAAATATCTTAAAGAGAACGAATCCAATGAGACAGAAGGACAAATAGTAGGGATTCGTATAACAGTTTATCCAAGATCAATAATACTTCATAATAATCAATTGTGAAGCAGAATTCAAAAATAAAGATCAAAACATGGATACAATCAAAGATAGTAACCATAATAGACATCTTGGACAAAAAGGGAAAATTTTATTTTTCGGTGAATAGTGCCGTATTCGTGAATAGTGCCGTATACGTGAATAGTAACCCCCGACACAAAAAGTTCCAAATTTGATAAAAACTCATATCAATATTTCAGCATAATGATATTGAAGAAAATAATATCATTAAGAAGAAAATAATATCCCTTACCTCAAAATATCAGTACTTCTGGTCGGAATACCGGTATAAGGCTGAAAGAAACTTGCTCTGATGAATAGAAACTCTCAAAGTATCTAAATACTCACAAAATACACTCAATAATCTAGAGAGAGAAAGAGAGAAAACTTGTTTCTGGTGTGATTTTCAATTCTAACTTAGCCCTCTATTTATAGGAAAATTTTGGTAGGTTTGACCTGCAACCTGATGGCTTTACCTGCTACTATTCCCACCCACCACATTTGAAATATAATTCAGCACATTTCTTCACCAACCACAAGTGGGGCCCACCAATTCTAGAATTTTCCACCAAAATGATAAACTCCGAAAATTCAACAATTTCTGAACCAGTCATCTTGTAAAATTCATAATAAATCATACGTTCATTTTTAACGGTTCAAAATTTGTGGACATATACTCAACTTATATATGTATAACATATCCAAAAATTACCACGATCCAACGGTCGGATTAAAAATTATAACCCCCGCAAAATATCTCAAAAACCCTGATTTTTAATACCTCCATTCCGACAAAAATACTGATAAAAACCTCAACATTAACTCCTTCATTTTTAACCACAAAAATATATCCCTCATTTATATCCACATAAAATAAATATTTCCTTATCATATGAATCAATAATTAATTATTCACAAATAATATTACAGAATCACATTTATGACAACCAGGCCGTTCCCAGGAAAGAGGGGGCTTTCCAATAAGGATTTCTCCTTACTGGCGCGCAATTAGATGACCAAACCTCTCCTTAGACAGAACTTTCTAGACATTGCCAATAATGTTATCTAATAATATTATTCAAATAATATGAATTATTGATCTGATAAATGAAAATACTGTGCAGCAACAATTATTGAAACAACAATAATATAAAATATCAACGCAGCAATTATTGAATCAATAAAATAAAATATTGAATAATAACTACTGTAACAATTATTGAGTAGTGCCTTCTTACGTAAGAATCAATAATTGGTGCAATACCGTGTGCTACTGTATTTTAACCACCGGGTATTCCAACAGTATTAACGGTAACAACTACGCCGTTATTTATAAACAACTTATACTTGTCGTTTTCTTCATCCAATCGCTTTCCGTTATGGGGCCCACACAAGGCTGCGTCGTCGTACGAATATTCCCCGACAGCAAGAATATTCCACGACCAACCGAATATTCACCGACCAAAAATAAATATTTTATAACCACTTGCTTATTTTGCAAAATTTGCACATTTCACCCATAACCAAAGTATTATATCAAATTAACCCCTTATTATTCACAATAATATTTAGAGAAAATTTGATTTTATTCATTAATAAGTTGGGGTCTTACACGTAGTGCATGGATAATTCGTCGTCGTGATATTAACGAATATCCTTGCCATAGTGCATGGATAATTCAGTGATATGGATTGATTATCGAGCTGAGTCTCAGTTGTAAGACCCCAATTTTTTTAATAAAGATAAATTTTCTATAAATATCATTTTTAAATATTATGGAATGAATTTGATATAATGTTATAGTTGTGGGTAATATTTATAAATTTTATAAAGTACGCAAGTTGTTGTATACTATTCGATTGGTCGGGGAATATTCGTTTTAACAGGGAATATTCGTACGACGGCACAATCATTGGTGGACCCCACAACAGAATTATTTTCAAATTGAGAAAAAGATAAAAAAAACTTTATGAAAATAACGGCGGAAGTTTTACCGTTAACTGTTGAAACAATCGGTGTTAAAAGTACAGTAATACGCGTGGTTGCATAGTAGCACATGGTATTGATTATTGATACTTACGTGAAAAGCCACTCAGTTTTGTTTAATTATTATTACAGGAATTACTGCATAGTATCTCACGTTATTTGATTCAATTATTTTTAATATTTTATAATCAATAATTGAGAAGACAAAGGTATTAATATTATTATTTGTAATATTAATGATGTATAGAAGTTCTGTCAAGGAGAGGCTTGGTCACCTAATTGCGCGTCAATAGGAAAAAATTCTTATTGGAAAGCCCACTCTTTCCTGGGAACAACTTGATCGATTAATATTGTGAATTATAATAATGATGATAAATGTTGTTAATTATATTGAGGTGTCTTTTTTGAAGTCACGGAAGTTTATATATATATATATATATATATATATATATATATATTATATGTTGTTTTATTAGTATTATTAATGTAATAAAACAGAAAAACTTTTTATATAAAACAGAATACTTTTATAAAGTTATCTATTTTATTAGACTATAAATAGAATATATTATATTCTATTATGCATAGTATTTTGCATAGTAAAATCTTTTTATATAAAACAGAATACTTTTATAAAGTTATTTATTTTATTAGACTATAAATAGAATATATTATATTTTATTATGCATAATGTTTGTATAGTGCCTGCATAATGTTTCCATAGTAATTTTTTTTATATAAAACAGAATACTTTTTATAAAGTTTTATTTTATTTTATTATAAATAGAATATATTAAATTTTATTGCATAGTGCAACATAGTATCCTTTCTATTTTTCTATAAATAGGATGCTTAGTTAGAATTGAAAATCACACCAAAATTTCAGAGAATTCTTCTATAATCTTGAGCGTATTTCTTTAGAGTTTTAAGAAGCTTTGAGCGTAGTGCAAGTTTTCTTCAAGAATATCCTCGCCCTACCAGTCGGAATACTCTTCTTTTACGGTAAGGGGTATTATTTCTTTTGTATTCATGAAGAGAACTTCTGTTATTCCATTCATTATTATTCTGTTGGAATAACCTGTTTATGCGAAGTACCGCATACATGGTGAAATTCTTCTAATATTCCGTTCTTTATTACTCTGTCAGAATATCTTGTCTGTGCGTTTACGCCAGACCTGGTTTCATTATTTATTATTCTGTCAGAATATCCTGTCTGCGCGTGTACGTCGGACCTGATTCTATTATTTATTATTCTGTCAAAATATCCTGTCGGTGCGTTTACGCATGACCTGGTTCCATTATTTATTTTTCTATTGGAATAACCTGTCTGTGCGGTCTATCGCATGCTTGGTAAATTCTTTTGTTATTCCATTCTTTATTATACTTAGTTGGTTAAAGTTTTGACTTTTATACTCCATGAAATTAGTGGAATATCTTTGATATTTGCGCTTCATCCAATATCTTTTCATGGAAATATTCTTTTGAGCATTCTTGAATTTTACTCTATAAAGCAGTATCATGTTGACAATTTGGATGTTGTTGGTTCCTAGATAAATTAATTCTTGAACTTGTTTTATTGAATTCTTATATCATTGTCATCATCCTCATGTTTATATTTTGTTGAAAGTCATCTGTGGCCTGTAGTACATAGATGGACTTGGTATGATTATGACCAGGGGTTATTCGGTGTAATCATGACCGTAATATTACAAATGATATGGTAAAAGTCCTCATTGGCCCGTAGTGTATTGATGGACAGTTGTTGGCATAATCATGAGCATTGATGAATATACAAATATCCTTGGCCCGTAGTGCATGGATAATTTGTGGTCGTAATACTAATGAATATCCTTGGCCGTAGTGCAGGGATTATGTGGATTATTTATTAAGCTGAGTCTAAGCGATAAAAGTGATGAAAAACCTTTTTAAAACATAAAAGATAGTAGATTTTATTCTCTACTTGACTCTTTTAATGGATAGATTGTTCCGCTGCAGTTAAACTTGGTGTTTGTTATATTTTATCAGTTTAACACTGTTGAAGGCTATCAATAATTTATTCTGCATTATCTCTTACTGGGCTAGTTGAGCTCACCCTTTTGCTTTCATTGTTCTCTTCAGGAAATGAGAACGTAGCGGGGACTAGTCGGGGAACGGAGTGACGGTTCAGAGGATAGCATTAGTAGTCCTCACTATTCTATAAAATAGTGCAAAAATAAATGTATTGAGGACTTATTTTGAGTTTGAATACTGTTTAGAAGACAATGTTGTATTAAAACTCACAACTTATGTTTTGTCGTAGTTTACACGACAGTTTTATAATTAAGTTTTTATTTGTATTTTGTACCATATATTTGACGACTCAGAATAGGTGATGTATACCTATTTTGGGGGCGTCACAGTTGGTATCAAATCTTAGGGATATAATCCCTGGCTAAGATGTGAGACAAGAACTAGGAGGGGAGAGACGAGAAATTCCTTCGTTAGTATGACCTACCTAAATTTATTTGGCAATTAATTGGTCGGTCAGAGTATAGGGATAATATGTGATATGTTAATTAACCTTTGTTTTGTGGTAGTATTTGAAAATGACATCCGAGAATGTTGAGAATAGCAATGGAGCATATGAGACCATTGAGTCTCCATAGATCAATAATCAGGATAATGTGCATCAGGAAGGCGACAATCCTAATGCAAACAACAACACTGACCAAATAATGAACGATGGAATGTTTAGAGGCTTTATGCAATTCATGCAACATCTGGAGAGAGCGGCTCCTGTCCAAAATGCAGGTGGAAACATTGGCAACTCTCGGACGGTCACCGCCAAACAGTTCAAAGAGCTGGGACGACCGGAGTTTTTTGGAGAGCCAAAATCACTTAAGGCAGAGACGTGGATAAAGTAGATCAACAAGAAATTTGATGTCTTGGGATGCTCCAAGGAGCAAAAGGTTCCCTTTGCCACCTTTATGTTGCGGGCAGAGGCAGATTACTGGTGGGAATCTGTAAAGCGTACTCAACCTGCAGGACTGAAGATGTCTTGGGAGAAGTTCCAAGAACTGTTCAACGACAAGTACTTTCCCGAAAGTATTCGTCACATGAAAGAGGTAGAGTTCATCAAGCTGGAGCAAAATAACATGACCGTGTCGCAGTACGAAGCCAAGTTTGCTGAGTTGTCCAGGTTTGCGTCCTATTTGGTTGATAATGAGGAGAGAATGACACAGATGTTTTTAAGAGGTTTGAAGCCGGAGATACGTCAATATCTTATCTCTCATAAACTGTTTTTGTATTCAGATGTTGTTAATAGGGCTCAGTTATTGGAACGCGATAATGAGTCAACCCAACCAAAAGAGAGCAGCCGACAAAATGATAATACCAGTGATAACAATCATAGAAGCGGTGACAATAAGCGTGGAGGGAATCAACATGCCAGAAATGGTAACCACTTCGGTGGTAATCATGGCCAAAACAATAATAATGGACATTTCAAGAAGAGGAGATTCAATAATGATGGAAAGACGTCAGCATCAACACCCATCGTTAAGGAAGGAGAACGACCACCTATCATATGCTTTAAATGTGGAGGGGAGGGACACATCAGTCCAAACTGCGCGATGCCATCCAAAGTATGTTACAATTGTGGAAGAGAAGGTCACCTAATCCAATTTTATCATGCACCAAAGTCAAGTCCAGCTGGGATGGAGGCATCAAAGGCCGTCCTAGACAAGATAAAACTGGTAGTTCAAGGGAGGGCGTTTGTTGTGACCTCCCAGAAAGTAAGAAATCCGAACGAGGTTATCACGGGTAAGCTTATCATAAACTCTAGCGAAGTATATACCTTATTTGATACTGGTTCTACACATTCTTTTATTTCTCCTAATTGCGCTCAACGTTTAAATTTGACTCCAGAGAAATTAGACTTTGACTTATCTGTTGAAACTCCGTTGGGAGAAACCTTCATTACATCTACTGTTTATAAGTCTTGTTTGGTTCAAATCGGTACCCTCACATTACCTGTCGATCTTATTTCATTGAAAATACTTACATTTGACGTAATTCTAGGGATTGATTGGTTAACTACTCATCATGCAAAAATTGATTATTTTCGTAAGGTTGTTAGCTTTCATATTCTTAACCAACCTATTATGCGAATTCAAGCAACCAAACCATTAAAATCAATCACTGTCATCTCAAGCCATAAAGCTATTCGTTTATTAAAAAATAGATGTCAAGCTTTCTTAGCTCATGTCACGGATCTAAACAAAAATACGTCAGTTTTGAATGATATTTCTATTGTTAATAAATTTCCTGACGTATTCCCTGAAGAAATTTCTGGCCTACCCCCAGAGCGTGAAATTGAATTTTGTATCGACCTTGAACCCGATACAAAACCCATTTCCAAAGCCTCATATCGAATATTGAACTTCAGGAGTTAAAGACCCAACTGTAGGAATTGTTAGACATCGATTTCATTCGCCCTAGTACGTCTCCTTGGGGTGCTCCTATTCTATTCGTGAAGAAGAAAGATGGGAGTATGCGACTTTGTATTGATTATCGGGAGTTGAATCATGTCACCATCAAAAATAGGTACCCATTGCCACGTATTGATGACCTGTTTGACTAGTTACAAGGAGCACAATTCTTTTCAAAGATCGATCTTCGTTCTGGATATCATCAACTGAAGGTTAAAACTGAGGATATTCCCAAGACTGCCTTCAAAACTCGGCACGAGCATTATGAATTCTTAGTCATGTCTTTTGGATTGACTAATGCTCCTGCTGCCTTCATGGACATGATGAATCGGGTATTCAAGGAATATTTAGATCACTTTGTGATCGTCTTTATTGATGACATCCTCATATATTCCAAAAGCCATGAAGATCATGAGCAACACTTGAGGCTGATACTCCAAAAGCTTCGTGAAAACAAGCTTTATGTCAAGTTGAAAAAATGCGAGTTCTGGCTTGAAGAAGTAGCATTCCTTGGGTACGTGGTGTCAAGTCATGGAATATCAGTTGACCCAGCAAAGATTAAAGCTATTCAAAGCTGAGAGCAACCCAAATCAGTGACCGAAGTACGTAGCTTTCTCAGCTTAGCTGGTTATTATCGGAGATTCGTGGAAGGATTTTCTCGAATCGCTACTCCACTAACTCAGCTGACTCAGAAAGATACAAAATTCGGTTGGACCGAGGAATGTGAGAAGAGTTTTTAAGAACTCAAGAGGAGACTCATTTCAGCACCTGTTCTGACAATACCATCTGGCTCGGAGGAATTTGTCATCTACAGTTATGCTTCGGGCAAAGGGTTAAGATGTATTCTCATGCAACATGAGAGGAATTATCCTACTCATGATCTAGAGTTGGCAGCAGTCGTTTTTGCACTAAAGGTTTGGAGCCATTACTTGTATGGGGAGAAAGTGGAGATCTTTACGGATCATAAAAGCCTCAAATATTTCTTCACTCAAAAGGAACTCAATATGCGACAGCGACGTTGGCTTGAACTGTTGAAAGATTATGATCATACCATCCAATACCATCCTGAAAAAGCGAACGTGGTAGCTGACGCATTGAGTAGAAGATCATATGCGGGTACGAGTGCGATATTGTCAACACAAGGGCCCATTTTGTATGATTTGCAAAGGATGGAGATAGATTTAAAGACTCCAGGTGAAAGACCCCGAATTTTATGAAATAAAAGTATTCAATTTTCTTATAATTACTATTCAGTAAATCGTTAAATTGATAAAAGTTTAAAGTTGGTTATAAAATACTCATTTTTATCGGGGAATATTCGTTTGGTCGTGGTGGTCGTGGAATATTCTTTCTGTCGAAAAATATTCGTACGACGGCGCAGCCATTTGTGGGCCCCATAATAGAATAACTGTCGGATAAAAAAAATGATAAAAGAGAGTTTTTATAAATAACGGCGTAGTTGTTATCGTTAACACTGTTGGAATACCCGGTGGTTAAAATATAGTAATATGCGTGGTTGCACAGTAGCACACGGTATTGCACAGTATTGTTTAATTATTGATTCTTACGTAAGAAGGCACTACTCAATAATTGTTACAATAATTACTGTTCAATATTTGATTCAATAATTGTTGCGTTGATATTTTATATTACTGTTGTTTTAATAATTGTCACTACACAGTATTTTTTATTATCGAAGCAATAATTTATATTATCTGAATAATATTATTAGATAACATTATTGACAATGTCTAGAAAGTTCTGTCTAAGGAGAGGTTTGATCACCTAATTGCGCGCCAGTAAGGAGAAATCCTTATTGGAAAACCACCTCTTTTTTGGAAACTGCCTGGTTGTCAGTATTGTGATTCTGTAATATTATTTGTGAATAATTAATTATTAATTTATATGATTAGAAAAATATTTATTTTATGTGGATATAGATGGAGAAAATTTTTAAAGTGACAATTGTTAAAAATCGATATTTTATCTTTTCTGATAAAATAATATTTTATTATTATAATAATGATGATATTTTTACAATGAATGTGGGATATATGAGTATATGAGGAGGAGGAGTATTTTTATTGTAAAAGTTGTTTAAAATATGTTAAACATGTCTGTGGGCCCATTTCTTGACTGAAATTTGATTATAACCAGTAAAATCGTCCGTATGTAGATTTCGGTCAATTTCAGTTTGGAATTTAGAAAAATTTTCTTCTGCAAAGTTGTAGAGAATTGAATTTTCTATAACTAGTCGCAAGATTCAAATTTTCTGATAAAAGGGCTATTTATTATGAATTATTGAAGTTTCGAAGTTCTGAAATAATTGATTTTTGAAAGTTTTAAATAATTATATTAAGAAAAACATTTTTTACATTTTGTGTGCACCATTTGCACATGTTAATGGCTGAAATCAGATGACTTAGGTGTGTGAAGGAATTTATAAAATATATATTAATATTTTATTAAATTTTCTGCTTTGGTGTTCTAAGCATTTTCCTATAAATAGGGTGCTTAGGTTAGAATTGAAAATCACACTAGAAACTAAAGTTTTCTCTCTTTCTCTCTCTATATTATCGAGCGTATTCTTGTGAGTATTTAGATATCTTGAGTATTGCTATACGGTGTAAGTTCGTTCAGCGTTATATCCGACATTTCAGTACTGCTCTTTTGAGGTAAAGGATTGTAAGGGATTTTAAGGGTTATTATGTTTTTCAGTTTCGTAATTTTTCTGACCTTCAAAATTTTTGAAAAATAGGATTTTATGGCTTGAGAATCCTATATGAGGTATATGCAGATTTTTGATGGGAGTTTTGGTTATTGGTGATGAAATCTTATGAGTTTGACATTTTTAGGATGATTAAATGTATTATTTAGTAAAGTGTAAACAATTAAAATAAATTATTTATAAGTTTAAAAAAATGTTATTCTTTTAATATCATTATACCGAAATTTTGGTATGAATTTTATTGTGAAATTTCTACCTTTTTCATGTCGGGGTTACTATTTATGAGTTACTATTCATGAGTTACTATTCACGGGTACTATTCATGACAAAAATGGTTTCTTTTATTGACCAAATTATCGTTGATTTATGAATCTTACTCTTGAAATTAAATCCATATTTTGATCATATTATTTTTATTATCATATATAACATTTTTATAATCCTGGTGATGAAATTTCTCTTTGACTTGAGTATAAAGATGGGTAGATTATTGGTATGATCATGACTATGGGTTCTCTTTGGCCAGTAGTGCAAAGTTGAATCGTTGACTGGTATGATCATGACCATTGAATTTACAATTGAATATTTTTAGCTTAAGTGTAAAGGTGAATTGATCAACATGGTTATAATTATAGTTTATATAAATTCTGAAATGATTATGTGTTTCTTTGAGATATGAATATCTTTGGCCCGTAGTGCAAAGATGACCTGTTATTGAATATCTTTGGTCCGTAGTACAAAGATGATCTGTTGTTGAATATCTTTGGCATGTAGTGCGAAGATGGTCTGTTGTTGAATATCTTTGGCCAGTAGTGCAAAGATAAACGGTTAATGAATATCTTTGGCTGTAGTGCCAAGATGAATTTATTGGTATGATTATGAACAGAAACTGTGATTTGGTATAACCATGATCTTTGATACTTCAGGTAAAGTAAGGTGATGAAAATTAACTTTGTCCTGGATGAGGAAAGGAATTTAGAACTACAATTACGATTATGATTTATTCACGTGATTGTGGATAGGAATTGTTGATTAATGTTATAGGGATAAAACATTGTTGGTGGACTTTTAACATGGAGAAGATAATAGATTTTATGGTCTATTTGACTCTTCTAATGGATTGCTTGTTCCGCTGCAACTATGGTTGAAATTTTTTATCATCTACCATATGTTCTAAATCTCTGATTTATTACAGTTGAAGGCTATTGATAATTTATTTACCTTTAGTCACGATATTCTTTACTAGGCTAGTTGTGCTTACCCTTCTGTTTCACAATTCCTTTCAGGTAATAAGAGTGTAGCTGGGTCGAGCGGGGGTAAAAGGGGAATAGAACGGTGGTCATCATTTAGTAGTTATATTTGGTGAATCAAATAGGGTGAGGCGAACCCAACGTTCATACAAGATGTCTAATAACATACAACCTCGTGTTATCATAAGACATGATTGTGAACATCCACTTGCTGAGTATATTTACAAGCACTACCTATATGATCTTGGAGTTTGGTTGAAGTATAATTCTCAATTAGAGAAGGTGGAGATAATGATATGTCAAGAGAAGACTCACCATTGGAAAGAATATGATAGTAATCTTCTCATTTTTTTTGGGGTTTATTGGGTCAACCAAAGATAATTCTATGGGCATATGATATCTATCATAACCTAGATGTATGGCCTCCCATGTACGAAGGTTTCCTTGAGCACTTTCCAAAGATTCTAAATTCTAAAATAGTTTTCGACTATACCTTTATGTAAGGTGTCATTATGAGGTGCTGTCCACGGTTGGGACATGAGTAACAGTTGGTATATATTTATATTTAAACTCACAGTTTAAGTGCTGTCGTATCTTGCACGACAATTGTATTAATAAAGTTGTAGTTGTTTTCTGTACCATGTATTTGGCGACTCAGAATGGGTTGGATGGAATGGACCTATTTTGGGGGCGTCACACCAGGGACCCATGTGATGATGGCGAATATACGAGTAGAACCGACTTTAATTGATAAAGTTAAAGCTGCTCAAGCTACAGACCTGGAGCAGATGCGTATGAGGAAGAAGGTGCTATGCCGGAAGCAAGAATTGATGAAGAATGAATACTTCGAGTCAACTCTAGACTTTGTGTTCCTAACGACCCTGATTTAAAGTATAAAATCATGATGGAGGCGCACAACACACCGTTTGCAATCCATCCTTGGAGTACCAAAATATATCATGATCTTCGACATACATTTTGGTGGGGCAATATGAAGAGAGAGATAGCGTTGTTTATCTCAAGGTGTCTAACGTGTCAACGAGTCAAGGCGGAGCATCAAGTACCAAAAGGTCTATTGCAACCACTTGAAATTACAGAATGGAAGTGGGAGCACATTACCATGGATTTCGTTACTGGTCTTCCCAAGGTTTCTCAAGGCATAGATGCAATTTGGGTCATTGTTGATAGATTGACCAAGTCTGCTCACTTCTTACCTATACGAGAAACTTATACACTTGAACGTCTTGCTCGTATGTACATAAACGAGATTGTAAGATTGCATGGTATGCCAGTATCCATAGTTTCTGATCGAGACCCAAGTTTCACTTCATGATTTTGGGTTAGTTTACAAAAATCTATGGGCACGGATTTACGATTTAGTTCGGTATATCATCTTCAGACGGACGGACAATTAGAGAGGACTATTCAAACTCTTGAAGATTTATTAAGACTCTGTGTCCTTGACTTCAAGGGAAGTTGGGACAAGTTCTTACCATTGGTGGAGTTTTCCTACAACAACAGTTATCAAGAAAGTATTGGCATGGCTCCATTCGAAGCGTTGTATAGAAGAAAGTATCGTTCTCAAGTATGCTGGGATGAGGTGGGTGAAGCAACGTTGTTGGGACCGGAGTTGGTACGTATGACTACGGAAAAGATTCAAACGATCCGGCAACGTATAAAAATCTCACAAGATCGACAAAAAGTTATGCTGATCTTCATCAAAAGGACGTGGAATTCGATATTGGAGATCATGTGTTGTTACGTGTTGCTCCATGGTAAGGAGTTACGAGATTTGGAAGGAGAGGAAAGCTCAATCCTCGATTCATTGGCCCATTTTTAATCCTCGATCGAGTAAAAACTGTGGCTTATAGACTCGCTTTACCTCCAAGTATGTCTCGTGTTCATAACGTTTTTCATATATCTATATTACATAAATATGTAGAAGACCAGAACCACATTATTGAGTTAGAACCGGACGAAATAGCGGAAGATTTGACGTACGAAGAGGTTTCTGTTCAAATCTTGGATAAGAAAGAACATATTTTACGCTCCAAGGTTATACCTCAAGTCAAAATTTTGTGAAAAAACCACGATATTGAGGAAATGACCTGGGAGTTAGAATCGGAAATAAAATCAAGATATCCTTACCTCTTCGACATACCAGGTACGTACCCTAATTTCAAGGGTGAAATTTCATAAGAAGGGGAGGTTGTAAGACCCCAATTTTTTAAATAAAGATGAATTTTCTATAAATATCATTTTTAAATATTATGAAATGAATTTGATGTAATATTATAGTTGTGGGTAATATTTATAAATTTTTAATGTACGCAAGTTGTTGTATAATATTCGATTGGCCGGAGAATATTCGTTTTAACAGGAAATATTCGTACGACGGCACAATCATTAGTGGACCCCACAACGGAATTATTGTCGGATTGAGAAAACGACAAAAATACTTTATAAAAATAACGGCGGAAGTTTTACCGTTAACTGTTGAAACACCCGATGTTAAAAGTACAGTAATACGCGTGGTTGCATAGTAGTACACAGTATTGATTATTGATGCTTACGTGAGAAGTCACTCAGTTTTGTTCAATTATTGTTACAGTAATTGCTGCATAGTATCCACGTTATTTGATTCAATTATTGTCAATATTTTATAATCAATAATTGAGACGACAAAGTTATTAATATTATTATTTGCAATATTAACAATGTCTAGAAGTTCTGTCAAGGAGAGGTTCGGTCACCTAATTGCGCGCCAATAAGGAGAAATCTTTATTGGAAAGCCCTCTCTTTCTTGGGAACAACCTGGTCGATTAATATTGTGAATTATAATAATGATGATAAATGTTATTAATTATATTGAGGTGTCTTTTTACGAAGTCATGGAAGTTTATATATATATATATATATATATATATATATATATATATATATATATATATATATATATTTTGTTTTATTAGTATTATTAATGTAATAAAACAGAAAAACTTTTTATATAAAACAGAATACTTTTATAAAGTTATCTGTTTTATTAGACTATAAATAGAATATATTATATTCTATTATGCATAGTATTTTGCATACTAAAATCTTTTTTTATAAAGCAGAATACTTTTATAAAGTTATTTGTTTTATTAGACTATAAATAGAATATATTATATTTTATTATGCATAGTGTTTGCATAGTAAAATCTTTTTATATAAAACAGAATACTTTTTATAAAGTTTTATTTTATTTGATTATAAATAGAATATATTATATTTTATTGCATAGTGCAGCATAGTATCCTTTCTATTTTTCTTAAATAGGATGCTTAGTTAGAATTGAAAACCACATCAGAAGTTCAGAGAATTTTTCTATAATCTTGAGCGTATTTCTTTAGAATTTTAAGAAGCTTTGAGCGTAGTGCAAGTTTTCTTCAAGAATATCCTCGCCCTACCAGTCGGAATACTCTTCTTTTACGGTAAGGGGTATTATTTATTTTGTATTCATAAAGAGAACTTTTATTATTCTATTCCTTATTATTCTGTTGGAATAACCCGTTTATGCGAAGTACCGCATACATGGTGAAATTATTCTAATATTTCGTTCTTTATTATTCTGTCGGAATATCCTGTCTGTGCGTTTACGCCGGACCTGGTTCCATTATTTATTATTCTGTCGGAATATCCTGTCTGAGCGTTTACGTCGGACCTGATTCCATTATTTATTATTCTGTCAAAATATCCTGTCTGTGCGTTTACGCATGACCTGGTTCCATTATTTATTTTTCTATTGGAATAACTTGTCTGTGCGGTCTATCGCATGCTTGGTGAATTATTTTGTTATTCCATTTTTTATTATACTCAGTTGGTTAAAGTTTTGGCTTTTATACTCCATAAAATTAGTGGAATATCTTTGATATTTACTCTTCATCCTGTATCTTTTCATGAAAATATTCTTCTGAGCATTCTTGAATTTTACTCTACAAAGCAATATCATGTTGACAATTTGGACGTTGTTGGTTCCTGGATAAATTAATTCTTGAACTTGTTTTATTGAATTCTTATATCATTATCATCATTCTCATGTTTATATTTTGTTGAAAGTCATCTGTGGCTTGTAGTGCATAGATGGACTTGGTACGATTATGACCAGGGATTATTCGGTGTAATCTTTACCGTAATGTTATAAATGATGTGGTAAAAGTCCTCATTTGATCGTAGTGCATTGATGGATAGTTGTTGGCATGATCATGACCATTGATGAATACACAAATATCCTTGGCCCGTAGTGCATGGATAATTTGTGGTTGTGATACTAATGAATATCCTTGGCCGTAGTGCAGGGATGATGTGGATTATTTATCAAGCTGAGTCTAAGCGATAAAAGTGATGAAAAACCTTTTTAAATCATAAAAGATAGTAGATTTTATTCTCTACTTGACTCTTTTAATGGATAGATTGTTCCGCTGCAGTTAAACTTGGTGTTTGTTATATTTTATCAGTTTAACACTGTTGAAGGCTAACGATAATTTATTTTGCATTATCTTAGTCCTAATATCTCTTACTGGGCTAGTTGAGCTCACCCTTTTACTTTCATTGTTCTCTTCAGGAAATGAAAACGTAGCGGGGACTAGTCGGGGAACAGAATGACGGTTCAGAGGATAACATTAGTAGTTCTCACTATTCTATAAAATAGTGTGAAAATAAATGTATTGAGGACTTATTTTGAGTTTGAATACTGTTTAGAAGACAATGTTGTATTAAAACTCACAGCTTATGTTTTGTCTTATTTTACACAACAGTTGTATAATTAAGTTTTTATTTGTATTTTGTACCATATATTTGACGACTCAGAATAGGTGATGTATACCTATTTTAGGGGTGTTACATCAGCGATGAAATATAAATTCATGGATGTGATATTAACGAATATCCTTGGCCGTAGTGCAGGGGTGATTCGATGATGTGGATTATTTATTAAGCTGAGTCTCAGCGATAAAATATTGATTATACACTTTTAATTCGTAGACGATAGTAGATATCATGCCCTACTTAACTCTTCTAAAATACAATTGTATGTCTTTAGCATGTAGTGCAAAGATGAATTGTTAATGAATATCTTTGGCCGTAGTGCAAAGATGAATTTATTAGTATGATTATGAGCAGGAATTGTGATTTGGTATAACCATGATTTTTGATGTTTCAGGTGAAGATAGGTGATGAAAATTATCTTCGTCCTGGGTGCAAAGAGGAATTTAGAATCACAATTATGATTACGAGTTATTCATATAATTGTGGAAAGGAATTGTTGATTGATGTTACAGGGATAAAATATTGTTGGAACATAGAGAAGATAATAGACATTATGGTCTATTTGACTCTTCTAATGGGTTGCTCGTTCCGCTGCAACTATGGTTGAAAAGTTTTATCATCTATCACATGTTCTAAATCTCCGATTTATTACTGATGAAGGATATTGATGATGCAAATTATCTTTAGTCATGATATTCTTTACTGGACTAGTTGTGCTCACCCTTTTTGCTTTACAATTCCTTTCAGGTAATAAGAGTGTAGCTGGGTCGAGCGGGGATAACAGGGGAATAGAACGGTGGTATATAGCTATTGAGGTTCTCCCTAAATAGTATAGAAATAATTTTATTGAGAACTTTAGATAAGTGTGTCGTATGGTATATGTCATTTGATATTTAATTTTGGTGAACCGAATAGGGTGAGGTCCAACTTTGGAAGGGTGTTTTGCCACTATCATACAAGATGTCTAATGACATACAACCTCATGTTATCATAAGACAGGGTTGTGCACATCCACTTGCTGAGTATATCTACGAGCACTACCTATATGATCTTGGAGTTTATTTGAAATATAATTTTCACTTAGAGACAATGGAGATAATTATATGTCAAGAGAAGACTCACTATTAGAAAGAAGATGATAGTAGTCTTCTTATTTTTCTTTGGGGTCTATTGGGTCAACCAAGGATAATTATGTGGACATATGATATCTATCATAACCTAGACGCATGGCCTCCCATGTACGAAGATTTCCTTGAGCACTTCCCAAAGACTTTAATTTCTAAAACAGTTATTGACTGTACTTTTATGTAAAGTACCTTTGTAAGGTGTTGTGGTCGACGCACCATGAAAGTTACATAGATTTGGTATTGAAACTCACAGTTTAACTGTGGTCGTATTCTGTACGACAGTTCAACAGTTGTATAAATGAAGTTTACATTTGATTTTTATAGTGTGATATCTGGCGACTCAGAATGGGTCGTGTGGACCTATTTTGGGGGCGTCACAAGTAGTATGCAAATACTATGCAGTACTATGCAAACACTATACAGTACTATGTAATACTATGCAATATAATAAAATATAATATATTATATTTATAAAAAGTATTCTGTTTTATATAAAATGTTTTCTGTTTTATTACTATAAAATAAAAACTGAGATAACTTTCTACCGACGATTTTGAAAAATGAGTAAGTGGAGGTCTATGTAATAAACCAAATTTATAACAAATACTTCATGACAAACTCCTTTATTTATATCAAAGCACTTGACTTCACTAAATACATTTTAAATCTTTCAACAATTATTCATCATTAATAATATAACTTACAATATTAACAACCAGATCATTCCTAGGAAAGAGAGGGCTTTCTGATAAGGATTTCTCCTTAGTGGCGTGTAATTAGATGACCAACCCCCTTTTCTTGACAGAACTTTCTAGACATTGTCAATAATGCAAATAATAATATGAATAACTGTGTCATGTCAATTATTGATTTAATAATATAAAATATTGTGCAGATGATACTGTGACAATAATTGAATCAATAATATGAGATATTATGCATCAACTACTGTTGCAATAATTGAATAAAACTGAGTGATTTTTCACGTACACATCAATAATCAAAGATACTGTACAATACTGTGTGCTACTGTGCAACAACGCGTATTACTTTACTTTTATCATCGGGTATTTTAATAGTTAATGGTAAAAGTTTTGCCGTTATTTTTATAAAAAGGTTATTTCTGTCGCTTTCTAAATCCGACAGTAACTCCGTTGTGGGGTCCACCAATGATTGTGTCGTCGTACGGATATTCTCCGACAAAGAGAATATTTCCCGACCCAACGAATATTTTATGACAACTTATTTACTTTACAAAATTTATAAATATTACCCACAACTATAACATTATATCAAATCCACACCTTATTATTCAAAAAGATATTTAGAGAAAATTAAATTTTTATTCATAAAAGTTGGGGTCATACAGTATTCCTCTTTAAAATGATTTATTTGTTTCTATAGTCCTATGTTCATCTATTTATGTAATAATAAAATATTAATTAAACTCAAATATTTATACTTATATAATTTAATAATAAAATATTATTATATAATAAAATATTATTGTTATCAATAATATGAACTTTAAAGAACACTAACTAAATTATAAAATGTATAAGAATAAGCGATAATGGTAAGTAAATAATTATGATATTAAGAATAATGTAGATGAAAAGATTTTGAAATTAAATAACAAATGAAAAAATAATTTCCTTTACTAAATTTTAGGTTTCTATTGCTACAATTTAAGGTTGTAGGACCATTCCTAAGTTTTAGGGCTGAGAGATTATCTTTGTTATTTATTATATATATATATATATATATATATATATATATATATATATATATATATATATATATATATATATATATAGTGTTGGAAATTTGTATATTTAAATTTGATGTTAAAAGTAAATATTTATACCTATTTGTAAAGTCCTTCAAGGAATACATGTATAAGGACTTAGTGGTAGATTCAACTTGTTAGGTTGATTTGAGCTTTAATGTTTATCATTCTGTAAATGAATGTATAGAAGAAAAGATCAAAGCTGTTAGGTTGATCTATGTCTTGAAATGTAATAGATAGGCTTCAACAGAATCGTAGTCTGTCAAGCCAGTCAAGAGATTGCAGAAGTCAAGGCAGAGTCGTAGAGCATCCAGAAATCGTAGTCTGTCTGCTTTGGAGGGCCTCTCCCAAAATCGTAGAGTGGTCCAAACGCTTACTGAGTCAACTCAAGAATCGTAGTGTACTCTCGGAAGCGCAGAGTCTATAAATCAAGCAAGCAAGGATCGTAGTCTACCAGTACTTAAGAGAAATCGTAGTGTTCTCATCTACTAGTACTGGTTCAAGCACTAATGTTGCAAAACACCACAATCATGATCGTAGTATATCATCTGTCTGCATCAGAAGCATCGAGCCTTGTTCATTTGTTTAAGAATAAAAGTCAACAAATGTGGAATGGATTATAGACGTTGAGACTATCGGGAATCCCAATGACATAACACTCATCCTTAGTATATAACAAAGAGACGTATTGAAGAAGCTAAGGAAAGTACTACATGTCAGCCAAAAACACCTTTTCAGGTGTTAGGTGAGATAGCAGTCTGCTGTGTTAGTGGGCCAAACGGCTAATCAGAAGATTTGCAGAAAGTCACCATCAATGCTCAAAAATGTCAAACACAATTAATGCTTCAACGGATGCTTTCAAACGGATACATTTCAAAGGCACCCTATATACAAATTAGATGCAGAAGTAAAAGATAAGCAGGCATACAACAAAACGCTGAAGAACACACAACGCTCAACTCTACGAACTGAAAAGAAAGCTTGCTCAGCTACTCAGTTTTTTCGAACATAAGCTTAACGACAACTGAGTAGCACCATTCAAGAACACAACTATCATGATTAAGTGAAGTAAGAAGTGCCAAGTCTGTTGGACTTGAAGAGTTCTAAGTGAACTAAGAAGTTCCAAGACAGCTGGTCTTGAAGGAATCTAAGTGATTCAAAGATTGTAAAAACATCCTTAGTGAATTTCCTACTCAAGGAGTAGAAGAGTATACTAAGAGCTTTGAATGTTCTGAACCACTTAAATTCTCCGTGTCTTTTATATTCTTGATTTAATTGATGAATTTAGATATATCGTGTATAATCTATTTATTTTTTCTTTAATTTCTTGTACTGTGTGCTATATTTCGATCTTAAATCTAACTGTCTTCTTATAAGGAGATTGATAGTAGTCCTATTTTACATACAAAGAAAAAAATGATTTTAGGGCATATTTGTTTAGTACTGAATGACTGAATGGCTAAATCGGTCAGTTATTCAGTGGGTTTATTTTAAAAAAAAATTGTCTGAATGGCTGAATCGATCAACCATACAGATGATTTGGGCTGAATGGTTTAGTATCATTTTCTTGGCTGAATGGTTTAGTGTCATTTTCTTGGCTAAATGAAGTATTTTTTTTTTACAATATTAAATAAATTTACAACAATTTTGAATTTTTTCATATGGATAAAATAATAAAAATATGTTATTTAAATATTTTAAACATGTCAATTATCAAATAACTTTTTTTATTCAGATTAAGATTCAAATTCAGATTCAAATTCAAATTCAAATTCAAGTTTAGATCTCAAACACCCCTTTAGTCCTATTTTAAACGGACGAAATAGCATACACAAAATACCTTACACATTCTATTGGTGGCAAAGTGTACTTATTTAAATCTTTTCCTTTCTATATCCAAAGATGTTTATTTTTATTTTTATTTTTATAAAATTTATGTATGACATTGAAATCGGAACACAAGTTGAAGGATCAAAGTCGTTCAACCATGATTATATTATACTCCCTCCGTCCTAAATTAATTGTTCAGTTTTAACTTTTTTAAGTCAAATTGACTATTTTTAGAATTAATAATTAAGCATATATAAATATATTTCTAAAATTATAAAAATTGGGATTAGTAATAAATTGTATATACTTTCTTTTGGTTATAATCACTTCACCTATATTTTAGCAAAAATAGTAAAAATATTAGTTTTAAAAATGGTCAATTTGACTTTAAAAAGTCAAAACTGAGCAGTTAATTTGGGACGGAGGGAGTAAATGTTTCATCTTAATTAGCAAGTTAATGAACAAATATACGTTCCAAAATATAAAATTAATTATTTTTATAAAATATAAAAGTAATATATTTATATAAAGACAAATGATCTTATATTTTGGAATAAAGATAGAAGTAACATTTTTAATTTTATTATTATTATTTTCATATAATACAATTGCGTTTTACCTTTTTTTTGTGTGTTTTTCTGCAGTGCCCAAAAATAAGAATAAAGAAAGAACTAAAAGAGTTGATCGCACCAACATTGAAATTAATCAAAGTTTGACATTTATTTTTTAGTTCTAAGAAAGTTTTACCTAATAATGTTATTTAATTTTTTAGCACTTTTTTATTAAAATTACGTCGTTTTGTAGATTTTTAAAATAGAGTGGTTCCACTTGTTTTTCTTTTATTTATAAAAATGCCACCTACGGCCCCACTCGTTTTTGAAAAGAAACTCTAAAACGACGTAATTTTAATAAATGAGTGTTATTTAAATAGGAGTGCTAAATAAAGAGAATGCTCTTGATCCTTCATATATATATATATATATATATATATATATATATATATATATATATATATATATATATATATATGGCCATATAAACTAAGTAGGTCAGGTCATGATTGTTTTGTTATCTTGAATATTCCAAGTGAATTAGACATGGGTATATCCATGTCATTTTAACTAAAATTCGAAAGTAGTTCGTTTATTACATACAAATTCAATACCATATTATTATTATTATTATTATTATTATTATGTTTATGTTTATTTGTCAGGATTATAATCTTGAAATTATAATCCAAGACTATTAATCATAAGATTATAATCTCGGGATTATAATAATAATCCTAAGACTATTAAGTCATTTTATAATTATTAATAGTTCTAAGTCTAAATTTAAAAACAAACAAGACACTTGAAATTAATAATCATATCTCAAGTATAATTATTACACACAAATGCAGCGTACATCACTTTTTCTTTCGAGAACGAAAAGAGTATTATTCTGATTTCTCCTGTATGGCGGCTCATAGTTAATAGAGGAAGATTTTGAAACAGAGAATTGAAGATTTCATTTGGTCTTACAACAACTTGTAAAGAAAGATACATGCACACTCCAGAATAAAATTATCCGGTCAATTTACTCTCCATGGCTATAAAGCATCGACAGTATCCGCCTGAAATTTAGACAAAACACATGATTAGTTTCGTAGAACAAAATTAAATCTCATTAACAAACAATGCCTTTGTCCCTAGCTACCCTTTTGAAATTACTTAAATTCGTACTAGTAGTATTAGAGAAAGAAAACAAATTCACATTTGGCTATCCAATACAAGAAAATGCTTTTTGTTTTTGCACAATTACTTCAGTCTAAAATATCAACAATTCGGGGTGCCAGGATCATATTCATTAGTTCAAAAAGAGAGTAGTTAGTATGAAATTAACTTTGATTAATTGACTAATATAGTATCGACACACTGACCGGTAGTTGATCTCTCTACGCTATGCGTTTTAGTATTGATTAATTGACCAACTTATCATGATCCTTCAAAAAGAAAGCTCATAAAACAGTTCACACGTCAATGGAAATATGAACTACAAAATACACAAGAAGTCTCACTTACCTCGGATCGATTGTCGCTAATTTCTTCTTCCATATCGTTTGTATCTGTATCATCTCCTTCTCTGTGACCTGCGAAGTTCTCTTTCGACGATTCCCGTAAACCATTTTGGTTTTCCTACCAAAAGCATTATATATCCAATAATAAATCCCAAGACTGTTCCACATCCATACCCCATCAATACTGCTTCCCAAGTAAAACCATCCATGAAATCTGAATCATTTTCTTCTTCCACAACTGGAGGTATTTCACCTTTTTCACACTCGCTCAATGAAAATCCACACAATGCTAAATTTCCGTGTTCAAAAAAGTTTCAAATTGTGATCCTGAAGGAATAAAACCTCGAAGTTGATTGTATGAGAGATTTAGTTTTCCAAGAAAATTTAGATTAGCGAGCACTTGAGGAATCTCTCCTTCGAGTTGGTTGGAATTAAGGTCTAGCGATTCGAGCACCGATAGATTTCTCAAAAGTGAGGGAATGCGACCAACGAGGTCGTTATGGGATAAATTTAGCTGTCGGAGGGATTTGAGATTTCCAATTATATCTGGAATCTCACCTTTGAATTTGTTGCTAGACAGATCGATAGTTGTGAGGGTAGTTAGAATTCTCTGGAGCTCAATGGTCACTCCTTTCATCACCAATATCAATGAATTCTGGTAATAACTATTCCCCAAATATTCCGCTTTCTTTGTATTTTCATCAGCATTTTTCATTGCTATGAAATTTTTGAAAAATATTTCTGGTAGAAGGCCAGAAAACTCATTGCAAGAAAGATCGATGATTCGCAGCTTGGGAAAAGGATTTTTATTCTCGGAGGTGGTGTTTATTGGACCGTAGAATCTATTAAAGCTCAAGACAAGAACGTGCAGCTCCGGAAGAGTTCCCAACCAGTTTGGAAATGTATCATTTATCTGGTTTTTCCCAAGATCAAGAACTTCTAACCAACTACAATTTGCCAACGAACTTGGGACACCTCCTTGTAAATGATAGTCGTGCAAATTAAGACTCCTCAAGGAGTTTCCCTTTGCAAGCGTGGAGGGAATCGTCCCACGAAAGTTATTCTTATGCATGTCTAAATCCGTAAGGAATTGAAAAGTTCCCAACACATTTGGGATCTCTCCTCTGAATTCATTATTTGATAAGTCCATGACACGTAGACTCGGAAAAGGATATTTAGTCTTGAAAATGTTGGATATAAAAATCGGACCGTGGAATTCATTGAATCTCAAGATAAGAAAAATCAACTGCGGAAGAGTTTCCAACCATCGGGGAAATGCATCTTTTAATTTGTTGCTTCCGAGATCAATACTCTCTAAGCTTGTACAATTTCCCAAGCTAGGCACCATTCCTTCGAATTGATTGTCTTGCAAATCAAGATAACCTAATTTGTTCAAGCTTGCTAAAGTTGATGGAATGGTACCGTGAAAGTGATTCATCGATAAATCTAACAAATAGAGGCTATCACTGAGATCCCCAAGACAATGCAGAAGTACACCACTAAAGTTGTTGTTTGACATGTAAAGATATTCAAGCCTGCTAGAATTGCATATCCACATCCACAAGGGTAATGATCCTTCAAGAAAATTGGAATTAAGATCAAGAGAATATAATGAATCCCTCCACTTGGACGGCACCCACTCAGAAAATTGGCCATTAATTTGGTTGTTGGATAGGTCTAAATCCTCTAGGTTCTCCATGGCTCTCAAGAAATATGGGAATTCCTTTATCTTGAGAGAAGACAATTCAAGCATTGAAAGGTTGGGGAAGGTAGCGTTGATAATAGTGTTATTAGTGGTGCTCAACCTCACTGATAGGTGGTTGTTGTGTGAAAGTGACAACCACTGAAGCTTTTTTAGGCTCGAAAACATTTCAATCTCTATGTTGCCGCTCAACTTGTTCGAATCAAGACGCAAAGAACGCATGTCCACCTGTTGAAAAATTAATTGTGGAACCAAACCATTTAGCTCATTATCATTTAAATAAATGTATTCAAGTGAGTTGGACTTGAATTGAAACTCACTCAGTTGACACTTGAGTTGATTAAAAGCAAGATTTAAAAACTCCAACAACGGAAGATCAAATATTCAAGACGGTATTGTCCCATTGAGTGAGTTGCTAGATAAACTGAGAAAGTTTAGTTTTTGTAGGCCAGTGATGTTGGACGGCAGAGGGCCCATTAGCGAGCTGCATGACAAGTCCAAAGAAACAAGTTGGGTTAGATTGGCAACCCAAGTGGGAAAGGGACCAATAGTCAACTTGTTAGGTTCGAGTGAGAGAGATCTCAAGTGTACGAGGTTTGCGAAACCATTGGGAATTTGGCCTTGTAGATGGTTAAAAGATAGATATAGCTCAGTTAGATGCGTAAGATTTGAGATGAATTTAGGAATGAAACCTGACAAATTGCAAAAAAGGAGATTCAATGATTTCAAAGACTTGAGAGAGCCGACTACATCTGGTACTTCTGATAACATTGTTCCTGAAAGATCCAACTCCCGCAGACTAGTAATACTGGAACCATTACTAGCGCTCAAGTTGGATTGTGGTAAAACACCAGTGACATTAAAATTACCACGTAACCTTAATGTTTTCAAGTTCGGAAGAATGAAGATTTCATGCGGCAATTTCCCGCGCAATCCAGTGTAAGAAAGATCGAGAATTGTGAGAGAAGAAGATGAAGAAAGATTTCTGGGTAAAACTGAATCTATGGGAACAAAAGCAAGGGAAAGGTGTCTCAATTGGGTAAGATTATGAAGGAGAAACTTGAGGAATTGATGATGAAATATGGTATTACTATCATTGAGAATGAGATTATGATTGTAGGAGAGATCGAGTGAAACTAGCTTGGAGAGATGCGATATTTCCAAGGGGAGTAGGCCTGAAATATTCGAGCGAGAGAGGTTAAGATGTGTTAAACTAGTTGCAAACCGGCCGAATTCACGCGGTATCATGGATCCACTGAAATCATTGGAAGCAAGGTCGAGCCTCTGGAGGTGAGGAAGCTGGAAGAGGCTACTATTGGAATGAAAGACTCCCACAAGTTGGTTGCAACTGAGGTCCAGCCCTATTACGTCCCCCGTCAACCGGTCACAAGCAACCCCGTCCCATTTGCAGCAATCAGAACTCATGTTCCACTGATTTGTCTTTGGATAGGAAGGAGTATTACCAAGGATATCAAAACTATCTATGTTGATGCTCAAAGTTTGCTTAAATCGAAACAAAGCAAGCATCTGCTCATTGGGGCACAAATGATTATCATGTGCAGAGGAATAAACAAAAGTGTGATATTGCAAGAAGAAGATTAGCAGGTAAGGAGTGAGCCAGGGTAGTAGTACTGCTGACTGCCCCATTTTTAGTTTAGTTTGTAATTAATTAACTCACTGATGTAGCCTATTTATAGGTGTTGGACATGCATGCATATGCAACTTAAAGGTTTATCGACTAATAATCAAGCCAAAATATGTAAACCTTACAATTTCTATCTATTATTCCTTAATTTCCATCCCACACCCCACAATCATTAATATTTGTGGAAAAATGATGTGCAGAAAATTCTGGCATTCTTAACTGGTGATATATAGTTATGATCAATTGAGGCCTTTGGCATGGTTTTGGATATGTATGATGATGACTGTCATTATTATGCCACAATTTTCAAACCCCAACTTGTAAGGAAGGAATAGTGACTTAACAAACACACAGGAATCATGGGGTAGTCCGTCCATCCGATAGCTAATCAGCGGTTGTGTAAGCTCGAAATGAAGGTTGGGGAGTTTCTGGGCCTTTAGTTTCATTCATCATTAGGAGTTAAAATACATATTTATACAAACACAAATGATCTTACATTACATTGATTCTAGGAAAGGATAAACAAAGAATCAAATTAACGACTGAAAAGGGTGGTCAAGAGGTGGAAGTGAAAATAATAGTCTCTCCATTTTGAATTATAAGATCACTATTTTTGTAAAGGGTAAATTTAAATATTTTTAATTTTAAAACTAACATGATTAATTTAAATTTTAAAAATAATAAATCTTACAACCAATAGTACTTTGTAGATAATTTATAATATTCATAATTATACAATTAACATAAATTATAGGCAAAAAACACTTTTATCCCTCTGTGGTCGTCGACTTGTAAGCAATTGGCCACTGCACTTTAAAAATATGCAATTAGACCACTGTGCTTTCTAAAAATAAAAATTCAAGTCATTCCGTCCAATTTATTGAACGGACGTCAAATAATTACACACATGGTAGTTCAAAAATAAAATAAAAATAAAAGAAATGACACGTAGATGCTGAGGCTCATCTTCTTCCTTCAGTCGAGTCAACCCACATAAATTATAGGCAAAAAACACTTTTATCCCTCTGTGGTCGTCGACTTGTAAGCAATTGGCCACTGCACTTTAAAAATATGCAATTAGACCACTGTGCTTTCTAAAAATAAAAATTCAAGTCATTCCGTCCAATTTATTGAACGGACGTCAAATAATTACACACATGGTAGTTCAAAAATAAAATAAAAATAAAAGAAATGACACGTAGATGCTGAGGCTCATCTTCTTCCTTCAGTCGAGTCAACCCGACTCGTACACATACTAAAAGGATCAAATGTCATAACTCTCTTGTTTTAATTCTAAATAATATATCAAAAAAATTGTATTAATGAGATCTATTACAACATGTTATTCATTTCAGAAAAGAAAGTCAAAAATCAAGCAGATCTGGTGGCTTATTTGGCTAATCAGACTCAAAAAAAAATGAGAAACCAAATTAGAGTGTTGTGAATACGAAGAAGAAGAATCAGTATTACAACACTTTCTCAACTCTGATGAAACCGCCAGAACCCTAATCCTAGACCTAACCTTCGCTACCTCATCCTCTTCCTCGATTATATCGCAGACGAATTTCAACTTACAGGCCCTAGTATGCAAGGATGTTCTCCGCACCATCCTCGAAGGATGATGATGAAATAATGGAGAATGAATGAATAGGAGAAGCAAAACAAACCTGGGTATCATAACCACGAGGTAACTGACAAATGAAATTATGAGCATCAGAAGCTTTAGCAACCCCAATAACCTCGTTCATGTCAGCCTCCTCCTTGCCGAAAAGTATGTTCTACTTAACTGTGGTCGTAAACAGTGCAAACTCTTAACTCACCAGATCCATTTGTGACCTCACCCATTTCAACTACAGCTTATCTACGGCCGCCCTATCAAGGACCGTCTCTCCACCAAGTGGATCATAAAATCTCTACAACAACACTATCACTGCTAACTTCCTGGACCTACTTCTGCCCACCAGCGCCATCGTCATCGCCTTGCCCGCCGGAATTTTTAGGTTCAGGTCTTTGAAAATTATGGTCTCTAGCATTGATGGGTAGGTGGATTCAATGTGTTTGAATTTGACTTCCCCTGTTACGTTTTGCAAAATTTGGCCTTCTAAATTGTCGAAATTAATTTTGGAGATCCTGTTTATGATTTCCATTAATTGTTTTTTGTAAAAGTATACAGAAAAATTCAATTACATTAATGATTTGGTTCTGTTTTTTATGTTATTTTATTTTGTTTTTTATTTTTATGTTTAGTTATTAATAGATTTTGATATTTTTAATAGTATGTGTTGGGAGATTGCATACTTAAATTTGATATTAAAAGTAAATGTTCATGATTATATATAAAGTCCTTCAAGGAATATGTAAGACTCCGATTTTTTTATTAATAAAATGAAATTTTTTCTATTTATTATTTTGAAATAGTAAGGGTTGATTTGATTAATATGGTTAGTTATGGGTAAAATGTGCAAATATTTTAAATAAGCATGTGGTTATAAAATATTCATTTTTATCGGAGAATATTCGTTTGGTCGTGGAATATTCTTACTGTCGGAGAATATTCGTACGACGGCGCAGCCTTGTGTGGGCCCCATAACGGAAAGCGATTGGATGAAGAAAACGACAAAAATAAGTTGTTTATAAATAACGGCGCTGTTGTTACCGTTAATACTGTTGAAATACTCGGCGGTTAAAACACAGTAGCACACGGTATTGCACCAATTATTGATTCTTAAGTAAGAAGGAACTACTCAATAATTGTTACAGTAATTACTGTTCAATATTTTATTTTATTGATTCAATAATTGCTACGTTGATATTTTATATTACTGTTGTTTCAATAATTGTCACTGCACAGTATTTTTCATTATCGGAGCAATAATTCATATTATCTGAATAATATTATTAGATAACATTATTGGCAATGTCTAGAAAGTTATGTCTAAGGAGAGGTTTGGTCACCTAATTGTGCGCCAGTAAGGAGAAATCCTTATTGGAAAGCTCCCTCTTTCCTGGGAACTGCCTGGTTGTCAGTATTGTGATTCTGTAATATTATTTATGAATAATTAATTGTTGATTTATATGATGAGAAAAATATTCATTTTATATGGATATAGATGGAGAAAATTTTTAAAGTGACAATTGTTGAAAATCGATATTTTATCTTTTCTGATAAAATAATATTTTATTATATTATTATAATATAATAATGATGATATTTTTATAATGAATATGGAAAATATGAGTATATGAGGAGGAAGAGTATTTTTGTTGTAAAAATTGTTTAAAACATGTTAAACATGTCTGTGGGGCCATTTCTTGACTGAAATTTGATTATAGTCTATAAAATCGCCCGTTTGTGGATTTCGATCAATTTCTGTTTAGAATTTGGGAAAACTTTCTTCTGCAAAGTTGTGAATAATGAAATTTCCTATAAAAAAGACAAGGTTTGAATTTTTCTGATAAAAAACTATTTATTATGAATTATTGAAGTTTCGGAATTCTAGAATAATTGATTTTTGAAGTTTTAAATATTTGTAATAAGAAAAACGTTTTTTTTATTTAGGTGAGGTGGGTCACTCTTGGTGGCTGATGTTTTGAATCAGATTATGTGTACGTAAGAATTTAATAAATATATATTAATATTTTATTAAATTTTCTACTTTGGTGTTCTAAGCATTTTTCTATAAATAGGGTGCTTAGGTTAGAATTGAAAATCACACCAGAAACTGAAGTTTTCTCTCTCTTTCTCTCTCTATATTATTGAGCGTATTCTTGTCAGTATTTTGATACTTTGAGTGTGGTTATACGGTGCAAGTTCCCTTCAGCACTATATTTAGTATTCCAGCCAGAAGTACTATTCTTTCGAGGTAAGGGATGTTATTTTTTATATAAATGATATTATTTCTTTCAATATCATTATGCCGAAATATTGATCTGAATTTTTATCAAATTTGGAACTTTTTGTGTCGGGGTTATTATTCACATATACGGTACTATTCACGTATACGACACTATTCACGAATAAGGCACTATTCACAGAAAAATTAAATTTTCGTTTTTCGTCCAAAATATCTATTATGGATACTAGCTTTGATTGTATCCATGTTTTGATCATTCTTAAATTTTACTCCACTATGATTACTTATGAGGTATTTTTGGACATGGATAAACCGAAATACGAATCCTTAATATTTATTCTTTTGTTTCACTAGATTCATTTTCTTTAAAATATTGTTCATCATCCTCAGTCCTAAATGATGATATAACTGAATATCTTTGGCTTGTAGTGCAAAGATTAATGATTTTATGATGAATATCTTTGGCCCGTAGTGCAAAGATGAACAGGTGTTGAGATGAACATGACCAACTGATGAATATCTTTAGCTAGTGCAAAGATGAATATTTGATTCAATATGTATATTGATTGATGTTACAGGGATAAAATATTGATGATGAACTTTTAAAATCATAGAAGATAGTAGATTTCATTCTCTACGTAACTCTTCTAATAAATTATTATTTCCGCTGCGAATATTGATCTGAAACTTGTTGTCTATTATATTCTATTAGAATTTTTCCTGTTGAAGATTAACGATAATTTGTTCTATATTATCTTAGTCATAATGTTCTTTACTGGGCTAGTTGAGCTCACCCTTTTCCTTTTTGTTCTATTTTTCTTCTCAGGAGGCGATAATGTAGCGAGTACTAGTCGGGGTGTGTAATGAAGGTTCTAGAAGTTGTTTTAGTAGTCCTCACTATTTTGTAAAATAGTGTATCAATAATTGTAATGAGGACTTATTTGAGTGTGGATATTGTCTAGATGATAATATTTGTATTTTAAACTCACAATTTTTATGTTGTATTAATAAAATTATAGTTGTTTCTGTACCATGTATTTGACAACTCAGAATGGGTGTTGTATACCTATTTTGAGGGCGTCACAGTTGGTATCAGAGCTTAGGGATATGATCTCTGGCGGAGATCGGGAAATAGAACTAGGAGGGGAGAGACGGGTAAATCCTTCGCTAGTGTGTCCTACGTAAGCTTATTTGTTGGTCAGTCATAATATAGGGGTATTATGTGATTTATTAATTTGTTTAATTAACCCTTGTTTTATGGCAGTATTTAAGAATGACAACTGAGAATGTGAACAGTGGAGTAAACGAAACCGTGGAGACGCCTGTACTCACCAATGAGGAGAACGTGCAACAGGCTGGCAATGTTCCTCCTGTGGACAACACCACTGAGCAGATGATGAACGATGGGATGTTTAGAAGCTTTTTGTAATTAATGCAAAATCAGACGAGGGAGACTCGTGTTTAAAGTACAGGAGGAAATGATAGCAATTCACGGTTTGTCACAGCCAAATAGTTCAAGGAGTTGGGACCACCAGAATTCTGGGGAAAGCCGGATCCGATTAAGGCTGAGACGTGGGTCAAACAAATTACCAAGATATTTGATGTCTTGGGATGCACGAAAGAACAGAAGGTTCCATTCGCCACCTTTATGTTCCGTAATGAGGAAGATTACTGGTGGGAATCTGTAAAGCGTACCCATCCAGCCGCACTTAGCATATCTTGGGAAGCGTTTCAGAAACTGTTCAATGACAAGTACTTTCCTGAAAGTATTCGTCATATGAAGGAGGTAGAGTTTATTAGACTAGAGCAGAATAACATGACGGTGTCCCAGTACGAGGCGAAATTTGCAGAGTTATCCAGATTTGCACCTCATTTAGTGGAGAATGAGGAACGTATGACGCGGATGTTTCTGAGAGGTTTGAAACCCGACATACGTCAATATCTCATTTCACATAAATTTTCTCTCTATTCAGATGTTGTCAACAGGGCTCAATTATTAGAGCGAGATAACGAGTACGTTCAACCGAGGGACCACAACCAGGATCATACCGGTGACAACAGTCATCAGAACAACGATAACCAGCGGAGAAAGAAAAATATGGACAAGAGCGGCAACCACTTTGGTGGTAATCATGGCTATGAGAATAGAAAAAGCGAGTCGGGAGGAGATTTTAAAAAGAGGAGATTCAATAATGACAATACGAAGACGTCAGCGCCAGCAATAACTAGTTTCAAGGGAGGAAAACGACCACCGGTCATATGCTATAAGTGTGGAAAAGAAGGACATATCAGTCCAAACTGTCCACAATAGTTTAAGGTACGTTATAATTGTGGAAAGGAAGGACATATCGCTCGAGATTGCACTATAGAAAAACCAAGTCCAACAGGGATGGTGACTTAAAAGGCTGTCCTAGAAAAGTCAAAGTCAACGATTCCTAGAAGAGCGTTTATCGTGACTGGTCAAAATGCGAGGAACCCAAACGAGGTGATCACGGGTAAGCTAATCATAAATTATTACGACGTTTATACCTTACTATATACCGGTGCTACCCATTCATTTATCTCTCCTGCTTGTGCTCAACGTTTAAACTTGACACCTGAGAAATTGGACTTTAACTTATCTGTTGAGACTCCGTTAGGAGAAATTTTCATCACATCCACTGTTTATAAATCTTGTTTAATCCATGTTGGCACCATCACCTTACCTGTTGACCTTATATCTTTAAAGATACTTGCATTTGACGTGATTTTAGGGATTGATTGATTAACTACTCATCATGTCAAAATTGATTATTTTCGTAAGGTGGTTAGTTTTCATATTCCTAATCAACCTGTTGTTCGAATTCAAGCAACTAAACCACTAAAATCAATCACTGTTATACCAAGTCATAAAGCCATTCGTTTATTAAAAAACAGATGTCAAGCTTTCTTAGCCCATGTTATGAATTTGAATAAAGACACGTCATATTTGAATAATATTCTTGTTGTTAGTAACTTTCCTGATGTATTTCCTGAAGAACTTCTCGGTCTACCCCCAGAACGTGAAGTTGAATTCTTTATTGATCTTGAACCTGGTACAAAGCCCATTTCTAAAACCCCATAACGAATGGCTCCTATTAAACTTCAGGAGTTAAAGGTCCAACTACAGGAGTTGTTGGACATCGGTTTCATTCGTCCTAGTACATCTCCTTGGGGTGCTCCTATTTTATTCGTAAAGAAGAAAGACGGGAGTATGCGACTTTGTATTTACTACCGGGAATTAAACCATGTCACTATCAAGAATAGGTATCCGCTACCTCGTATTGATGACCTGTTTGACCAGTTACAAGGAGCACAATTCTTTTTAAAAATCGATCTTCGTTCTGGATATCATCAGACGAAGATTAGAACTGAGGATATTCCAATGTCTGCCTTTAGAACTCGGTACGGGCATTATGAATTCTTAGTCATGTCTTTTGGAATGGATAATGCTCCTACGACTTTAATGGATATGATGAACCGAGTATTCAAGGAATATTTGGATCAGTTTGTTGTTGTCTTTATTGATGACATCCTCATATATTCCAAAAGTCGTGAAGATCATAAGCACCATTTGAAGCTGGTACTCCAAAGGCTTCGTGAAAATAAGTTATATGCCAAGTTAAAGAAATGCGAGTTCTGGCTTGAGGAAGAAGCATTCCTTGGGCACGTAGTGTCAAATCATGGAGTATCTGTTGACCCGGTGAAGATTGAAGCAATAAAAAGTTGGGAACAACTGAAGTTGGTGACCGAAGTACGTAGCTTTCTGGGCTTAGCTGGTTATTATCAGAGATTCGTGGAAGAATTTTCTCGAATCGCTACTCTATTAACTCAGCTGACTCGGAAAGATATCAAATTCGTATGGAGGGAGGAATACGAGAAGAGTTTCCAAGAGCTTAAGAGGAGACTCATTTCGGCACCTGTTTTGACCATACCATTTGGTTCGGATGGATTTGTTATCTACAGTGATGCTTCGGGCAAAGGGTTAGGGTGTGTTCTCATGCAACATGAGAAAGTCATAGCCTATGCCTCGCGACAACTTAAAGAATATGAGAGGAATTATCCTACTCATGATCTAGAGTTGGCAGCAGTCGTTTTCGCGCTAAAGATCTGGAGGCACTATCTATATGGGGAGAAAGTGGAGATATATTTAGACCATAAAAGCCTCAAATATTTCTTCACCCAAAAGGAACTCAACATGCGGCAACGACGTTGGCTCGAGCTGTTGAAAGATTATGACCACACTATTCAATACCATCCTGAAAAAGCAAACGTGGTAGCTGACGCGTTGAGTAGAAGATCATATGCGGGAACAAGTGCGATGTTGTCAACATAAAGGCCCATTTTGTGTGATTTACAAAAGATGAAGATAGAATTCAAGACTCCGGGGACCCATGCAATGATGTTAAGTATACGTATAGAACCAACTTTAATCGAAAAAGTTAAAGTTACTCAAGCCACAGACCCGGAGCTGATGCGGATGAAGAAGAAAGTGCAAGAAGGTGCTATTCCAGAAGCAAGAATCGATGAAGAAGGAATACTTCGAGTCCACTCCAGACTTTGTGTTCCTAGCGATTCTGATTTGAAGTACAAGATCATGATGGAGGCACACAATACACCATTTGCGATCCATCCTGGAAGTACCAAAATGTATCGTGATCTTTGACATACATTTTGGTGGAACAATATGAAGAGAGATTGCAAAGTTTATCTCGATGTGTTTAATTAACTTGTCAAAGTGTAAAGGCGGAGCATCAAGTGCCAAAGGGTCCATTGCAACCACTTGAGATTTCGAAATGGAAGTGGGAACACATTACCATGGATTTTGTTACGGGTCTTCCCACGGTTTCTCAAGGCATAAATGCTATTTGGGTTATTGTTGATAGATTAACCAAGTCTGCTCATTTCTTGTCGATACGGGAGACTTATTTCCTTGAACGTCTTGCTCGTATGTATGTAAATGAGATTGTTCGATTATATGGCATGCCAATATCCATAGTTTCGGATCGTGACCCAAGATTCACTTCACGATTTTGAGTTAGCTTGCAAAAAGCTATGGGCACGGATTTACGATTCAGTTCAGCATACCATCCTCAAACGGACAGACAATCAGAGAGGACTATTCAAACTCTTAAAGATTTATTAAGACTCTGTGTCCTAGACTTTAAAGGGAGTTTGGATAAGTATTTACCATTGGTGGAATTCTCCTACAATAACAGTTATCAGGCAAGTATTGGTGTGGCTCCATTTGAAGCATTGTATGGACGAAAGTGTCGCTCTCCAATATGTTGGGATGATGTGGGTGAAGCAACATTGTTGGGACCCGATTTGGTACGTATGACTACGGAAAAGATCTAAATGATTCGACAACGTATACAAACGACACATAATCGATAAAAGAGTTATGCGGATCTTCATCGAAAGGACGTGAAATTTAGTATTGGGGATCATGTATTGTTGCGAGTTGCTCCATGGAAGGGAGTTACAAGATTTGGGAAGAGATGAAAGCTCAATCCACGATTTATTGGTCCATTTCAGATTCTTGACCGAGTAGAAAATGTGGCCTATAGACTCGCGTTACCTCCAAGTATGTCTCGTGTTCATAATGTTTTTCATATATCTGTACTTCGTAAATATATGAAAGACCCGAACCACATTATTGAGTTAGAACCGGACGAGATAGACGAAGACTTAACGTACGAGTAGGTACCTGTCAAGATCTTGGATAGGAAAGAACATGTCCTACGCACGAAGGTCATACCACAAGTTAAAGTTTTGTGGAGGAATCATGCTACAGAGGAAATGACCTGGGAGTTGGAAACGAAAATGAAAGCAAGGTATCCTCATCTTTTCAAAACACCTGGTACGTACGTCAATTTCGAGGATGAAATTTTATAAGGAGGGGAGGTTGTAAGACCCCGATTTTTTTATTAATAAAATGAAATTTCTTCTATTTATTATTTTGAAATAGTAAGGGTTGATTTGATTAATGTGGTTAGTTATGGGTAAAATGCGCAAATATTTTAAATAAGCAAGTGGTTATAAAATATTTATTTTTATCGGAGAATATTCGTTTGGTCGTGGAATATTCTTACTGTCGGGGAATATTCGTACGACGGCGTAGCAGCCTTGTGTGGGCACCATAACGGAAAGCGATTGGATGAAGAAAACGACAAAAATAAGTTGTTTATAAATAACGGCGTTGTTATTATCGTTAATACTGTAGAAATACTCGGTGGTTAAAACACAGTAGCACACGGTATTGCACAAATTATTGATTCTTACGTAAGAAGGCACTACTCAATAATTGTTACAGTAATTACTGTTCAGTATTTTATTTTATTGATTCAATAATTGCTACGCTGATATTTTATATTACTGTTGTTTCAATAATTGTCACTACACAGTATTTTCCATTATCGGAGCAATAATTCATATTATCTGAATAATATTATTTGATAACATTATTGGCAATGTCTAAAAAGTTCTGTCTAAGGAGAGGTTTGGTCACCTAATTGCGCGCCAGTAAGTAGAAATCCTTATTAGAAAGCCCCCTCTTTCCTGAGAACTGCCTGGTTGTCAGTATTGTGATTCTTTAATATTATTTGTGAATAATTAATTATTGATTTATATGATGAGGAAAATATTCATTTTATGTGGATATAGATGGAGAAAATATTTAAAGTGACAATTGTTGAAAATCGATATTTTATCTTTTCTGATAAAATAATATTTTATTATATTATTATAATATAATAATGATGATATTTTTACAATGAATGTGGGATATATGAGTATATGAAGAGGAAGAGTATTTTTATTGTAAAAGTTGTTTAAAACATGTTAAAAATGTCTGTAGGCCCATTTCTTGACTGAAATTTGATTATAGCCTGTAAAATCGCCCGTTTGTGAATTTCGGTCAATTTCTGTTTGGAATTTAGAAAAACTTTTTTCTGCAAAGTTGTGGATAATGAAATTTTCTATAAAAAAGACAAGGTTCAAATTTTTCTGATAAAATGCTATTTATTATGAATTATTAAAGTTCCGAAATTCCAGAATAATTAATTTTTGAAGTTTTAAATATTTTTAATAAGAAAAACATTTTTTTTATTTAGGTGAGGTCGGTCACTCTTGGTGGCTGATGTTTTGAATCAGATTATGTGTGCGTAAAAATTTAATAATATATATTAATATTTTATTAAATTTTCTACTTTGGTGTTCTAAGCATTTTTCTATAAATAGGGTGCTTAGGTTAGAATTGAAAATCACACCAGAAACTGAAGTTTCTCTCTCTTTCTCTTTCTATATTATTGAGCGTATTCTTGTGAGTATTTTGATACTTTGAGTGTGGCTATACGGTGCAAGTTTCCTTCAGCACTATATTTAGTATTCCATCCAGAAGTACTATTCTTTCGAGGTAAGGGATGTTATTTTTTATATAAATGATATTATTTCTTTCAATATCATTATGCCAAAATATTGATCTGAATTTTTATCAAATTTGAAATTTTTTGTGTCGGGGTTATTATTCACGTATACGGTACTATTCACATATACGGCACTATTCACGAATAAGACACTATTCACAGAAAAATTAAATTTTTGCTTTTCGTCCAAAATATATATTATGGATACTAGCTTTGATTGTATCCATGTTTTGATCATTCTTGAATTTTACTCCACTATGATTACTTATGAGGTATTTTTGGACATGGATAAACCGAAATACGAATCCTTAATATTTATTCTTTTGTTTCACTAGATTCGTTTTCTTTAAAATATTTTTCATCATTCTCAGTCCTAAATGATGATATAACTGAATATCTTTGGCTTGTAGTGCAAAGATTAATGATTTTATGATGAATATCTTTGGCCCGTAGTGCAAAGATGAACATGTGTTGAGATGAACATGACCAACTGATGAATATCTTTAGCTAGTGCAAAGATGAATATTTGATTCAATATGTATATTGATTGATGTTACAGGGATAAAATATTGATGATGAACTTTTAAAATCATAGAAGATAGTAGATTTCATTCTCTACGTAACTCTTCTAATAAATTATTATTTCCGCTGCGAATATTGATCTGAAACTTGTTGTCTATTATATTCTATTAGAATTTTTCCTGTTGAAGATTAACGATAATTTGTTCTATATTATCTTAGTCATAATGTTCTTTACTGGGCTAGTTGAGCTCACCCTTTTCCTTTTTGTTCTATTTTTCTTCTCAGGAGGCGAGAATGTAGCGAGTACTAGTCGGGGTGTGGAATGATGGTTCTAAAAGTTGTTTTAGTAGTCCTCACTATTTTGTAAAATAGTGTATCAATAATTGTAATGAGGACTTATTTGAGTGTGGATATTATCTAGATGACAATATTTGTATTTTAAACTCACAATTTTTATGTTGTATTAATAAAATTGTAGTTGTTTCTGTACCATGTATTTGACAACTCATAATGGGTGTTGTATACCTATTTTGGGGACGTCACAAAATATATATAGAAGGACTTAGTGGTAGATCAAATTTGTTAGGTTGATCTGAGCTTTTAATGTTCATCATTCTGTAATTGAATGTATAGGTAAAAAGATCAAAGCTGTTAGGTTGATCTATATCTTGAGATGTAATAGATAGGATTTAATAGAATCGTAGTTTATCGAGCTGATCAAGAAATTACAGAAGCCAAGGCAGAATCGTAGAGCATCGAGAATCGTAGTGTGTCTACTTTGAAAGGCATCTAACAAGATCGTAGAGTGGTCCAAACGTTTGCCGAGTCAACTCAAAAATCGTAGTGAGCTCTCGGAAGCGTAGAGTCTGTAAGTCAAGAAAGTGAAGATTGTAGTGTGCCAGTACTTAAGAGAAATCGTAGTGTTCTCATTTGCTAGTATTGGATCAAGCACCAAGGTGGTAAGACACCACGATCAAAATCGTAGAGCTTCATCTGTCTTTGTCAGAAGTATCGAGCCTTGTCCAATTGTTCAAAGAACAAATCACAACAAACATGGAATGTGTTATAAACGTTGAAACCCTCGAGAACCTCAATGACACAACAATCATCCTTAATATATAACAAAGAAACATATTGAAGAAGCTAAGAAAAAGACTATGGGTCAGTAGAAAACATCTTTTCAGGTGTTAGGTGAGACAGCTGTCTGCTGTGTCAGTGAGCCATACTACAAATCAGAAATTATAAAAAAAGTCTCCATCAAAGCTCAGAAATGTCAAATGCATTTAATGCTTCAACGGATGTCTTCAACGGATACATTTCAAAGGCATCATATATACAAAACATTAGCAGAAGAAGATAACCAAGCAAACACTGAACAAAAACGCTGAAGAACACTCAACGCTCAACTCTACGATCTGACAGAGAAAGCTTGCTCAGCTACTCAGTTCTTTCGAACACAAGCTTAACAGCAACTGAGTAGCACCATTCAAGAACTCAACTATTATCAAGTAAAGAAAGAAGTTCCAAGTCATAAGGACTTGAAGAGTTCTAAGTGAACTGAAAAGTACCAAGTCTGCTGGACTTGAAGAGTTCAAAAGTGAACTAAGAAGTTTCAAGATTGCTAGTCTTGAAGGAATCTGTGAGATTTAGAAAGTGTAAAGATATCCTTAGTGGATTTCCTACTCGAGGAGTAGAAGAGTGGACTAGGAGCTTTAAGTGCTCTGAACCACTTAAAATTAATGTGTCTCTTATATTCTTGCTATAACTGCTATAACTATCATAACTGCTTTACTCTTATTAACTCGCTATATCTTAAAGGGAGAACAAACAAATTTTAAATTCGCTGTGTTTAAATCATTATCAAAACTAACAAAATATTTTGAAAAAGAATTTAAAAATATCTATTCAACCCCCCCTTCTAGATAACTTGTGTGCCTCTGGGAACTAACAATTGGTATCAAAGCATGTTCTATCAAATAGCCTACAAAGCTTAAGTAGATCCAATGGCACATCTGTTAAGCGAATCAAAGACTGGAGGAGGCAGCAAGCCACCTATGTACAATAAAGATAAATTCGCCAGCTGGAAAGTTCGTATGCAAGCCTACATGGATTCAATAGATGAAGATCTATTTGAAACTGTTCAGAATGGGCCTTACGTTCCTACAAAGCGTGCACCAACTTCAGACGACCTAAACAGAATTCAGATCAAGGTTAAAGAAGAATGGACTGACAACGAAAAGAGAGTTGTCCAACTCGACAAGAAGGCTAAGAACATTTTGTTCCATTCTTTGGAAGATGACCTGTTCGAGAATGTGGTCAATAGCAAAACAGCAAAGGAAGTATGGGAAGCATTGCTCATCATGCATGAAGGAACATAAGAAGTCAGAGAAAATAAGCAATCTCTCCTGACTCAGCAATATGAAATGTTTACACACGTTCAAAGAGAAAATGCCACTTCCACCTACGAAAGATTCAATGTACTGATAAACTCTCTTCGAGCCTATGGAAAGATCTATCCAAATAAAGATTTAATCTTAAAGTTCATGAGAGCTTTACCTAGCAAGTGGGATCCAAAACCGCTGCCATCAGAGAATTAAAGAATCTCCATGAAATGACTGTTCAAGAGTTATATGACAACCTTCTCACGTATGAACTGGAGCTAACTCAACGAGCAGAAACTCTATCAAAAGGAAGAAAGAAGGATAAAGTGGTTTCTCTCAAAGCAACAGACAGCATATCTAAATCCAACACTGAAAATGACTCTGACTATGATGAAGATGACGATGAGGATTTTGCAATGCTGGTAATAAGACTCAGAAGGTTCATGCGTCAAGGCAGACCTAGCAAACCAAAGAAAGTCAACAACTACAGTAGCCAGGAGCAGATAAATGACTTATGGTACAACTGTAAGAAGCCTGGCCATTTCATTGCAAACTGCAACAAACCTCTTAGAGAAGAACTAAAGAGGAAATCAAATCTAAAGAAAGAATTCAGAGGCAATAAAAGGTCTCAGAAGAAAGACAAAGGTCTTCTGGCCGGAGGATCGTGGAGTGACTCAGACAACGACTCAACTCCCGATTCTGGAGATGATGAAGATCCTCAAATGGCAAATCTCTGTTTGATGGCCAAACATGAAAAGGATAAAAAGAGCTCTGACATTCATGTAGCAAGTATAGATGAGGTATTTGACTTTAACTCTCCTGATGTAGACATTGATGATTTGATAACTTCACTACATGACATAACATCTGATCTACATCAATACATGAAATGGTTCAGAGTTCTGTCCAAAGATTATTCTCTTCTTCAAAAAGAAAAAGAGAAAGTTTAGAGAGAACTAGAAATAACCCTTCTAAGTACTAACTCTCTCTCTCTAAGTTTGAAGCTGAAAATAAGCTCTTAAAACAGACCAATGAACTCAATGCACAAAGAGAGTCAAGTCTAACCTCTAACATTGAGGAACTAGAAAGGACAATCTCTACATGGAATAAATCCTCTTCATCCATGGACTCCCTGATCTCCAGTCAGAGAAGTGCATCTGATAGAACATGTTTAGGTTTTGGGGAATCCACCTCAGAACCATTTGTGAAAAAGATAAAGGAAACTAGCACTAGTAATGCTTCAAATTTTAGTAGAAGCATTACATTTGTGAAATCCTCATAGAAGGAAGAATCAGTTCAACCCTGCTTTTCTGATCCAATCCATATTCCAAGGAATAAAGGATCCCATGCTGGTCTGGGTTTCAGAAAAGAGAAGAGTAACTTAATCACTACTTTTCAACCTCGAAGGATTGTAGAGTCGAGTAAAATCAACTCCACGAACCAACTGGGAAGGAACAGTAGAGGTAAGCTTCACTCCTCATAAATCATGAAAAATAAGGACACATGGAAAAAGGAGAACCAATATAAAGGAAGGATTGCTGAGAATCCACATAAGTCTAAATGGAGGAAGAATCCACATACACACACAAGCATGCATCATATTAGATGCTTCGTATGTAATAAGGTTGGTCATAAGGCTGCAATATGCTACCATAATCCTATGCATGTGAGACCTAAAATCAAATAAATTTAGGTTCCCAAGGGTGGATAAATACTTCTGGGCAGAAGCTGTCAACACTGTATGCTACACTTACAACAGATCACTCATACAATCTACGATAAAGAAGACTCCCTACGAACTGTGGAAAGGAAGGAAGCCAAATGTCAGCTACTTTCATGTATTCGGTTGTGCATACTACATTCTCAACAATGGAAAACAATATCTGACAAAGTTCCAACCCAAGTCAGATGAAGGAATCTTTCTTGGATATACCACAGACAATAAGGCCTATAGAGTGTTCAACAAGAAAACGTTGAGTGTTGAAGTCTCGATTCACATCATTTTGATGAAACAGACTTGGACCAAACAGTGTCTCAACAGACTACGAATGACAATTCAGACACTACGAACGAGGTCGTCAAGCTCAACACCACGATCGTAGTTCCAGAAAATGAAATCGTCGAGCAAGGAGAGGAGATCATAGAGAGAACTACACAAGACAACGAACATATACATCAAGAAGCAGAAATTTATCTTGAAGGTCTCAGACAAGAAGAAATCAGGACAGATGTTCCAACAGGAAACAGATGGGCAAAAGATCACACTTAAGACTTAATCATTGGAGATCCAAATACAAGAGTCAAGACAAGAACTGCCACCCAGAATGAGTGTTTCTATCTAAACTTTCTATCACAAATAGAACCCAAGAAAATAGAAGATGCTATGGAAGACTCTAGTTGGATAGAATTCATGCAAGAAGAACTAAATCGGTTTGAAAGAAGCAAAGTATGGAGATTAGTTCCAAGACCAATAAGTCATCCAGTCATTGGCACCAAGTGGGTCTTCAGAAACAAGATGGATGAAGATGGTGTAATAACAAGAAATAAGGCAAGACTAGTGGCCAAAGGTTACTCTCAAGAAGAAGGCATTGACTACGACGTGACCTTTGCACCTGTTACCAGATTAGAAGCCATCAGAATATTCCTTGCTTTTGCTGCTCACATGAAATTCAAAGTATTTCAGATAGATGTCAAAAGTGCATTCCTGAACAGTGAACTTCAAGAAGAAGTATACGTAGAGCAACCTCCAGGTTTCATCAATTCGACTCTCTCTAATTATGTCTATAGATTAGAAAAAGCATTATATTTTCTTAAACAAGCACTTAGAGCATGGTATGAAATATTAACTAACTTTCTTATTGAAAATGGCTTCACTAGAGGTGGAGTAGATACCACATTATTTCTTAGAAAGAATAAAGACAAAGTCTTATTAGTTTAAATATATGTTGATGACATTATCTTTGGCTCTACTGATGAAAAATTATGTAAGAGATTTGCCAAGCTTATGCAGAGCAAATTTGAAATGAGCATGATGGTTGAGTTAAACTTCTTTCTTAGATTACAAGTAAAGCAGACTGATGAAGGAATCTTCATAAACCAAGCTAAGTATATTAAAGACTTACTTAAAAAGTATGGCATGAAATCAGCCTCTCCCATGAAAACTCCAATTGCTCCAGCAACCAAGCTTGACAAAGATGAAAAGGGTAAAAGTATTGATATAACTCAATACAGAGGTATGATAGGCTCACTTCTATATCTAACTTCCATTAGACCAGACATAATGTTTGCAACATGCATATATGCTAGATTTCAAGCTAATCCTAAGGAATCACACTTAAGTGCTGTAAAAAGAATTTTTAGGTATCTCAAGGGTACACCTCACTTGGGACTTTGGTATCCCAAGGAGTCCTCCTTTGAACTAACAGGATATACAGATGATGACTTTGCAGGTTACAAAATAGACAGAAAAAGTACTAGTGGCACCTGTCAGCTACTAGAAAACAGACTTGTGTCCTGGTTTAGCAAGAAGCAAAACTCAGTATCTACATCAATAGCAAAAGCTGGATACATTGTTGTTGGCAGCTGTTGTGCTCAAATCCTATGGATGAAAAATCAGCTAGTAGATTATGGGTTTGATTTCAAATCTATACATGTTCATTGTGATAACACAAGTGCCATAGCAATAACACACAATCCTGTCATGCACTCTAGGACTAAGCATATAGAAATAAGATATCATTTTATTAGGGATCATGTTCAAAATGGAATCATATCTTTACAATACATCCCTACTGAAAATCAACTTGCTCATGTCTTTACAAAGCCTCTAGATGAATCAAGATTTAATAAATTAATAAGCGAGTTAGGAATGCTAAATCTACATCCATAAAATATATGCTTTAGTTTATACTAACCATGCAGATATAAAGGCTAAGTTCAAAATCGTAGAGATGACTAAAGAAAGTCAATGTTCGTAGAGTTGCCTTGACATGAAGGACCACGATCGTAGAGTCTCCTCGACATGACAGAAGCAGTCTGTAATGACAGCATCTCCAATAAATCCAAGCAATCTCTCTGTCAAGCGCCTCACGGAAAAACCTGATCCTTAGTTCATTCTAAGAGATTGGCCCTTCCTGAGCTACCTTGATTCGGAAGGAATGCTAAGTTAAAGTTATCACAAGAACCAGGGTAGACAACGTTCGTAGAGCAGATTCAGTAATGGACTCAACGATCGTAGTGCAAACCTTGTTAGAGTTTATGCCCTAGAGGCCAATTATTTGATGTAATTGCTTAACATTTGATATTATTGTTGATTGAATAAATAAATGATTTTATTATGGTTTTAATTACTGCGTAATATAATTGTTAACATAATAAAATTCCTTAGAATAGTGATACAAATTATATAGTTTCAAGTATGTGACTTGAACATGAGATTATATAATTACAATTAGTATCATTGTTCTTAAATGTCCCTAGTCAAGTATCATTGTTGATGGGACAACAATGATGCATTGAGACTAGTATGTGGATTGACTGATGACCAAATCTCATTGGTCATAAATATATGAGATATTAAGTCAATGCATAGGTACATGTTAGAGAACAATGTACTGGACAGACCCACCATGAGAATTCTATATGGAGCATTATGCGAAGTGTCATTAGCAATTCTCATAGTGACAATGATGTAATGGTCCTCCGACCTGAAACCGCTATATTACTACACGAGAATTTATGTACTTTGATATCATCAAATGTCACCTTTAATAGGGTGGACTATAAAGGTGATTATTGGGTTCATTATGAATCGTGTGAGTAATATGAGTGATTTAGATGGAATTTAACCATCCTATATTTTATAGGTGATATCCATAGGCCTCTTGATTGAGTAGGACTATGAAATGCATGGCCATGCTCAAATAGTGATTTGTTTCATATAGTCTACTCATTGATCAAGAAAACTCAGATTAAATTATGAAGAGTATGACACATTCCATGACTCGAGTTTAATCTAGGATATTAAGGTTAAAAGGATTAAATTATATTGAAACATTGGTCACGAAAAGGTTGCATCGAATCATCGATCTTATTATTACTTGGGTAGCAGTGATGCATTACTAGATGCCGCTCACTGTTTATAATTTTATAATATGATTTTAAAATTATTGCCAACGTAATAATAACCTATAGGGTCACACACAAAGAACGTAATTAAAAGGAAAATAATTTAAATTGTAAATATTTAAAGATGTCAATGTGATTGATAGAATTTTAAATATCGAATTTAAATTAATAGGATAATTTATATATAGGTATATTAATTAAGTAAGACTTAATTAAGATATATATATAAATTCGGATTTTAATAATATTAGGTTTTGATTAATTCCTCCTGACTGCTATATATATGATGTATATCAGACTTTAGGTTTTACGTCAAAAACAAAAACCCTAGCTGCTCTTAGAGAGAGATTAGAGAAAACAGTTCTGAAAATCCTCATCCTTGGTGGCTAGTACCGCGATTCCTTCTTCTGCAAATCGTAGGACGATTCGCGGAGCGTTCGTGTGGATACCGTAGAGACGCAGTCGATTTGTATTGCGTTGGAGATTCGAGGCGCAGTCGATTTCAGATTCTCGTTTTCATATTCGGTAAAATCTCTAAATCTCTTAATTAATTGATTTTTCGCATGGATCCTGTTTTAGGGTTTCGGAAATTGCTTTAAAATTTTAATTTCCGCTGTGCGTTTCTGTGCCGAAACCCTACAAACCTCAATGACCGTAGTGCTACCTCGACGATCGTAGTCCTCCCAAAGGATACAGTAGCTCAGGAGGAGCTAAGGGCAAATCAGTATATTCCACATCAGTTAAAATCGTGGAGCCAAGCAAAACATAACACATGCCCCCACTAAGCAGATAGAGAGGAAGGAAGTTATAAGTACATTTTGAAAATATCTTTTTGAAAAATTCATCTCAGAAGTTCAAAAAGCCTATTCCTCTTTCTCCCTACAAGCAGAAACCCTAGCTTTCTGAAAAGCTCAACCAACCTCAGTACAAAGAAATCAATGGCGGTCTCAAATGTTATCACTGGTTACAAACTCTGCTTCGACGAGTTCAAGATAGTTGACCCTCAATTTCACAAGATCCTGTCACTGTTAAAGAAAGCTAGTCTTAAAGAAGCTCTGGGTACCAGCATATGGATCTACCCTAAGCTAGTAAAAGAGTTCTACAGAAATGGAGAGTTTGAGAACGATGTGATCACCACAAGGGTCAAGGGCGTGGAAATTAAACTCAAAGCTGAAGATATAAACCTAGCCCTAGGTTTCAAATTGAAAGGATTTCCATTTATGGAGGGCATTGATTTTCAGGAAGGACTGAAGAAGATGCATCATAAGAAGTTTTCGACTGTCAGAGGGTATAAAAAGAAAGAGTTTCCCCAAAGGTATGTGTTTTTGGCTGACATTATTGGGAAATGCATATGCTGCAAGAGCTCTGGCCATGACTCTGTGAACGAAGTACAACTTAAGCTCATGACAACAATTTGTTTTGGGATCCAACTCAACTATGGAGCCCTACTAATCGACTGGATTGGGAAGTGGATTTTTAACTCAAAGAAATCAAAGAGCTCTGGAAAGATGCTCTACGGGCGGTTTATAACCATCATCCTACAATCAGCACTGGGTGATAAGATTGGGGATAATGAAGGAGAATCCATCAATCCCAACAGAAGGATGACCCATCAACTGTTTAAAAATTGGAAAAGAAATCCAGCAGAAAATGTCAGGATGATGTCTGAATCCAGTGGAAGAACTGGTCATGCAAAGGAGTCTGGGGTACCAGGAAACATGTCAGTTCTGAAGGAAACTGAAGAAGAAGAAGAAGAAATCAACAAGGATGAACCCATTGCTTTGATCAGAAAAAGTAAGGGTAAGAGAAAAATGAAAGCTCAAATGATAGAGGAGCCTCAAGGGTCAACTACTGATGCACCTCAAGCGAGTTCAGGCACTCTGAGAAATTTGAAGAGGAAAGAACGACAGTCTAAGGAATATAAAGACAGAGCTACCATCTCTCAGCTGCTTAAGAAGAGAAAACGCAACAACAAACCAAAGAAGTCTTCCTTTTCGATCGTAGAGTCTCTACCGATCGTAGAGTCCAGACTTGACCCTACTTCAGAAGAGGATGCTGCCACAACTTCTCAGCCTGATCAACCATTCAGAGCTGAAGTTGAGTAAAGTGCTGAGGTAGTGGCTCAGCCGAGGAAGCTAAAGAGAAAGTTGGTCAAGAAGTACATCCTTGTCAATGAAGGAGTGCTAAAGGAAGAAGACAAAAGGATAGCTCCTGAAAAAGGGCTTCCTGAAGCTGAGAATGAGCTACCCAAAGTCAGTAAGGAGAACACAGCTCAAGCTGAGGGGGAGCTTCCTAAAGCTCTTACACTAGAGAATGCTCCAGCTGAGGGGGAGCTGCTTGAAATTCAGATGGATGATCGAGTTGAGGGGGAGCCTCATGAAGTCCCTATGTCAGAAGAGGCTGCAGCTGAGGAGGAATTGTCAAGAGATCATCATGAATCTCCCTCAGTCCCTTAAGAGACTCTAGCTTCAGAAAATGTAGAAATTGAAAGGATTGAAGCTATGGAAGATGAGAGAGAAGAAGAGCAAAGAAATCAAGTGGAGATAAATGATGTAGTGGAAACTTCACATGAAGACAGAGAAAAAGAAGAGGATAATGAAGTTGAGATTATAGTTATGGGCTGTGATGGTTATAGGAGAGCCAAATACAATTAATTGTTCTCCTATCTATCTATGATGCCCTTTCACAGAGCCCAAATTCTCAACTTCTAGGATCATATATTCTGGACCTTCAAAGTCTATCCAGCAATCTCGGTGCTAGCTCATGGATTCCCAGGTAACCTCAACTTCGCCCGAAAGCTGATCACTAATGGTTCCTCTTCCGAAAATGGGCATGAGGTACAATATATTCCCATCTCTTTCAGGGTTAATCATTGTCCACCATCATTTTTCAACCAATTCTATGAATTACCAAGATAGTTGGAAGTGATACTTCATCCACTCAATTAATTTCCAGTTACAAAATCCCAACATTCTGTAACTGATGAACCAAATGTGCCCAACTTTATATTGATCCAATGTCTTATCATCTCTCCCTCTACGATTATTGATCCAAATCCAATCGTAGAGTCACATGCTCAACTCATAGAGTCACCTCCTCATGAAGATCAACCTTACACACCTGCCCCTCCATCAGATATCCTTTCCTCATCAATAAATGAGTATTTTAATCTTGATTTTGCTCTCTATAATATGCAAGATCAGTACACAAGAGCTTCTCCTCCAAACAATCAGCAACTCTTTGAGCTCATATCGGATCTTCCTACCAAAATAGAGTTATCTAATGCATCTAAGAAGGTGACCAAGGACATACAAGACGATCTTGAAGTTCACTCAAACCTTGTTCACCTAAGGCTGACTCATTTGATTGATGCTGCCAACACTCTCCCAAGCAACCTAAGTTCTGAACTTTCAAAGAAGCTTAGGGAAATTATAAAGGAGATGATTCTGAGTATCAACGAAAGGGATCAAATCCACTTTCAAGCTGCTAAGAAACACAGGGAAGATGTTCTTGTCTTGCAAAATACTCAGGAATCCCAGAACAAACTTATAATGGACAATCTCACGAGTCTATAAACATCAATGAAAGAATTCCAAGGATTCTCTATGGGCCAAATGCAACAGACAGAAAATGTCTTGGCCATTCTCCAAAAGAGGGAAGCTCGAACTGATTCTCTGGTTCAAGAAAACTATGAAGACATTGCTCAATCCAAGAATCAGCTCAATGAGCTTGTGCAAGGCATGACTTGCCTATCTGAAGATATTCAAACCCATGATCGATGCTGACATAAAGGGGGAGAATAAAAGGGAAGAAGAGAAAGGCAAAGGCAGAGGCAGAGGCAACTTCGCTCAATCTTTAAGAAGCCCTCCTGTAAGACAGCCTCGCCATCAGACTCCACGACCCGAACAATAACGAATTATCATGACACAACCGTAAAGGAGTCAAGAGCCATCTCCCATCTCACAAAATGTAACCACCACTTGCCTACGTATGCCAATTGGAGATCCTGTATTCATGAACAGACACGATCAATTGGAACGGCTAAGTCAAAGTGAACTAGAAGATATAGCATGGAGAGACGAAGTTAGCAGGAGAAGGAGAGCTGAAGAATATGTCAATCCTCCAAAGAACAAAAGGCAAAAGAAATAGAGATAAGTTAAACTCAATTCCTATTGATGTAACTAAGCTTAATTATAATATTTGTCTTTACAAACATCAATAAAATCATGCTTATTCTCTAGAAATTTCAATCGTTCACTGAAACACTAAGTCATATTTACTTTCTAATAACTGCATCTAGAAATTGATAATCATGACACAAATCTCCTTAGTTATGTCAACATCAAAGAGGGGGAGATTGTTGGGAGATTGCATACTTAAATTTGATGTTGAAAGTAAATGTTCATGATTATATGTAAAGTCCTTCAAGGAATATATGTACAAGGACTTAGTGGTAGATCAAATTTGTTAGGTTGATCTGAGCTTTTAATGTTCATCATTCTGTAAATGAATGTATAGGTAAAAAGATCAAAGCTGTTAGGTTGATCTATATCTTGAGATGTAATAGATAGGCTTCAACAGAACTGTAGTCTATCGAGCTGATCAAGAGATTACAGAAGCCAAGGCAAAATCGTAGAGCATCGTGAATCGTAGTGTGTCTACTTTGAAGGGCCTCTCCCAAGATCGTAGAGTGGCCCAAACATTTACTGAGCTAACTCAGAGATCGTAGTGAGCTCTCAAAAGCGTAGAGTCTGCAAGTCAATCAAGTGAAGATCGTAGTGTGCCAGTACTTAAGAGAAATCGTAGTGTTCTTATTTACTAGTATCGGAACAAGCACCAAGGTGACAAGACACCATGATCAGAATCGTAGAGCTTTATCTGTCTTTGTCAGAAGCATCGAGCCTTGTCCAATTGTTCAAAGAACAAATCTCAACAAACATGGAATGTGTTATAAACGTTGAAACCATCGAGAACCTCAATGACACAACAATCATCCATAGTATATAACAAAGAAACGTATTGAAGAAGCTAAGAAAAAGACTATGGGTCAGCAGAAAATATCTTTTCAGGTGTTAGGTGAGACAGTTGTCTGCTGTGTCAGTGAGCCATATTAGAAATCAGAAATTGTACAAAAAGTCTCCATCAAAGCTTAAAAATGTCAAATGCATTTAATGCTTCAACGGATGTCTTCAACGGATACATTTCAAAGGCATCATATATACAAAACATTAGCAGAAGAAGATAACCAAGCAAGCACTGAACAAAAACACTGAAGAACACTCAACGCTCAACTCTACGATCTGACAGAGAAAGCTTGCTCAGCTACTCAGTTCTTTCGAACACAAGCTTAACAGCAACTGAGTAGCATCATTCAAGAACTTAACTATTATCAAGTAAAGAAAGAAGTTCCAAGTCAGAAGGACTTGAAGAGTTCTAAGTGAACTGAGAAGTACCAAGTCTGCTGGACTTGAAGAGTTCAATAGTGAACTAAGAAGTTCCAAGACTGATGGTTTTGAAGGAATCTGTGAGATTTAAAACTTGTAAAGATATCCTTAGTGGATTTCCTACTCGAGGAGTAGAAGAGTGGACTAGGAGTTTTAAGTGCTCTGAACCACTTAAAATTATTGTGTCTCTTACATTCTTGCTATAATTGCTATAACTATCATAACTGCTTGACTCTTATTAACTCGCTATATCTTAAAGGGAGAACAAATAAATCTTAAATCCGCTGTGTTTAAATCATTATCAAAACTAACAAAGTATTTCGAAAAAGAATTTAAAAATATCTATTTAACCCCCCTTCTAGATAACTTTTATGCCTTTGGGAACTAACAGTATGTTTGTTTAATGTTTAAGCCTAAATTTAATGATTTCATTGTATTAATATTAATTTTCAAAATGAAAATAATATTTAAAAGAAAGGAAAAGAGATAAAGGAAAAGAAAAAATTATAAATAAAATGAATTAAAATATTTATTTTAATTTTATTATTATTTTAATCATTTTTTTGCCATATATTTAATGATTTTATTTTATTATTTTTTTGTGTTGCCACATCAGAAAATAATGATTTTTTAAAAAAAAATTCAATGTCACGTGTGTAATTATTTGACGTGAATAAACTGAATTTTTATTTCTATAAAGCACAGTGGTCCAATTGCATATTTTTAAAGTTCACTGGCCAATTGCTTACAAGTCGACGACCACAGGGGGGGTAAATGTGTTTTTTGCCATAAATTATATGAATTTATGTCAATTTGAGTTTGAAATTGACTTTTAAATAGTCAATAATGATTTAACAAATCGGAACAGAGGGAGTAATATTAACCATTAGTTGTGTCCCGTGCTTTCGGCACTACATTGACGGTGGGATTTATCTAAAACTTTTAACGATCCAGATGATTTATTAGGGTGAACGAAAAATTTAAAATTAATTATATTTTGTTAAATAGATTAAGGAGAAAAAAAGGTGACTTTCTCTTTTTCAGTGCCCAAAAATGAGAAGAAAAAAAGAAGTACAAGAGTTGGTCGTATGCTTTCTACCACCAACATTGAAATTAATCAAAGTTTATACACTTTACTTAAAATTTTTATTTTTTAATTCTATTGGATCTTTTAATCTAGTTACGTTGATGTTATTTTGTATTCTCTCAACTAATACCTTAAATTTGATTGATCGCTTTATGGTCATTCTTATTTTCTTAATAGAAATTAAAATTAAGAAAAATGACAGAACGTTTTGCATGTATTATACGCTCAAATGTCGTGATTCATACTTCACCACTACTAGTCATGACTCAAGAGAGAGATATATGGCCATATGTAGGAGTGAGCGTTCAGTTATTATCCGAATTGAACAAGAATTTCGGTTATAATCGAAAATCGAAATTATAATGTTTTGGGTATCCGAACAATTAACCGAAATCTATGATAACCGAATAACCAAATTTAAAAGACTTAGCATTTAACAATTAATAGCAGAAGCAACAAACATATTACCGAGAGAGAACATCAACAACAGAACAATTCCTACATGATTAACACTATGTAATGTAGCTTACATATTACAAAAGACTCAGTCAACAGCAAATTAAATCAAGTGTCAAGACAACAGTCAACTACATATTACAAAAACATGAATGACAGTCGACAGATAACAGCAACAACAAAATAGTTCCTATATGATTAACACCAAAATGCTTGAAACTGCTATTGACCACTTGCTATTGTTGCTGTTGAGTTTGACCTGCACTTCCTAGGCTCCTACCACTTGCTGGCATGCTGCTGTTGCTATTGAGTTTGTTGTTGTTGAGTTTGTCTTTACTGCCATGCTGGAAAGAACATAATATGGGGTTTAACATTTACACTTTCCTAAATTACAAATCAATGTTGAATCCAACTATGCAAATGTCTATCAACCAAGAACTGGAATAAAAATGCTAAGCACATTATCTAACCTCAATCTGCTTCACAATCAAAAGTTTAAAATTCACACAAATAGAAAGGCATTTGAATGACCGAGAGAGAAAGAATAAAAAACAAACAAGAGACACAAACTCATGACTATATGAGGATCCATTTGATTTTTTCCTTTTTCAAATAAAAATTCCTACTTCAATTTGTGCTTAGTTGTAACCCGCAAGAGAAATGCCATACATAACAAGGAAACTACAACATGATACATAACATCTTACACTACATTAGCAATGAAACTTCAAATTAAAATATTAATACGTACATATATATATATATATATATATATATATGGGAATTCCCATAAAATATTAATATTAATATTTACTAATTTACTAATAAACTTCAAATTAAAATATTAAATAATATAAATATTTAATAATAAACTTCAAATTAAAATATTAATACGTACAGAGTTTTAATATTATTAAATATTAATATTATTTAATATTTTAATTTGAAGTTTACTAGTAAATTAGTAAATATTAATATTAATATTAATATTTTAATTTGAATATTTAATATTTAATAGTAAACTTCAAATTAAAATATTAAATAATATTAATTATGAATATTATTAGTAAATTAGTAAATATTAATATTATTTAATATTTTAATTTGAAGTTTACTATTAATATTTACTAATAATATTCATTATTAATATTATTACTAATTTACTAAAACTATTTATAATTAATATTATTACTAATTTACTAATAATATTCATAATAGGAAAATGGAAGCAAAGGGCCAAGGAAAAAAGGAGAAGGCCTGCCGCTACAGCCTATAGCGGCAGGGAAGAAAAAGGGGAAGGCCTGCCACTACAGCCGGTAGTGGCAGGGTTGTTCAATAGTGTCCATGGCAACCGGTTGCCATGGATTAAGCCCTTGTATATATATATATATATATATATATATATATATATATAGTCAATATACTCTATAAGATTGGCACTAATAGTTGCAAAAACCGACCAAGTGTGATTGCTAATTTGGTGTATATCTCTCATCTAATATTCCTTTCCACCTATCCCAGTAAAAATCTAAGTTCTAAAATGAACTGATGTTAATAAACCTTGAATGGTAAGGCCTGTATATAAGCCCAACTTTAACCTTCCTCCACATGAGTAAATGTTTTGTTTTCAGTGGATTTTTGGGGCTCACTTCACTTTCCAATAGAATCAAATTTTCTCTAATTATTATTATGAATAATAAGGTGTTAATTTGATATAATATTTTGGTTATGGGTGAAATGTGCAAATTTTATAAAATAAATAAGTGGTTATAAAATATTCATTGTTGTTAGGAAATATCCATTGGTCGTGGAATATTCTTGTTGTCGAGAAATATTCGTACACGGCATAGCCATTTGTGGGCCCCATAACGAAAAACAGTCGAATGAAAAAAATGACAAATTTGAGTTTTTACAAATAACGACGTAGTTGTTACCGTTAACACTATTGGAATACCTAGTGATTAAAATACGGTAATACGCATGGTTGCACAGTAGTACACGGTATTGCACAGTATTTTTGAATTATTGATTCTTACGTAAGAAGGCACTACTCAATAATTGTTACAGTAATTACTATTCAATATTTTATTTTATTGATTCAATAATTGCTACGTTGATATTTTATATTATTGTTGATTCAATAATTATCACTGCACATTATTTTCTATTATCAGATCAATAATTCATATTATTTGAATAATATTATTAGATAGAATTATTGGCAATGTCTAAGGAAGTTCTGCCTAGGAAAGGGGTTTGGTCACCTAATTGCGCGCCAGTAAGGAGAAATTCTTATCAAAAAACCCTCTCTTTCCTAGGAACGACCTGGTTGTCATAATTGTGATTCTGTAATATTATTTGTGAATAATTAATTATTATTTTATATGATAAGAAAATATTTATTTTTATGTGGATATAAATGAAGGAATTAATGCTGAGGTATTTTATCAGTATTTTGTCGGAATGAATGTATTAAAAATCGTCCGTATATGAATTTCGGGCATTTTTTTGTTTGGAATTTGGAAAAAAAAATTCTACAAAGTTGTAGAGAATTAAATTTTCTATGGAATAGACATGAGATTTGAATTTTTCTGATAGAAGGGCTATTTTTTATGAATTATTGAAGTTTCAGAAATAAATATTTTTATTTAAAACATGGTGGGCCCCACTTTTGGTTGGTGAGAAATGTGTTAAAATTTTATTTCAAAAGAGGTGGACGTGTGTGACGCCCCCAAAATTAAGTATGCATCACCCATCTTGGGTCGTCAGATACATGGTACAGAATACAAATACAACTGACTAATACAACTGTCATGTACAATACGACAAAACATAACTATGAGTTTGAATACAATTATTGTCTACTAGAGATTATACAAACTCAAAAAGAGTCCTCATTATAATTATTGTCACACTATTTAATAGAATAGTGAGGACTACTAATACTATCATCTGGTCCATCACTCCGTTCCCCGACTTATCCCAGTTATATTCTCATTTCCTGAAGAGAACAGTGAAAGAAAGGGTGAGCTCAACTAGCCCAGTAAAAAATATTATGACTAAGATAATGCAGAATAAATTATCATTAGCCTTCAACAATGTTAAACTGATAAAATATAACGAACATCAAGTTTAACTGCAGCAGAACAAGCAATCCATTAAAAGAGTCAAGTAGAGAATAAAATCTACTATCTTTTATGATTTAAAAGGTTTTTCAACACTGTTATCGCTGGGACTCAGCTTAATAAAATAATCCACATCATCGAATCACCCCTGCACTACGGCCAAGGATATTCGTGTATTCATTAATCGTCATGATCGTGCCAACAACTGTCCATCAATGCACTACGGGCCAATGAGGACTTTTACCACATCATTTGTAACATTACGGTCATGATTATACCGAATAATCCCTAGTCATAATCATACCAAGTCCATCTATGCACTACAGGCCACAGATAACTTTCAACATTTTATAAACATGAGGATGATGACAATGATATAAGAATTCAATAAAACAAGATCAAGAATTAATTTATCCAAGAATTAACAACGTCCAAATTGTCAACATGATACTGCTTTGAGGAGTAAAATTCAAGAATGCTTAGAAGAATATTTTCATGAAAAGATACTGGATGAACCGCAATTATCAAGGATATTCCACTAATTTCATGGAGTATAGAAGTTAAAACTTAACCAAATGAGTATAATAAAGAATGAAATAACAAAAGAAATCACCCGGCATGCGATAAACCGCACAGACAGGTTATTCCAGCAGAATAATAAATAATGGAACCAAGTCCGGCGTAAACGCACAGACAGGATATTCCGACAGAATAATAAATAATGGAACCAGGTCCGGCGTAAACGCACAGACAAGATATTCCGACAGAATAATAAATAATGGAACCAGGTCCGGCGTAAACGCACAGACAGGATATTCTGACAGAATAATAACAAGACGGAACCAGGTCCGGTGTAAAACACACAGACAGGATGTTCCAAAAGAATAATAATAAAAACGGAACCAGGTCCGGTGTAAAACACACAGACAGGATGTTCCAACAGAATAACAAAAAAATATCACCAAGTATAGGGTAGACCGCGTATACAGGTTATTCCAACAGAATAATAAGAAATAGAACAACAACAGTTCTCTTCATGAATAAAAAAGAATAACACCCCTTACTGTTTTAAAGAAGAACTGAAATAAGGAAGTAGTTAAGTAGCAGAATACTCTTCTTCTCTCTCTCTATAGTTTCTCTCTATAGTTTCTCTCTCTAGAGTTCAGTGAATTCGTAAGAAATAATGAAGGAATGAGATGTTATTTATAGAAAAATAGAATGCATAGTAACTAATCCATGAACGGTCCAGATTGATTACTTTAATCTGACGGTTCATATTTAAAGAAAAATCTTTTAAATAAAATATAATATATTCTATTTATAGAATAACTTTAATAAAGTATTCTGTTTTATATAAAAAGATGTTTCTGTTTTATTACGTTAATAATACGAATAAAACAAAACGTCATTATCGCTAAATAATTTATATTATTAACTGACAATAATTAAATCAAACTGAGTGACTTCTCACATAAGCATTAATAATCAATACCGTGTGCTACTATACAACCACACGTATTACTGTACTTTTACTACCGAGTAGTTCAATAGTATCAATGGTAAAACTTCCATCGTTATTTTTAATAAAATATTTTTATCGTTTTCTCAATCCGACAATAATTCCGTTGTGGGGTCCACCAATGATTGTGCCATTTTACGAATATTCCCTGTTAAAACGAATATTCCCCGACCAATCGAATATTATATAACAACTTGCGTACTTTGCAAAATTTATAAATATTACCCACAACTATAACATTATATCAAATTAACTCCATAATATTCAAAAATGATATTTATAGAAAATTCATCTTTATTTATAAAAGTTGGGGTCTTACAACCTCCCCTTCTTATGAAATTTCGCCCTCGAAATTAGGGTACGTACCTGGTATGTCGAAGAGGTAAGGATACCTTGATTTCATTTCAGATTCTAACTCCCAAGTCATTTTCTCAACATCGTGGTTTCTCCATAAAACTTTGACTTGAGGTATAACCTTGGAGCGTAGAATATGTTCCTTCTTATCCAAGATTTGAACATGAACTTCTTCATACGTCAAATCCTCCACTATTTCGTCCGGTTCTAACTCAATAATGTGGTTCGGGTCGTCCACATATTTGCGTAACATGGATATGTGAAAAACGTTATAAACACGAGACATACTTGGCGGTAAAGCGAGTCTATAAGCCACAGTTCCTACTCGATCGAGGATTAAAAATGGACCGATGAATCGAGGATTGAGCTTTCCTCTCTTTTCAAATCTCGTAACTCCTTTCCATGGAGCAACACGTAAGACGACATTATCTCCTATATCAAATTCCACGTCCTTTCGATGAAGATCAGCATAACTCTTTTGTCGATCCTGTGAGGTTTTATACGTTGTCGGATCATTTGAATCTTTTCTGTAGTCATACGTACTAACTCCGGTCCCAACAACGTTGCTTCACCCACCTCATCCCAGCATACTGGAGAACGATATTTTCTTCCATACAATGCTTCGAATGGTGCCATGCCAATACTTGCTTGATAACTGTTGTTGTAGAAAAACTCCACCAATGGTAAGAACTTGTCCTAACTTCCCTTGAAGTCAAGGACACAGAGTCTTAATAAATCTTCTAGAGTTTGAATAGTCCTCTCTGATTGTCCGTCCGTCTGAGGATGATATGCCGAACTATATCGTAAATTTGTGCCCATAGCTTTTTGTAAACTAACCCAAAATCGTGAAGTGAATCTTGGGTTTCGATCAGAAACTATGGATACTGGCATACCATGCAGTCTTACAATCTCGTTTATGTACATACGAGCAAGACGTTCAAGTGTATAAGTTTCTCGTATCGGTAAGAAATGAGCAGACTTGGTTAATCTATCAACAATGACCCAAATCTCATCTATACCTTGAGAAACCTTAGGAAGACCGGTAATGAAATCCATGGTAATGTGCTCCCACTTCCATTCTGGAATTTCAAGTGGTTGCAATGGACCTTTTGGTACTTGATGCTCCGCTTTAACTCTTTGACAAGTTAGACTCCTTGAGATAAACAGCGCTATCTCTCTCTTCATATTGCTCCACCAAAATGTATGACGAAGATCATGATACATTTTGGTACTTCCAGGATGGATTGCAAACGGTGTGTTGTGCGCCTCCATCATGATTTCATACTTTAAATCAGGGTTGTTAGGAACACAAAGTCTGGAGTTGACTCGAAGTATTCCTTCTTCATCGATTCTTGCTTCCGACATAGCACCTTCTTGCACTTTATTCCTCATACGCATCAGCTCCAGGTCTGTAGCTTGAGCAGCTTTAACTTTATCGATTAAAGTTGGTTCTACTCGTATATTCGCCATCATCACATGGGTCCCTGAAGTCTTTAACTCTATCTCTATCCTTTGCAAGTCACACAAAATGGGCCTTTGTGTTGGCAATATCGCACTCGTACTTGCATATGATCTTCTACTCAATGCGTCAGCTACCACGTTCGCTTTTCCAAGATGGTATTGAATGGTATGATCATAATCTTTCAACAGTTCAAGCCAATGTCGTTGTCGCATGTTGAGTTCCTTTTGAGTGAAGAAATATTTGAGGCTTTTATGATCTATAAAGATCTCCACCTTCTCCCCATACAAGTAATGCCTCCAAATTTTAAGTGCAAAGACAACAGCTGCCAACTCTAGATCATGAGTAAGATAATTCCTCTCATATTCTTTGAGTTTTCTTGATGCATAGGCTATGACTTTTCCATGTTGCATGAGAATGCATCCCAACCTTTTGCTCGAAGCATCACTGTAGATGACAAATCCCTCCGAGCCAGATGGTATTGTTAGAACAGATGATGAAATGAGTCTCCTCTTGAGTTCTTGAAAACTCTTCTCACATTCTTCGCTCCAACCGAACTTTGTATCTTTCCGAGTCAGCTGAGTTAATGGAGTAGCGATTCGAGAAAATCCTTCCACGAATCTCCGATAATAACCAGCTAAACCAAGAAAGCTACGTACTTCGATCACTGATTTAGGTTGCTCCCAGCTTTGAATAGTTTCAATCTTTGCCGGGTCAACCGATATTCCACGACTTAATACTACGTGCCTAAGGAATGCTACCTCCTCCAGCCAGAACTCGCATTTCTTCAACTTGGCATAAAGCTTGTATTCACGAAGCTTTTGGAGTACCAGCCTCAAGTGTTGCTCATGATCTTCACGTCTTTTGGAATAAATAAGGATGTCATCAATAAAGACGACCACAAAGTGATCCAAATATTCCTTGAATACCCGGTTCATCATATCCATGAAGGCAGCAGGAGCATTAGTCAATCCAAAGGACATGACTAGGAATTCATAATGCCCGTACCGAGTTCTGAAAGCCGTCTTTGGAATATCCTCAGTTCTAACCTTCAGCTGATGATATCCAGAACGAAGATCGATCTTTGAAAAGAAATTGTGCTCCTTGCAACTGGTCAAACAGGTCATCAATACGTGGCAATGGGTACCTGTTTTTGATGGTGACATGATTTAACTCCCGATAATCAATACAAAGTCGCATACTTCCATCTTTCTTCTTCACGAATAGCACAGGAGCACCCCAAGGAGAAGTACTAGGACGAATAAAGCCAATGTCTAACAATTCCTGCAGTTGGATCTTTAACTCCTGAAGTTCAATAGGAGCCATTCGATATGGGGCTTTGAAAATGGGTTTTGTACCGGGTTCAAGGTCGATACAAAATTCAATTTCACGCTCTCGGGGTAGGCCAGGAAGTTCTTCAGGGAATACGTCGGGGAATTTATTAACAACTGAAATATCATTCAAAACTGACGTATTTTTGTTTAGATCCGTGACATGAGCTAAGAAAGCTTGACATCCGTTTTTTAATAAACGAATAGCTTTATGGCTTGAGATGACAGCGATTGATTTTAATGGTTTGGTTGCTTGAATTCGCATAATAGGTCGATTAGGAATATGAAAGCTAACAACCTTACGAAAACAATCAATTTTTGCATGATGAGTAGTTAACCAATCAATCCCTAGAATCACGTCAAATGCAAGTATTTTTAATGAAATAAGATCGACAGGTAATGTGTGGGTACCAACTTGAACCAAACAAGACTTATAAACTGTGGATGTAATGAAGGTTTCTCCCAATGGAGTTTCAACAGATAAATTAAAGTCTAATTTCTCCGGAATCAAATTTAATCGATGAGCGCAAGTAGAAGAAATAAAAGAATGGGTAGAACCGATATCAAATAAAGTATATACTTCGTTAGAGTTTATGATAAGCTTACCCGTGATGACCTCATTCGGGTTCCTTACTTTCTGGGAGGTCACAACAAACGCTCTCCCTTGCACTACCGGTTTTGACTTTTCTAGGACGGCCTTTGGTGTCTCCATCTTGGCTGAACTTGTTTTTGGTAAACGACAAAATCGAGCTAAATGACCTTCTCTTCCACAATTATAACATGCTTTAGACGGCATCGCGCAGTTTGGACTGATGTGCCCCTCCCCTCCGCATTTAAAACATATGATAGGTGGTCGTTCTCCTTCCTTAACAACGGGTGTTGGTGCTGACATCTTTCCATCATTGTTGAATCTCCTCTTCTTGAAATGACCATTCTTATTATTTTGGCCCTGATTATCACCGAAGTGGTTACCATTTCTGGCCTGTTGATTCCCTCCACGCTTGTTGTCACCGCTTCGATGACTGCTCTCACTGGTATTATCATTTTGCCGACTGCTCTCTTTTGGTTGCGTTGACTCGTTATCGCGCTCCACTAACTGAGCCCTATTCACAACATCTGAATACAAACACAGTTTATGAGAAATAAGATGTTGACGTATCTCAAGTTTCAAACCTCGCAAAAATATTCGCGTCATTCGCTCTTCATTATCCACTAAGTGGGACGCAAACCGGGACAACTCAGCAAATTTAGCCTCATACTGCGACACGGTCATATTATTCTGTTCCAATTTGATGAACTCCACCTCCTTCATGTGACGAACACTTTCAGGAAAGTATTTGTCATTGAACAGCTCTTGGAACTTCTCCCAAGACATCTTCAGTGCGGCAGGTTGAGTACGCTTAATCGATTCCCACCAGTAATCTGCCTCTCCTCGCAACATAAAGGCGGCAAAGGGAACCTTTTGCTCCTCGGAGCATCCCAAGACATCAAATATCTTGGTAATCTGCTTTATCCATGTTTCCGCTATAAGTGGTTTTGGCTCTCCCTTAAACTCCGGTGGTCCCAGCTCCTTGAACTGTTTAGCGGTGACCATTCGAGAGTTTTCAGTGTTTCCACCTATATTTTGGACAGGAGCCGCTCTCGCCTGCTGTTGCATGAACTGCATAAAGTTTCTGAACATTCCACCAGTCATCATCTGGTCAGTGTTGTTGTTTGCATGAGGATTGTCACGTTCCTGATGCACATTATCCTGATTATTGATATGTGGTGAATCAACAGTCGCCTGTGCTCCATTGCTATTCTCAACATTCTCAGATGCCATTTTTAGATACTGCCACAAAATAAAAGTTAATTGATATGTCATATATTATCCTTATATTATGACCGACCAATTAAATACCATGCAAATAAACTTAGGTAGGTCATACTAGCGAAGGAATTCCCCGTCTCTCCCCTCCTAGTTCTATTCTCACATCTTAGCCAGTGATCATATCCCTAAGCTCTGATACCAACTGTGACGCCCCCAAAATTAGGTATACATCACCCATCTTGGGTCGTCAGATACATAGTACAGAATACAAATACAACTTACTAATACAACTGTCGTGTACAATACGACAAAACATAAACTGTGAGTTTGAATACAAATATTATCTTCTAGAGAGTATTCATACTCAAAAGGAGTCCTCATTACATTTATTAACACACTATTACATAGAATAGTGAGGACTACTAACTAATACTATCATTCGGACCATCACTCCGTTCCCCGACTTGCCCCAGCTACGTTCTCATTTCCTGAAGAGAACAGTGAAAGAAAGGGTGAGCTCAACTAGCCCAGTAAGAAATATTATGACTAAGATAATGCAGAATAAATTATCATTAGCCTTCAACAATGTTAAACTGATAAAATATAATAGACATCAAGTTTAACTGCAGCGGAATAAGCAATCCATTAAAAGAGTCAAGTAGAAAATAAACTCTACTATCTTTTATGATTTAAAAGGTTTTTCAACACTGTGATCGCTGGGACTCAGCTTAATAAAATAATCCACATCATCGAATCACCCCTGCACTACGGCCAAGGATATTCGTGTATTCATTAATGGTCATGATCATGCCAACAACTGTCCATCAATGCACTACGGGCCAATGAGGACTTTTACCACATCATTTGTAACATTACGGTCATGATTATACCGAATAATCCCTGGTCATAATCATACCAAGTCCATCTATGCACCACAGGCCACAGATGACTTTCAACATTTTATAAACATGAGGATGATGACAATGATATAAGAATTCAATAAAACAAGTTCAAGAATTAATTTATCCAAGAATTAACAAAGTCCAAATTGTCAACATGATACTGCTTTGTGGAGTAAAATTCAAGAATGCTTAGAAGAATATTTTCATGAAAAGATACTGGATAAAATACAATTATCAAGGATATTCCACAAATTTCATGGAGTATAGAAGTCAAAACTTAACCAACAGAGTATAATAAAGAATGGAATAACAAAAGAAATCACCATGCATGCGATAGACCGCACAGACAGGTTATTCCAACAGAATAATAAATAATGGAACCAGGTCCGGTGTAAAATACACGGACAGGATATTCCAACAGAATAATAATAAAGACGGAACCAGGTCCGGCGTAAACGCACAGACAGGATATTCCAACAGAATAATAATAAAGACGGAACCAGGTCCGGTGTAAAACACACAGACAGGATGTTCCAACAGAATAATAATAAAGACGGAACCAGGTCTGGTGTAAAACACACAGACAGGATATTCCAACAGAATAATAATAAAGACGGAACCAGGTCCGGTGTAAAACACACAGACAGGATATTTCAACAGAATAATAATAAAGACGGAACCAGGTCCGGTATAAAACACACAGACAGAATGTTCCAACAGAATAATAATAAAGACGGAACCAGGTCTGGTGTAAAACACACAGACAGGATATTCCAACAGAATAATAATAAAGACGGAACCAGGTCCGGTGTAAAACACACAGACAGGAAGTTCCAACAGAATAACAAAAAAATATCACCAAGTATAGGGTAGACCGCGTATACAGGTTATTCCAACAGAATAATAAGAAATGGAATAACAACAGTTCTCTTCATGAATAAGAAAGAATAACACCCCTTACTGTTTTAAAGAAGAACTGAAATAAGGAAATAGTTAAGTAGCAGAATACTCTTCTTCTCTCTCTATAGTTTCTCTCTATAGTTTCTCTCTCTAGAGTTCAGTGAATTCGTAAGAAATAATGAAGGAATGAGCTGCTATTTATAGAAAAATAGAATGCATAGTAACTAATCCATGAACGGTCCAGATTGATTACTTTAATCTGACGGTCCATATTTAAAGAAAAATCTTTTAAATAAAATATAATATATTCTATTTATAGAATAACTTTAATAAAGTATTCTGTTTTATATAAAAAGATGTTTCTGTTTTATTACGTTAATAATACGAATAAAACAAAACGTCATTATCGCTAAATAATTCATATTATTAACTGACAATAATTAAATCAAACTGAGTGACTTCTCACATAAGCATTAATAATCAATACCGTATGCTACTATGCAACCACACGTATTACTGTACTTTTACTACCGAGTAGTTCAACAGTATCAATGGTAAAACTTCCGCCGTTATTTTTAATAAAATATTTTTGTCGTTTTCTCAATCCGACAATAATTCCGTTGTGGAGTCCACCAATGATTGTGCCGTTTTACGAATATTCCCTGTTAAAACGAATATTTCTCAGCCAATCGAATATTATATAACAACTTGCGTACTTTGCAAAATTTATAAATATTACCCACAACTATAACATTATATCAAATTAACTCCATAATATTCCAAAATGATATTTATAGAAAATTCATCTTTATTTATAAAAGTTGGGGTCTTACAGTGTTGTTGTTTGCATGGGGATTGTCACCTTCCTGATGCACATTATCCTGATTATTGATATGCAGTGAATCAACAGTCGCATGTGCTCCATTGCTATTCTCAACATTCTCAGATGCCATTTTCAGATACTGCCACAAAACAAAAGTTAATTGATATGTCATATATTATCCTTATATTCTGACCGACCAATAAAATATCATGCAAATAAACTTAGATAGGTCATACTAGCGAAGGAATTCCCCGTCTCTCCCCTCCTAGTTCTATTCTCACATCTTAGCCATGGAACATATCCCTAAGCTCTGATACCAACTGTGACGCCCCCAAAATTAGGTATACATCACCCATCTTGGGTCGTCAGATACATGGTACAGAATACAAATATAACTTACTAATACAACTGTCGTGTACAATACGACAAAATATAACTGTGAGTTTGAATACCATTATTGTCTACTAGAGACTATACAAACTCAAAAAGAGTCCTCATTACAATTATTGTCACACTATTTAATAGAATAGTGAGGACTACTAATACTATCATCTGGTCCATCACTCCGTTCTCCGACTTGTCCCAGCTATATTCTCATTTCCTGAAGAGAACAGTGAAAGAAAGGGTGAGCTCAACTAGCCCAGTAAGAAATATTATGACTAAGATAATACAGAATAAATTATCATTAGCCTTCAACAGTGTTAAACTGATAAAATATAACGAACATCAAGTTTAACTGCAGCGGAACAAGCAATCTATTAAAAGAGTCAAGTAGAGAATAAAATCTACTATCTTTTAAAATTTAAAAGGTTTTTCAACACTGTTATCGCTGGAACTCAGCTTAATAAAATAATCCACATCATCGAATCACCCCTGCACTACGGCCAAGGATATTCGTGTATTCATTAATGGTCATGATCGTGCCAACAACTGTCCATCAATGCACTACGGGCCAATGAGGACTTTTACCACATCATTTCTAATATTACGGTCATGATTATACCGAATAATTCCTGGTCATAATCATACCAAGTCCATCTATGCACTACATGCCACAGATGACTTTCAACATTTTATAAACATGAGGATGATGACAATGATATAAGAATTCAATAAAACAAGTTCAAAAATTAATTTATCCAAGAATTAAAAGCGTCCAAATTGTCAACATGATACTGCTTTGTGGAGTAAAATTCAAGAATGCTTAGAATAATATTTTCATGAAAAGATACTGGATGAACCGCAATTATCAAGGATATTCCACTAATTTTATGGAGTATAGAAGTTAAAACTTAACCAACTGAGTATAATAAAGAATGGAATAACAAAAGAAATTACCCGGCATGCGATAGACCGCACAGACAGGTTATTCCAACAGAATAATAAATAATGGAACCAGGTCCGGCGTAAACGCACAGACAGGATATTTCGACAGAATAATAAATAATGAAACCAGGTACGGCGTAAACGCACAAACAGGATATTTTGACAGAATAATAACAAGACGGAACCAGGTCCGGTGTAAAACACACAGACATGATATTCCAACAGAATAACAGAAGAATGTCACCAAGTATAGGGTAGACCGCGTATACAGGTTACTCCAACAGAATAATAAGAAATAGAACAACAACAGTTCTCTTCATGAATAAGAAAGAATAACATCCTTTACCGTTTTAAAGAAGAACTGAAATAAGGAAGTAGTTAAGTAGCAGAATACTTTTCTTCTCTCTCTCTATAGTTTCTCTCTATAGTTTCTCTCTCTAGAGTTCAGTGAATTCGTAAGAAACAATGAAGGAATGAGCTGCTATTTATAGAAAAATAGAATGTATAGTAACTAATCCATGAACGGTCCAGATTGATTACTTTAATCTGACGGTCCATATTTAAAGAAAAATCTTTTAAATAAAATATAATATATTATATTTATAGAATAACTTTAATAAAGTATTCTGTTTTATATAAAAAGATGTTTCTGTTTTATTACGTTAATAATACGAATAAAACAAAACGTCATTATCGCTAAATAATTCATATTATTAACTGACAATAATTGAATCAAACTGAGTGACTTCTCACATAAGCATTAATAATCAATACCGTGTATTACTATGCAACCACACGTATTACTGTACTTTTACTACCGAGTAGTTCAACAGTAACAATGGTAAAACTTCTGCCGTTATTTTTAATAAAATATTTTTGTCGTTTTCTCAATTCGACAATAATTCCGTTGTAGGGTCCACCAATGATTGTGCCGTTGTACGAATATTCCCTGTTAAAACGAAAATTCCCCGACCAATCGAATATTATATAACAACTTGCGTACTTTGTAAAATTTATAAATATTACCCACAACTATAACATTATATCAAATTAACTCCATAATATTCAAAAATGATATTTATAGAAAATTCATCTTTATTTATAAAAGTTGGGGTCTTACAACGTGAATAGTAGCAGGTAAAGCCATCAGGTAGCAGGTTAGTCTGCTTTGGCATTCTAAGCATTTTTCTATAAATAGGTTGCTTAGTTAGAATTGAAAATCACACCAGAATCATCATAAGATTTTTCTCTCTATATTATCGAGTGTATTTTGTGAGTATTTAGATACTTTGAAAGTTGTTATTCAGTGCATATTTTCTTCAGCGTTATATCCGATATTTCAGCTAGAAGTACTGTTCTTTTGAGGTAAGGGATGTTATTTTCTTCGTAAATGATGTTATTTCGTTCAATATCATTATGCCAAAATATTAGTATAAAATTTTTATCTTTTTATGTCGAGATTACTATTTACGTATACGGCACTATTCACGTATACGGCACTATTCATGAATACGGTACTATTCACGAGTACGGTACTATTCACGAAGTATGATTTTTCTTGTAAAATTTTTACCTTTTTGTGTCGGGGTTACTATTCACGTATACGGTACTATTCACAAATACAACACTATTCACAGAAAAATTAAATTTTCTCTTCTTTGTCCAAGTTGTTTATTATGGTTACTATCTTTGATTGTATCCATGTTATGATCTTCATTCTTGAATTTTTCTCCACAATTGATTATTATGAAGTATTTTTAAACTTGGATGAACTAAAGTACGAATCCCTAATCTTTGTCCTTTTTTCTCACTAGATTCATTTTTTTAAAATATTTTTTATCATCTTCTGTCCTAAATGATGATATAACTAAATATCTTTGGCCTGTAGTGCAAAGATGAATGATTACCTGATGAATATCTTTGGCCCATAGTACAAAGATGGACAGTTGTTGAGATGAGCATGACTAACTGGTGATATAATTAATGAATATCTTTGGCCCATAGTGCAAAGATGAATATTTGATTCAAGATGTATATTGATTGATGTTACAGAAATAAAATATTGATGATGGACTTTTAAATTCATAGATGATAATAGATTTCATTCTCTACTTAAACTCTTCTAATGAATTGTTATTTTCGTTGTGAATATTGATCTAAAATTGGTTGTCTATTATATTTTATCTGATTTATTGAAGACTAACGATAATTTATTGTACATTATCTTAGTCATAATATTATTTACTGGGCTAGTTGAGCTCATCTTTTTCCTTTTTGTTCTATTTTTCTTCTCAGGAGGCGAGGATATAGCGGGAACTAGTCGGGGTGTAGAGTGATGGGTCCAGACAGTTGTTTTAGCAGTCCTCACTATTTTATAAAATAGTGTGATAATAATTATAATAAAGACTCCTTTTGAGTTTGAATATTATCTATTAGACAATATTTGTATTTAAACTCACAGTATATGTGTTGTCGTATTTTGCACGACAATTGTAATAATGAAGTTGTAGTTATTTTCTGTACCATGTATTTGGCGACTCAGAATGAGTGATGTATACCTATTTTAGGGGCGTCACAATTACAAAGACACATTTTATGGAGCTATGAAGAAATTCAAATTGACAATCGCACATTACACACACAAAGCCTATAAATTTTTGACCATGGAATCCGCAGATTCTGTTAGCCAAAATATAATTTTGGAGTCTAGAGATGTTGAGTTCTTTGAGAATTCTTCCTTTAGGAAAAGGTCAAGAGAAGACACTGATAAAGATGATTAAGAAATAGTTCATCATGGAACAAATTATGAAATGGAACTTACTACATCTACTGAAGAAATAGAACCAAGAAGAAGCAAAAGAGCAAGGATAGAAAAATTCTATGACCCTGATTTTTACATGTACCTAGTAGAAGGAAACATGGATGCCATTATTTCTTCTAATATTTTTGTGACTGAGCATGATTCTAGTGATAGATATTCATTGACTTTTAGAGAAGCTATGTCCTCTCAAGATTCAGGTTTTTGGCAAAAAACCATTAATGATAAAATGAATTCTATTATGGGTAACAAACTTGGGCCTTGGTGGATTTACCTCCTAGTTGTAAACCCATTGGCTGTAAATGGATCTTTAAAAAGAAAAGAAAATCATATGGATCCATTGATAAGTATAAAGCTAGATTGGTAGCCAAAGGTTTTAAGTAAAAAGAAGGAAATGATTACTTTGATACTGTTAGTTTCCAGAGGCACAATAGTTATCTAAAAGGGGGTTGAATAGATATTTTAAATTCTTTTCGAAATACTTTGTTAGTTTTGATAATGATTTAAACAGAGCAGAATTCAGATTTGTTTGTTCTCCCTTTAAGATATAGTAAGTTAATAAGAGTGAAGCAGTTATGACAGTTATAGCAGTTATAGCAAGAATGTAAGAGACAACAATTTTAAGTGGTTCAGAGCACTTAAATCTCCTAGTCCACTCTTCTACTCCTCGAGTAGAAAATCCACTAAGGATATCTTTACACTTTCTGAATCTCACAGATTCCTTCAAGACCAACAGTCTTGGCACTTCTCAGTTCACTTTTGAATTCTTCAAGTCCAGCAGACTTGGTTCTTCACAATTCACTTAGAACTCTTCAATTCCTTCTGACTTGGAACTTCTTACTTCACTTGTTAGTAGTTGAGTTCTTTTGTGGTGCTACTCAGTTGTCGTTAAGCTTGTGTTCGAAAGAACTAAGTAGCTGAGCAAGCTTTCTCTTTCAGATCGTAGAGTTGAGCGTTGATTGTTCTTCGGCATTTTTGTTCAATGCTTGTTTGGTTCTATCATCTACTGATGTTTTGCATATATGAGATCTTTGAAATGTATCCATTGAAGACATCCGTTAAAACATTAAATGTATTTGACATTTCTGAGCTTTGATAGAGACTTTTTACACAACTTCTGATTTGCAGTCTGGCCCACTGACACAGCAGACTGTTGTCTCACCTAACACCTGAAAAGATGTTTTCTGCTGACCCATAGTACTTTTCTTAGCTTCTTCAATACGCTTCTTTGTTGTATACTAAGGATGACTGTTGACATTGGGACTGCCGAAAACTTCAACGTCTATAATCCATTCCACATTTGTTAAGATTTATTCTTTAAACAAATGGGCACGGCTCGATGCTTCTGATGCAGATAGATGATACTATACGATTCTGATTGTGGTGTCTAGCCACCTTGGTGCTTGATCTGATACTAGCAAATGAGAACACTACGATTTCTCTTAAGTGCTGGCACACTACGATCTTCACTTGCCTGTCTTGTAGACTCTACGCTTCTGAGAGAACACTACGATCTCTGAGTTGGCTAGGCAGGTATTAGGACCACTCTACGATTATGGGAGAGGCCCTTCAAAGTAGACACACTACGATTCTTGATGCTCTACGTTTTTGCCTTGACTTCTGCAATCTCTTGATTAGCTTAATAGACTACAATTCTGTTGAAGACTATCTATTACATCTCTGGATATAGATCAACCTAACAACTTTGATCTCTTCATCTATACATTCATTTACAGAATGATGAACATTAAAATCTCATATCAATTAACAATTTTGATCTATCACTAAGTCCTTGTACATATAATCATGAATACTTACTTTCAACATTAAATTTAAATGTGAAATCTCCCAACAATCTCTCCCTATTTGATGTTGACATAATCAAAAAGATTTTTGTCATGATTATCAATTTTTAGATGCAGTTGCAAGAAGGTAAATATGACTTAGTGTTTCAGTGAGCAACTAAAATTTCTAGAGAATAAACATGAATTTATTGATGTTTGTAAAGACAGATATTACAGTTAAGCTTAGTTACATCAATAAGAGTTGAGTTTCAACTTATCTCTATTTCTTTTGCCTTTTATTCCTTAGAGGATTGGCATATTCTTCAGCTTTCCTTCTCCAGCTGACTTCATTTCTATATGCTATATCTTCCAGCTCGCTTTAACTTAGCGGTTCATTATTCTCGTGTCTGTTCATGAACGCAGGATCTCTAAGCATAGGTGTGTAGTTGTTGCACCTTGTGAGATGGGCTCTTGACTTCTTATTGGTTGAGCCATGAGAATTCGTTACTATTTAGGTCGTGGAGTCTGGTAGCGAGGCTTTCCTGCAGGAGGGCTCATTGACGATTGAGCGATGAATGTGTCTCTGCCTCTGCCCTTTTCTTTCTCTCCTTTCCCTTTATCCTCCCCCTTTACGTCAGCATCAAGGGTTCGAATATCTTCAAATAGGCAAGTCATGCCTTGTACAAGTTCGTTGAGCGGATCCTTGGATTGAGCAAGGTCTTCACGGTTTTCATAAATTAGAGAATCAATTTGAGCTTTCCTCTTTTGGAGAATGGCCAAGACATATTCGGTCTGTTTCATTTGGCCTATTAAGAATCCTTGGAATTATTTCATTACAGTTCGTAGACTCGTGAGACTTTCCATTATGAGTTTGTTCTGGGATTCCTAAGTATTCTACAAGACAAGAACTGCTTCCCTGTGTTTCTTAGCAGCTTGGAAGTGGATTTGATCCCTTTTATTGATACTCTGAATCATTTCCTTTATAATCTCCCGAAGCTTCTTTGACAGCTCAGAGCTTAGGTTGCTTGGGAGAGTGTTGACAACATCGATCAAGTGAGTCAGCCTTAGGTGAACAAGGTCTGAGTGAACTTCAAGGTCTTCTTGTATGTCATTGGTCACCTTCTTGGATACTTCAGACAACTCTGTTTTGGTTGGAAGATCTGATATGAGCTCAAGGAGTTGCTGATTATTTAGAGGAGTGGCTCTTGTGTATTGATCTTGCATAGTGTAGAGAACAAGATCCAGATTAAAGTAGTCATTTGTTGATAAGGAAGGGATATCTGATGGAGGGGCTGGTGTGAGGGGTTGAGCTTCAGGAGGAGGTGACTCTTTATCTTGAGCAGGTGACTCTACGATTGGATTTGGATCAGTAATTGTAAAGTGAGAGATAATAGGAGATTGGATCAAGTTAAAGTTGGGCACATTTGGTTCATCAGTTACAGAATGTTGGTTCTGTAACTGGAAATTTATTGAGTAGATTAAGTGTTACTTCCAACCATCTTGGCCACTCATAGAATTGGCTAACGGTTGATGGTGGACCATGATCATTCATGAAAGATATGGGGATAGATATTATCTCATGCCCATTTTTTGAAGAGGAGCCATTGGTGATCAGCTTTCGGGCAAAGTTGAGGTTGCCTGGGAATCCATGAGCTAGCACAGAGATTGCTGGATAGGCTTTGAAGGTCCAGAACATGTGATCCCAGGAGTTGGGAATTTGAGCTCTGTGAAAGGGCATCATAGGTAAATAGAAGAATAATTGATTGTAGTTGGCTCTCCTATAACCATCACAGCCCATAGCTATAATCTCAACTTCATCATCATCTTCTTCTTCTCTGTCTTCATGTGAAGTTTTCACTACATCGATTACCTTCACTTGACTTCCTTGCTCTTCTGCTCTCTCAACCTCCATAGCTTCACTCATTTCCACTTCTACAGTTTCTGAAGCTAGAATCTCTTGAGGGACTGAGGAGGATTCAGGATGATCTTTTGGCAGTTCTTCCTCAGCTGCAGCCTTTTCTGACATAGGGACTTCACGAGGCTCCCCCTCAATTCGATCATTCATTTGCATTTCAAACAGCTCCCCCTCAGCTAGAGCATTCTCTAGTATAAGAACTTCAGGCAGCTCTCCCTCAACTTGAGCTGTGTTATTTTTACTTGCTTCGGATTGCCCCTTCTCAGCTTCGGGTAACCCTTTTTCAGCAGCCATCTTTCTGTCTTCTTCTTTTAACACTCCTTCATTGACGAGGATGTACTTCTTGACCAGTTTTTTCCTTGGTTTTCTAGGCTGAGCCACAGCCTCAGCACCTTCTTCAGTTTCAACTCTGAATGGTTGATCAGCCTGAGAAGCTATTGCAGCATCCTCTTCGGGAGTGGTATCAAGTTTGGGCTCTACGATCGGTAGAGACTCTACGATCGAATAGAAAGAGTGCTTCTTTGACTTGTGACTGCGTTTTCCCTTCTTAAGCAGCTGAGAGATGATAGCTCTATCTTCATCTTCCTCAGACTGCTATTCTTTCCTCTTCAAATTCCTCAGAGTTTTAGTGCCAGAACACTCTTAAGGTGTATCAGTAGTTGAACCTTAAGGCTCATCTGCCATTTGAACCTTCATTCTCTTACCCTTGCTTTTTCTGACCAAAGCAATGGGTTCCTCCTTATTGATTTCTTCTTCTTCTTCTGCAGTTTCCCTTAGAACTGACATACTTCCTGGAATCTCGATCTCCTTTACATCACCAGTTCTTCCACTAGACTCAGACATCATCTTGACATTTTCTGCTGGATTTCTTTTCCAGTTCTTAAACAGCTGCTGGGTCATCCTTCTGTTTGGATTGATGGATTCTCCTTCATTATCCCCAATCTTATCTCCCAATGCTAACTATAGGATGATGCTTATAAATCACCCGTAGAGCATCTTTCTAGAGCCCTTTGACTTCTTCGAACTGAGTATCCATTTTCCAATCCAATCGATGAGTAAGGCTCCATAGTTGAGTTGAATCCCACAACTGATTGTTGTCATGAGCTTAAGTTGCACTTCGTTCACCGAGTCATGGCCAGAGCTCTTACAACATATGTATTTCCCAACAATGTCAGCCAAAAACTCATACCTTTAGGGGAATTCTTTCTTTTTGTACCATTTGACAGTCGAAAACTTCTTGTGATGCATCTTCTTCAGTCCTTCATGAAAATTGATGCCCTCTATAAATGGAAATCCTTTCGATTTGAAACCTAGGGCTAGGTTTATATCCTCAACTTTGAGTTTAATTTTCACGTTCTTAACCCTTGTGGTGATAACATCGTTCTCAAACATTCTATTTCTGTAGAACTCTTTTACCAGCTTAGGGATGGTACCCAGAGCCTCTTCAAGACCAGCTTTCTTCAATAGAGCCAAAATCTTTTAAAATTTAGAGTCAGTTGTCTTGAATTTGTCGAAGCACAGTCTGTAACTAGTGATAAAATTTAAAGCCGTCATTGATCTCTTTGTACTGAGGTTGATTGAGCTTTTCGGAAAGCTAGGGTTTCTTCTTGTAAAGAGAAAAAGGGAGTAAGAGGAATGAGCTTTTTGAACTTCTGATTTCAAAAAGATATCTTTAAACTGTACTTGTAACTTCCCTCCTTTCGATCTGCTTAGTGGGGTATGTGTCAAGTTCTGCTTGGCTCCACGATTTTAACATGCTTGGAAAATACTGGTTTGCCCTTAGCTCCTCCTGAGCTAATGTATTCCTTGGGATGACTATAATCGTCGACGTAGCACTACGGTCATTGAGGTAGTCTTTACGATCGTTGAGTCTGCACTGCGATCGTTGAGTCCATTGCTGAATTTGCTCTACGAACATTGTCTGCCCTGGTCCTTGTGATAAATTCTGACTGAGCATTCCTTCCGAATCAAGATAGCTCAGGAAGGGCCAATCTCTTAGAAGGATATAAGGATTAGGTTTGTCCCTGAAGCGCTTGATTGAGAGATTACTTGAATTTGTTGAAGATGCAGTCATCACAGAATACTTCTTAGCCATGTCGAGGAGACTCTACGATCGTGGTCTTTCATGTCACGGCAACTCTACAATCGTGGACTTTCTTTAGTCATCTTTACGATTTTGAACATAGCCTTTATATCTACATGGTTAGCATAAACTAGATCATAGATTTTATGGTTGTAGATTTAGCATGCCTAACTCACTTATCAATTTATTAAATCTGGATTCATCTAGAGGCTTTGTAAAAATATCAACAAGTTGATTTTCAGTAGGGATATATTGTAAAGATATGGTTCCATTTTGTATATGATCCCTAATAAAATGATATCTTATTTCTATATGCTTAGTCCTAGAATGCATGACAGGATTGTGTTTTATTGTTATGGTACTTGTGTTGTCACAATGAACAGGTATAGGTTTGAAATCAAACCCATAATCTGCTACCAGATTTTTCATCCATAAGATTTGAGCACAACAGCTGCCAGCAGCAATGTATTCAGCTTCTACAGTTGAAGTAGATACTGAGTTTTGCTTCTTGCTAAACCAGGACACAAGTATATTTCCTAGCAACTGACAGGTGCCACTGGTACATTTTCTGTCTATTTTGCAACCTGCAAAGTCAGTATCTGTATATCTTGTTAGATCAAAGGAGAACTCCTTGGGATACCAAAGTCCCAAGTGAGGTGTACCCTTGAGATACCTGAAAATCCTTTTTACTGTAATTAAGTGTGACTCCTTAGGATTAGCTTGAAATCTAGCACATATGCATGTTACAAACATTATATCTGGTCTACTGGCAGTTAGATATAGAAGAGAGCCAATCATACCTCTGTATTAAGTTATATCAATACTTTTACCTTTTTCATCTTTGTCAAGCTTGGTTGCTAGAGCTATTGGAGTTTTCATGGGAGAAGTTGATTCCTTGCCATACTTTTTAAGTAATTATTTAATGTATTTGGCTTGGTTTAGGAAGATTCCTTCATCAGTCTGCTTTACTTGCAGTCCAAGAAAAAAGTTCAGCTCACCCATCATGCTCATTTCAAACTTTCTCTGCATAAGCTTGGGAAATCTCTTACATAATTTTTCATCAATAGAGCCAAAGATAATGTCATCAACATATATTTGAATTAATAAGACTTTATTTTTATGCTTTCTAAGAAATAATGTGGTATCTACTCTACCTCTAGTGAACCCATTTTTAATAAGAAAGTTAGTTAGTGTTTCATACCATGCTTTAGGTGCTTGTTTAAGACCATATAAGGCTTTGTCTAATCTATAAACAAAATTAGAGAGAGTTGAATTGATGAAAGCTGGAGGTTGCTCTACGTATACTTCTTCTTGAAGTTCACCATTCAGGAATGCACTTTTGACATCCATCTGAAATACTTTAAATTTCATGTGAGCAGCAAAGGCAAGGAATATTCTGATGGCTTCTAGTCTGGCAACAGGTGCAAAGGTTTCGTCGTAGTCAATGCCTTCTTCTTGAAAGTAACCTTTGGCCACTAGTCTTGCTTTATTCCTTGTTATTACTCTATCTTCATCCATCTATTTTCTGAAGACCCACTTGGTGCCAATGACTAGATGGCTCCTTGGTCTTGGAACTAATCTCCATACTTTGCTTCTTTTAAACGGATTTAGTTCCTCTTGCATGGCTTCTATCCAACTGGAGTCTTCCATAGCATCTTTTATTTTCTTGGGTTCCATTTGTGATAAAAAGCTTAGATAGAAACACTCATTCTGGGTGGTAGCTCTTGTCTTGACTCTTGTATTTGGATCTCCAATGATTAAGTCTTGAGTGTGATCTTTTGCCCATTTGTTTGCTATTGGAATATATGTCCTGACTCCTTCTTGTCTGAGACCTTCAAGATCAATTTCTGCTTCTTGATGTGGAGGTTCCTTGTCTTGTGTAGTTCTCTCTACGATCTCATTTCTTTGCTCGACGATTTCATTGTCTGGAACTACGATCGTGGTGTCAAGCTCGACGACCTCGTTCGTAGTGTCTGAACTGTCGTTCATATTGTCTAGAGACACTGTTTTGTCCAAGTCTGTTTCATCAAAGATGATGTGAATCGAGACTTCAACACTCAGCGTCTTCTAGTTGAACACTCTGTAGGCCTTACTATCGGTAGCATATCCAAGAAAGATTCTTTCGTCTGACTTGGGTTGGAACTTTGTCAGATACTATTTCCCATTATTGAGAATGTAGCATTCATAACCGAATACATGAAAGTAGCTAAAAATTGGCTTCCTTCCTTTCCACAGTTCGTAGGGAGTCTTCTTTATCGTAGAGTGTATGAGCGATCTGTTCTAAATGTAGCATACAGTATTGACAGCTTCTGCCCAGAAATATTCAGGCAGATGGGCTGCTGCTAGTAGAGTTCTTCCAGCTTCTATCAACGTTCTGTTCTTTCTCTCAGCTACTCCATTTTGTTGAGGAGTTCGTGGAGCTGAGAAGTTGTGACCGATGTCATTGTCTGTGCAGAACTAGTTCATCTCTAAGAAGTCAAATTCTCTGTCATGATCACTCCTTATGGCCTTGATTTTCACCCCTTTCTCGTTCATCACTGATAAGTAGGTTTTATACCTACTTATCCGGTATCTATTACTTGAATTAGTTGCTTAAACCTATGCTTTGTAGTTACTTTGCATGCATTGTGTGTTCATTTCATACATTTTATGTTATTTTGTAGGCTATGACACAATTTTGGCATGAGAAAGTAAGGAAAAACAATTCAAACATATTTTAGACTAAAATATGCAAACAAATTCAAAAAGGAAAGATTGTTGGGCTTTTAACACCAAGTTGGATGCATGTTCTTGGCTTGGAACTTAGATTATATTATAGAGCTTCTTCTTAGCTTTCTGAAACATCTTGAATCATCCCAATCAGAGTTCGGATGCGAAAGTTATGGCCTTTTTATTAACAAAGATCAAAGTTCAAAAGTTGTCCTGCTTGTAATTAACATAGCATCTACTTCAAGCCTGATTTCTGCCTTGATCTATACTGAATCTGTCAATTGTCAAAGAATGAAAGTTGTAGATCTCGTCGATATCTTCGATTTTATAGGTGGCAAACCCCGTAACTCCTAGCGGATCAAAAGTTATGCCTGTTTTACCAAAGGACGTCGCATCAGAAAATAAAGCAGCGCAGGGCGCGCCGGGCCAGCAGAATTTCTGCTACAGTAGCGCGGGGCGCACCCAAATTAGCCTAGGAGCAGCGCTGGGTGCGCCGATCAGCGGGGGGGAGAGTTAATTTGGGTGTTATGTTGTCCAATTTGAGCTAGGATAGGATTGTAAGATGCCTAACTTGTTAGGGTATCCATTAGAACTATAAATACTTGATTTTAACTTGGATTGGGAGGCTAGTTTTGAAGGATTCCATGAGATTATATTAAATTAGATTATGAGCAAAACCCTAGTTCTTATTAGAGTTGGAGATTGAAGTAACTTGGAGACCATTGAAGATCAAGAGCGGGAGCTTGAGGAAGATGAAGATTTGCTGACAACAGATTTATTCTTTACCCTATTCTTATTTTTGTCTTTTAATGTGTATTCAAGTGTGGATTCTTAGTTTTAATTCAATGAACTAATTCTTTGTTTGAGATTATAATGGATCTTATTGTGTAGTTTATTTTAATATGCTTCGTTATCAATTATTATGTTCTATTATGAGGATTGTCTATTGTGATTTGAACTTAATTGTTTAATTGATTGGCCATCAATTACCATGATAATCTATATGAACTCGAGAGATGAAGTTTAGATTTAGATCTGATCATGATAGCATGTGTTTGTGATTTCTGCATAGATGGAATTCATGATTCGTGTTTAGGATAGAGATATGCCTTTACGCCATATGTAATCTTATAGAGAACTTGTGCTTTAAATCCTTTTTAATTGTAATTCACATAGAGATATAGTGAATTAGTTAATTAGGATGTCTTGCTTAATTCTATCATCTGTGGATTTAAGCGAGTATGGGTATTATGCATCGAGAGGTGGTTTTATCTGCTTTAGTGTTCTTGATTAATAATTCAGGATAGAAAATAATTGATGAGAAGTGTGTTAACTTAAATGAAGCAATAAGTGAAGTTGTGATCTTAAATCTCCGTAATCTGATTTTTAATTAGTGGAAATTGGAATTAGTATAATTAAATAATTTAATTTATATAATTTGAAATTCATTCGTTTAAATAAGATTGAGTTGGTTACGGGTTAGTACTTGGTGATTTTTATTAAACAATTCCTCGTGGAAACGATACTCTACTTTCACTTTATTACATGTTGACCACGTATACTTGCGTGTTATACGTAACTAGATTTTATCCAACAAGTTTTTGGCGCCGTTGCCGAGGAATTAGTTTAATATTTTTTGCCAATATTAGCTTTAACCAAATTAGTCTTACTTTAAACAATTTTTCTTTCTTTCTTTTTATTTAATTCTCTTCTTATTTTTTTTCTTTCTTTTCAGGTACAATGGATGGATGCAATTATCAATGGCCATACACGAACATGACTCAACTAAGGGAAACAGGGATTGATGGACTTAATATATTTTTTGTAGAGTCATTACAAATTGAGGCAAATTCGAAGACGTTGGAGGTTATCGCAGCCCAATGGAGTTGAAGGATGGCAAACATGACTCAACTAAGGGAAACAGAGATTGATGGACTTAATGTATTTTCCACAATATCAGCACAGATTGAAGAACTTTCGAGGATGTTGGACGTTATTGCAGCCCAAAGGAGTCGAAGGATGGCAGTTACGTGTCACTATTGTGCTGGCAACCATCAAAGTCATCAATGCACTGTTAGTTTTGAATCGATACAATATAGTGGTGATTACCTCAACAACTATGTTGAACCTAACTATCACCAAGATTGGGGGTATCACTCGGATTCTTCATGGAGTTACAATTATGATGACCAACATTGCGCTCTAAATCCATCATACACACCGGAATTTTCATGTCCACCTCCAGTGCCACAAGAAGAAGATAATTCAAGGCTGGAGGAAGCATTGTCCGAGATCAGAGCGACAAATGAGGAGTGGCGAATTAATCAAGAGAGGTCAAATCAAAATCTAAGGAGGGAAATTCAAAATCTTGAGAATCAGATGGAGCAAATAACTAGAGCCTTAAATAACCACCCTCCAAACACTAGGCTTTATGACATAGATGACGAAACTGACGGAGAACCCGAACCGAATCTGCGACTGGATGAGCTACAGGATATCGAAAGTGTGGAGACAATTGGGGATAATGAAATAGAGGTTGACGAAGATCTAAATGGGTCTCCACCAAAGATCAAAGAGTCAGTCAGATTTGCAAAATTATGCCCACTTGGTAGTCATGTCGTCGATGAAGCTCTTGATGACAAAAAAGTGAGTACAATTTTGAATCCATGGTGGGACAAGAAAGAAAAGATAGATGAAGAACCCATGGTGTGTGACAAGCTTCCATTCCCCAAAGTGATTGTTGATCGATTTCGCAATCAATGAATACGTGCAAGTATACACGGTCAACAAGTAATAAAGTGTTAAAAAAAAGTATCGTTCACACGAGGAATTATTTAATAAAAATTACCAAGTACTAACTCTTAACCAAATCAATTTTATTTAAACAACTGTAAATTGTGATATTTCTAATTAAGAAAAATAAATTAACTAAATAAACTAGATTACTTTATAAATGAATTTCAAATAAATAAAGATCAAGACTACAATATCCCCAATTATGAGCTATAAATCAATTATCCCAATTATTACGCCACCTGAATTGTTAACAGGAATTCTAGTTGTTAAAAGCCCTTTCCCAAGTGAACAGATAACTTTTATTCAATTTAATTAATTTTGCGATATTCCTATGCAGAATAATTGAACCAAATTCGTTAAGTTCCAATTCTCAATTCGTTACATGCAGTGAACATATATTCCTATTCAATTCACGACCCTAATTATTCATCTCATACAAATAATTAAGCATACATGTTATCATGTCCAGTTCCAACCCTAGATTTCATCTCTCGAATCCTTCTAGAGTAACACGGTAATTATTGGCCAAATAATTAATCGAAAACGCACAAGACATAATAAACAATTCACCTTGACATAAATAATTGGAATAAATTAGATATTTAATTCATAGACATAAAAGGTTCAATTTATAGTCTTAATAAAAGAAATTTAGTTCATTATTATTGAATTAAAATCAAGAATCCATAACTGAATAAATATTAAAAGATAAAAGTAAGAGAAGAGTGAAGAATAAATCTGTTGTCAGCAAATCCCCATCTTCCTCAAGCTCCTGCTCTTGATCTTCAATGGTCTCCAAGTTGCTTCAATCCCCAAAACTAATAAGAACTAGGATTTATGTTCTAATCTAATGGAGTGTATCTCTAATCTAATCTATCTAATCTCCCTTTATTTTATGTCTTACATCATGTATTTATAGGATACAAGTCCAATTTTTAGCTTAGGAACAAACTCAATCCAATTTGGAGTCAAAAAAGTGTCAAAATTCGCCCCAAAATGCGTCCAAGCTTGACCAGGCTCTTCCCCAATGCCCTAGCACTGTTCACGGCACTGGAAAACTGCTCCCTAGCACCCCCGCGCTGGGAATAAGCTTGAAATGGGCGCCCCCGCGCTAGGGCTAGTTTGAGAATTTTCTGCTCCAACGTCCTTTGGGAAAATGGTCATAATTTCTTCGTCTAAACTTCGATTTTGATGATTCAAGATGTTCCGGATAGAGGAGACGTAGATCTATAACTTTCATTCTTTGAGTTTTTTGAAATAAGGTCCGGAGCAATGCTGAAATTGGCTTTTAAGTGACTGCTATGTAAATGGTAAGCCGAAAACGCGAATCTAGCAACCCCAAGCGTCGATCCAAGTAACTTTTGTCCCAAATCCTACAAAACAACATAAAACATGCATGGATAGAATAAATACTTAAAAACATCCAAAAGATTAAGCTCAAACATATTCAATTCATGGGTATAAAACTCACTCATCAAATACCCCCAAACTTAAATATTTGATTGTCCTCAAGCAAAAATACAAAAGAACTAAAAATAAACAACGTAACTCAACTACATGAATGCATATGTATGATCCACTTCCTAATATACCTACGAACCCAGTAATAAATCCGTATAATATATAGCAACAGGCCTCAAAGATACCAATGATACTCAAACAATATGTTCAATCAAGTCAAAGTCCATAACTCTAACCAGTTAGTCAATCCAAACCTGTCACCCATGTTGTGCGTGCGTGCTTGTTAACAATTCTAACCAATCACAGTTCAAAATAATCACATAACAAACTTCTTACAAGAAAATTTTCAGTTCCAATTCAATTACTTTTGTGAACATGACAACTCTGGTTAAAACTAAGCAAATACCAAGTATAAGGGTAAATACATGATTTATTTCTAACTTTATTCAACCACGAGGGCATTTTTGCTCTTTTTCGTGTTTTATTCATTTATTTTTCTCATAGCTGTGCAATGTCTTATTCCCTTAGGCTTTTCAATGCTACCTTAACGAGCTTTCGACCAACGACTCCCAGACCATTAAGACCTTAGGGCGCTAAGTGTAAAGACAATCCCCTCGTGCTTACTTACTCAAGTAACAAAGGCCACAAAACTAGACAAGCATGCCACAGTTGTGACGCCCCCAAAATTAGGTATACATCACCCATCTTGGGTCGTCAGATACATAGTACAGAATACAAATACAACTGATTAATACATCTGTCGTGTACAATACGACAAAACATAAACTGTGAGTTTGAATACAAATATTATCTTCTAGAGAGTATTCATACTCAAAAGGAGTCCTCATTACATTTATTAACACACCATTACATAGAATAGTGAGGACTACTAACTAATACTATCATTCGGACCATCACTCCGTACCCCGACTTGTCCCAGCTACGTTCTCATTTCCTGAAGAGAACAGTGAAAGAAAGGGTGAGCTCAACTAGCCCAGTAAGAAATATTATGACTAAGATAATGCAGAATAAATTATCATTAGCCTTCAACAATGTTAAACTGATAAAATATAATAGACATCAAGTTTAACTGTAGCGGAACAAGCAATCCATTAAAAGAGTCAAGTAGAAAATAAACTCTACTATCTTTTATGATTTAAAAAGTTTTTCAACACTGTAATCGCTGAGACTCAGCTTAATAAAATAATACACATCATCGAATCACCCCTGCACTACGGCCAAGGATATTCGTGTATTCATTAATGGTCATGATCATGCCAACAACTGTCCATCAATGCACTACGGGCCAATGAGGACTTTTACCACATCATTTGTAACATTACGGTCATGATTATACCGAATAATCCCTGGTCATAATCATACCAAGTCCATCTATGCACTACATGCCACAGATGACTTTCAACATTTTATAAACATGAGGATGATGACAATGATATAAGAATTCAATAAAACAAGTTCAAGAATTAATTTATCCAGGAATTAACAACGTCCAAATTGTCAACATGATACTGCATTGTGGAGTAAAATTCTTAGAAGAATATTTTCTTGAAAAGATACTGGATGAAACGCAACTATCAAGGATATTCCACAAATTTCATGGAGTATAGAAGTCAAAACTTAACCAACTGAGTACAATAAAGAATGGAATAACAAAAGAAATCACCATGCATGCGATAGACCGCACAGACAGGTTATTCCAATAGAATAATAAATAATGGAACCAGGTCCGGCGTAAACGCACAGACAGGATATTCCGACAGAATAATAAATAATGGAACCAGGTCCGGTGTAAAACACACAGACAGGATATTCCAACAGAATAATAATAAAATGGAACCAGGTCCGGTGTAAAACACACAGACAGGATGTTCCAACAGAATAATAAACGGAACCAGGTCCGGTGTAAAACACACAGACAGGATGTTCCAACAGAATAATAGAAGAATGTCACCAAGTATAGGGTAGACCGCGTATACTGGTTATTCCAACAGAATAATAACAAATGGAATAACAGAAGTTCTCTTCATGAATATAAAAGAAATAATATTCCCTACCTTAAAAGAACTGAATATTGGAAAAGTGATGTAGCAGAATACTTTTAGTCTCTCTCTCTCTTATTCTCTCTATACTTTCTCTCTCTATAGCTTGAATGAATTCGTGAAAAATAATGAAGCCCTAGGCCTCTATTTATAGAAAAACTGAGGGTGGCTCTTGGTCTTAACGAAGGGTCAAATGACTCTTGGTCTTAACGAAGGGTCAAATGACTCTTGGTAATATTGAAGGGACAACTACTATTGACGAAAGTAATTACTATTGACCAAGGTAAATACTATTGACGAATGTAATTACTATTGACCAAGGTAAATACTATTGACGACGGTAATTACTATTGACGACGGTAATTACTATTGACGACGGTAATTACTATTGACCAAGGTAAATACTATTGACGACGGTAATTACTATTGACGACGGTAATTACTATTGACAAAGAGACTCTTAGATGATAACATATGGCCCCCCATAAAATAACCAAACTTACCACAACGTCTCAATAATATAACATATTATACAGATGATACTATGACAATAATTTAAGAGATATGATGCAGCAATTACTGTAGCAATAATTGAGTATAGCTGAGTGACTTCTCACGTAAGCATCAATAATCAATACCGTGTGCTACTATGCAACCACGCGTATTACTGTACTTTTACTACCGAGTAGTTCAACAGTTTTAACGGTTTTAACGGTAACACCTCAGCCGTTATTTTTATAGAAAGATAATTCTGTCGTTTTCTCAATCCAACAATAATTCCGTTGTGGGGTCCACCAATGATTGTGTCGTCGTACGAATATTCCCCGACAAAAAGAATATTCTCCGACCAAACGAATATTTTATAACAACTTGCTTACTTTGCAAAATTTATAAATATTACCCACAACTATAACATTATATCAAATTAACTCCATAATATTCAAAAATGATATTTATAGAAAATTCATCTTTATTTATAAAAGTTGGGGTCTTACAACCTCCCCTTCTTATGAAATTTCGCCCTCGAAATTAGGGTACGTACCTGGTATGTCGAAGAGGTAAGGATACCTTGATTTCATTTCTGATTCTAACTCCCAAGTCATTTCCTCAACATCGTGGTTTTTCCACAAAACTTTGACTTGAGGTATAACCTTGGAGCGTAGAATATGTTCCTTCTTATCCAAGATTTGAACAGGAACTTCTTCATACGTCAAATCCTCCGCTATTTCGTCCGGTTCTAACTCAATAATGTGGTTCGGGTCTTCCACATATTTGCGTAACATGGATATGTGGAAAACGTTATGAACACGAGACATACTTGGCGGTAAAGCGAGTCTATAAGCCACAGTTCCTACTCGATCGAGGATTAAAAATGGACCGATGAATCGAGGATTTAGCTTTCCTCTCTTTCCAAATCTCGTAACTCCTTTCCATGGAGCAACACGTAAGAACACATGATCTCCTACATCAAATTCCACGTCCTTTCGATGAAGATCAGCATAACTCTTTTGTCGATCTTGTGAGGTTTTTATACGTTGTCGGATCGTTTGAATCTTTTCTGTAGTCATACGTACCAACTCCGGTCCCAACAACGTTGCTTCGCCCACCTCATCCCAGCATACTGGAGAACGACATTTTCTTCCATACAATGCTTCGAATGGAGCCATGCCAATACTTGCTTGATAACTGTTGTTGTAGGAAAACTCCACCAATGGTAAGAACTTGTCCCAACTTCCCTTGAAGTCAAAGACACAGAGTCTTAATAGATCTTCAAGAGTTTGAATAGTCCTCTCTGATTGTCCGTCCGTCTGAGGATGATATGCTGAACTAAATCGTAACTCCGTGCCCATAGCTTTTTGTAAACTAACCCAAAATCGTGAAGTGAATCTTGGGTCTCGATCAGAAACTATGGATACTGGCATACCATGCAGTCTTACAATCTCGTTTATGTACATACGAGCAAGACGTTCAAGTGTATAAGTTTCTCGTATCGGTAAGAAATGAGCAGACTTGGTCAATCTATCAACAATGACCCAAATCGCATCAATACCTTGAGAAACCCTAGGAAGACCGGTAACGAAATCCATGGTAATGTGCTCCCACTTCCATTCTGGAATTTCAAGTGGTTGCAATGGACCTTTTGGTACTTGATGCTCCGCTTTGACTCGTTGACAAGTTAGACACCTTGAGATAAACAACGCTATCTCTCTCTTCATATTGCTCCACCAAAATGTATGACGAAGATCATGATACATTTTGGTACTTCCAGGATGGATTGCAAACGGTGTGTTGTGCGCCTCCATCATGATTTCATACTTTAAATCAGGGTTGTTAGGAACACAAAGTCTGGAGTTGACTCGAAGTATTCCTTCTTCATCGATTCTTGCTTCCGGCATAGAACCTTCTTGCACTTTCTTCCTCATACGCATCAGCTCCAGGTCTGTAGCTTGAGCAGCTTTAACTTTATCGATTAAAGTCGGTTCTACTCGTATATTCGCCATCATCACATGGGTCCCTGGAGTCTTCAACTCTATCTCCATCCTTTGCAAGTCACACAAAATGGGCCTTTGCGTTGTTAATATTGCACTTGTACCCGCATATGATCTTCTACTCAATGCGTCAGCTACCACGTTCGCTTTTCCAGGATGGTATTGAATGGTATGATCATAATCTTTCAACAGTTCAAGCCAACGTCGTTGTCGCATGTTGAGTTCCTTTTGAGTGAAGAAATATTTGAGGCTTTTATGATCCGTAAAGATCTCCACTTTCTCCCCATACAAGTAATGCCTCCAAATTTTAAGTGCAAAGACAACAGCTGCCAACTCTAGATCATGAGTAGGATAATTCCTCTCATATTCCTTGAGTTGTCTTGATGCATAGGCTATGACTTTTCCATGTTGCATGAGAACGCATCCCAACCCTTTGCTCGAAGCATCACTGTAGATGACAAATCCCTCCGAGCCAGATGGTATTGTTAGAACAGGTGCTGAAATGAGTCTCCTCTTGAGTTCTTGAAAACTCTGCTCACATTCTTCGCTCCAACCAAACTTTGTATCTTTCCGAGTCAGCTGAGTTAATGGAGTAGCGATTCGAGAAAATCCTTCCACGAATCTCCGATAATAACCAGCTAAACCAAGAAAGCTACGTACCTCGGTCACTGATTTAGGTTGCTCCCAGCTTTGAATAGCTTCAATCTTTGCCGGGTCAACCGATATTCCACGACTTGATACTACGTGCCCAAGGAATGCTACCTCCTCCAGCCAAAACTCGCATTTCTTCAACTTGGCATAAAGCTTGTATTCACGAAGCTTTTGGAGTACCAGCCTCAAGTGTTGCTCATGATCTTCACGGCTTTTGGAATAAATAAGGATGTCATCAATAAAGACGACCACAAAATGATCCAAATATTCCTTGAATACCCGGTTCATCATATCCATGAAGGCAGCAGGAGCATTAGTCAATCCAAAGGACATGACTAGGAATTCATAATGCCCGTACCGAGTTCTAAAAGCCGTCTTTGGAATATCCTCAGTTCTAACCTTCAGCTGATGATATCCAGAACGAAGATCGATCTTTGAAAAGAATTGTGCTCCTTGCAACTGGTCAAACAGGTCATCAATACGTGGCAATGGGTACCTGTTTTTTATGGTGACATGATTCAACTCCCGATAATCAATACAAAGTCGCATACTTCCATCTTTCTTCTTCACGAATAGAACAGGAGCTCCCCAAGGAGAAGTACTAGGACGAATAAAACCAATGTCTAACAATTCCTGCAGTTGGATCTTTAACTCCTGAAGTTCAATAGGAGCCATTCGATATGGGGCTTTGGAAATGGGTTTTGTACCGGGTTCAAGATCGATACAAAATTCAATTTCACGCTCTGGGGGTAGGCCAGGAAGTTCTTCAGGGAATACGTCAGGGAATTTATTAACAATAGAAATATCATTCAAAACTGACGTATTTTTGTTTAGATCTGTGACATGAGCTAAGAAAGCTTGACATCCGTTTTTCAATAAACGAATAGCTTTATGGCTTGAGATGACAGCGATTGATTTTAATGGTTTGGTTGCTTGAATTCGCATAATAGGTCGATTAGGAATATGAAAGCTAACAACCTTACGAAAACAATCAATTTTTGCATGATGAGTAGTTAACCAATCAATCCCTAGAATCACGTCAAATGCAAGTATTTTTAATGAAATAAGATCGACAGGTAATGTGTGGGTACCAACTTGAACCAAACAAGACTTATAAACCGTGGATGTAATGAAGGTTTCTCCCAATGGAGTTTCAACTGCTAAGTCAAAGTCTAATTTCTCCGGAATCAAATTTAATCGATGAGCGCAAGTAGGAGAAATAAAAGAATGGGTTGAACCGGTATCAAATAAAGTATAGACTTCGTTAGAGTTTATGATAAGCTTACCCGTGATGACCTCATTCGGGTTCCTTGCGTTCTGGGAGGTCACAACAAACGCTCTCCCTTGCACAACCGGTTTTGACTTTTCTGGGACGGCTTTTGGTGCCTCCATCCTAGCTGAATTTGTCTTCGGTAAACGACAAAATCGGGCTAAATGACCTTCTCTTCCACAATTATAACATGCTTTGGACGGCATCGCGCAGTTTGGACTGATGTGCCCCTCCCCTCCGCATTTGAAACATATGATAGGTGGTCGTTCTCCTTCCTTAACGACAGGTGCTGGTGCTGACGTCTTTCCATCATTGTTGAATCTCCTCTTCTTGAAATGTCCATTCTTATTGTTTTGGCCCTGATTACCACCGAAGTGGTTACCATTTCTGGCCTGTTGATTCCCTCCACGCTTGTTGTCACCGCTTCGATGACTGCTCTCACTGGTATTATCATTTTGCCGGCTGCTCTCTTTTGGTTGCGTTATCTCGTTATCGCGCTCCACCAACTGAGCCCTATTTACAACATCTGAATACAAACACAGTTTATGAGAAACAAGATGTTGACGTATCTCCGGCTTCAAACCTCTTAAAAACATCCGCGTCATTCTTTCTTCATTATCCACCAGGTGGGACGCAAACCGGGATAACTCCGCAAATTTTGCCTCGTACTGCGACACGGTCATATTATTCTGCTCCAATTTGATGAACTCCACCTCCTTCATGTGACGAATACTCTCGGGAAAGTATTTGTCGTTAAACAGCTCTTGGAACTTCTCCCAGGACATCTTCAGTGCGGCAGGTTGAGTACGCTTTATCGATTCCCACCAGTAATCTGCCTCTCCTCGCAACATAAAGGCGGCAAAGGGAACCTTTTGCTCCTCGGAGCAACCCAAGACATCAAATATCTTGGTGATCTGCTTTATCCATGTTTCAGCTACAAGTGGTTTGGGTTCTCCCTTAAACTCCGGTGGTCCCAGCTCCTTAAACTGTTTAGCGGTGACCGCCTGAGAGTTTTCAGTATTTCCACCTACGTTGTGGACAGGAGCCGCTTTCACCTGTTGTTGCATGAATTGCATAAAGCCTCTGAACATTTGATCATTCATCATTTGGTCAGTGTTGTTGTTTGCATGAGGATTGACACCTTCCTGATGCACATTATCCTGATTATTGATATGTGGTGAATCAACAGTCGTCTGTGCTCCATTGCTATTCTCAACATTCTCGGATGCCATTTTCAGATACTGCCACAAAATAAAAATTAATTGATATGTCATATATTATCCTTATATTATGACCGACCAATTAAATACCATGCAAATAAACTTAGGTATGTCATACTAGCGAAGGAATTCCCCGTCTCTCCCCTCCTAGTTCTATTCTCACATCTTAGCCAGGGATCATATCCCTAAGCTCTGATACCAACTGTGACGCCCCCAAAATTAGGTATACATCACCCATCTTGGGTCGTCAGATACATAGTACAGAATACAAATACAACTGATTAATACATCTGTCGTGTACAATACGACAAAACATAAACTGTGAGTTTGAATACAAATATTATCTTCTAGAGAGTATTCATACTCAAAAGGAGTCCTCATTACATTTATTAACACACCATTACATAGAATAGTGAGGACTACTAACTAATACTATCATTCGGACCATCACTCCGTACCCCGACTTGTCCCAGCTACGTTCTCATTTCCTGAAGAGAACAGTGAAAGAAAGGGTGAGCTCAACTAGCCCAGTAAGAAATATTATGACTAAGATAATGCAGAATAAATTATCATTAGCCTTCAACAATGTTAAACTGATAAAATATAATAGACATCAAGTTTAACTGTAGCGGAACAAGCAATCCATTAAAAGAGTCAAGTAGAAAATAAACTCTACTATCTTTTATGATTTAAAAAGTTTTTCAACACTGTAATCGCTGAGACTCAGCTTAATAAAATAATCCACATCATCGAATCACCCCTGCACTACGGCCAAGGATATTCGTGTATTCATTAATGGTCATGATCATGCCAACAACTGTCCATCAATGCACTACGGGCCAATGAGGACTTTTACCACATCATTTGTAACATTACGGTCATGATTATACCGAATAATCCCTGGTCATAATCATACCAAGTCCATCTATGCACTACATGCCACAGATGACTTTCAACATTTTATAAACATGAGGATGATGACAATGATATAAGAATTCAATAAAACAAGTTCAAGAATTAATTTATCCAGGAATTAACAACGTCCAAATTGTCAACATGATACTGCATTGTGGAGTAAAATTCTTAGAAGAATATTTTCTTGAAAAGATACTGGATGAAACGCAACTATCAAGGATATTCCACAAATTTCATGGAGTATAGAAGTCAAAACTTAACCAACTGAGTACAATAAAGAATGGAATAACAAAAGAAATCACCATGCATGCGATAGACCGCACAGACAGGTTATTCCAATAGAATAATAAATAATGGAACCAGGTCCGGCGTAAACGCACAGACAGGATATTCCGACAGAATAATAAATAATGGAACCAGGTCCGGTGTAAAACACACAGACAGGATATTCCAACAGAATAATAATAAAACGGAACCAGGTCCGGTGTAAAACACACAGACAGGATGTTCCAACAGAATAATAAACGGAACCAGGTCCGGTGTAAAACACACAGACAGGATGTTCCAACAGAATAATAGAAGAATGTCACCAAGTATAGGGTAGACCGCGTATACTGGTTATTCCAACAGAATAATAACAAATGGAATAACAGAAGTTCTCTTCATGAATATAAAAGAAATAATATTCCCTACCTTAAAAGAACTGAATATTGGAAAAGTGATGTAGCAGAATACTTTTAGTCTCTCTCTCTCTTATTCTCTCTATACTTTCTCTCTCTATAGCTTGAATGAATTCGTGAAAAATAATGAAGCCCTAGGCCTCTATTTATAGAAAAACTGAGGGTGGCTCTTGGTCTTAACGAAGGGTCAAATGACTCTTGGTCTTAACGAAGGGTCAAATGACTCTTGGTAATATTGAAGGGACAACTACTATTGACGAAAGTAATTACTATTGACCAAGGTAAATACTATTGACGAAGGTAATTACTATTGACCAAGGTAAATACTATTGACGACGGTAATTACTATTGACGACGGTAATTACTATTGACGAAGGTAAATACTATTGACCAAGGTAAATACTATTGACGACGGTAATTACTATTGACGACGGTAATTACTATTGACGAAGAGACTCTTAGATGATAACATATGGCCCCCCATAAAATAACCAAACTTACCACAACGTCTCAATAATATAACATATTATACAGATGATACTATGACAATAATTTAAGAGATATGATGCAGCAATTACTGTAGCAATAATTGAGTATAGCTGAGTGACTTCTCACGTAAGCATCAATAATCAATACCGTGTGCTACTATGCAACCACGCGTATTACTGTACTTTTACTATCGAGTAGTTCAACAGTTTTAACGGTTTTAACGGTAACACCTCAGCCGTTATTTTTATAGAAAGATAATTCTGTCGTTTTCTCAATCCAACAATAATTCCGTTGTGGGGTCCACCAATGATTGTGTCGTCGTACGAATATTCCCCGACAAAAAGAATATTCTCCGACCAAACGAATATTTTATAACAACTTGCTTACTTTGCAAAATTTATAAATATTACCCACAACTATAACATTATATCAAATTAACTCTATAATATTCAAAAATGATATTTATAGAAAATTCATCTTTATTTATAAAAGTTGGGGTCTTACAACAGTATTTATTCTCTTTTTTTTTCCTTTTTTTTCTTTTTTTTTCTTTTCATCATTTCTTTTTTTTTCCTTTTTTTTTCATTTTGTATATATATACCCCATAGATTCTCCCAAACTCAAACTTTTACGTCATTCCAACCTTTACTGCCAATTCACTAATTTCCTTAAATTTTAACCAATATTTTCCCTTAGAAACAAATTATGAAACCCTTGAATCAAGTGGATTAAAACAGTTAACTTTAAGTGCTAACTGGTTACATAAGTTTCAGACAGGCTTAGATTTTCTTCATGTTTAAAATTAGAACTCATCGTCAATTATCAATACTGTTCAAGTTAACATGCAAAACCAATCTTATCATAGGCCGAGCTAAGACCACACCAACCGATCGCACAGATTCATGCAAAAAAATGCAATTATATTACATGAACACATACTAATGCAACACATATATGCATATGCAATTAACTACCATGTACCCTAAAAAGCACAATTGTAACACATAAAAATAACGAACTACAATGCCAATAACTAACTATATGCAGTACGACGCTAAAATGCCCCCAAACTTAAACTAGACATTGTCCTCAATGGCTAAAATAGGAAAAAGTAGAGCATATGACTTCCCTAAAAATATAACAATCTTCCTCCTTGTCCACTAAGTTTAGAGAATAGGCTAAGCACATGGAACAATTTGGGCACCACACTTGAGTTTGACTTGAATAACATGTAAACCATGATAGAAATAATTTTATTAAATCCTAAATAAATGTAAATTCAAAGCTACTAATATAAAACCTAATAAAAATAAAAACTAAAAATTAAACTTGGGTTGCCTCCCAATAAGCGCTTTTTTTATAGTCTTAGCCTGACTTCTTCAATTCTCTATCCAATTCTCCTACGAAAATTGAGGAATCCTCCATCCATCAGTAACAATGTCTCTTTTAGGAGGTTCCCATTTGATATGGCTATTGAATTTAAGTCACCTAGCATGCTCTTTGTAAATAGGTTCCCTATTAAGAACGTCCAACAACTAGGTGTTTTCTCCATTATGTCTATGATCAAATTGGGACATTGAAGCTTAGTAAACACAATGGGATATTCCTCTATCTTCTCCTTTTCATCCCACCATAACTCCACAATTGTACTAGCTCTTATGTCACAAAGAGCTTTGCCTACGACATGACTGCCAATTGGGCACAGTCTTGAAAAACTACCCGGATCCTTAAACTTTGGTGGAGAAGGTACATGGGACACTATCAAAATCGGCTCATCTTCGTTTGTACTCAAAGTTAGATCTTTGTCGATCTCCTTTTCTTGGTCCCCAAGTCTCTCCTCTCTTTCAACATCTATATCATTTGGCACATCCGATTGCAGATTTGGTTCGGGCTCACCATCAGTCTCGGAATCCATGTCATAGAACCAAGTGTATTGAGGACAAATGTTCGAGGCATTGATTAGTTTTTCCATTTGGTTCGTAAAATTTGGACTCGATATCTCTTGATTAATCCTCCTCTCCTCACATGAAGCTATGAACTTGGACAAAATTTCCTCCAAATTTGAATGTTCTTCCTGTTGTAGTGGAGGTGGACACGAGGAATCCGGTGGGTATGTTGAACTTGGAGCATAAAATTGATCTTGATGAGTATGGCTCCATGAAAAATTCGGGTGATACCCCCAATCCTGATAATAGTTGTTGGGATAGGCATAATTGTTAGGGTAATCACCACCATACGGTACCGGCTCAAAACTGGTGGTGCATTGATAACTCGGATGATTTCTAGCACAATAATCACAAGTAACCGCCACACTTCGACAACGTTGTGCTGCAAAAGCGTTTAACCTCCTCGAAAGTGTATCAATCTGTGTTGACAATCCAGAAAATGTCGCGAGTCCATCAATCTCCGCTCCCCTTGGCTGAGCCATTCTCGTATACGACCATTGATAATTAAATTCCGCCATTGTACCTGAAAAGAAAGAAAAATAATAGAAAGAGAATTAAATAAGACAAGAATAAAAAAATATTTAAATTAAAACTAATTTGATAAAAATTAATATTGGTAAATATTATTAAATTAATTCCCTTGCAGCGGCGCCAAAAACTTATTGATCGATTTCGCAATCAATGAATACGTGCAAGTATACACGGTCAACAAGTAATAAAGTGATAAGAAAAGTATCGTTCCCACAAGGAATTATTTAATAAAAATTACCAAGTATTAACTCTTAACCAAATCAATTTTATTTAAACAACTGCAAATTATGATTTTTCTAATTAAGAAAAATAAATTAACTAAATAAACTAGATTACTTTATAAATGAATTTCAAATAAATAAAGATCAAGACTACAATATCCCCAATTATGAGCTATAAACCAATTATCCCAATTATTACGCCACCTGAATTGTTAATAGGAATTCTAGTTGTTAAAAGCCCTTTCCCAAGTGAACATATAACTTTTATTCAATTCAATTAATCCTGCGATATTCCTATGCAGAATAATTGAACCAAATCTGTTAAGTTTCAATTCCCAATTTGTTACATGCAGTGAACAGATATTCCTATTCAATTCACGACCCTAATTATTCATCTCATGCAAATAATTAAGCATACATGTTATCATGTCCAGTTTCAACCCTAGATTTCATCTCTCGAATCCTGCTAGAGTAACACGGTAATTATTGGCCAAATAATTAATCGAAAACGTACAAGACATAATAAACAATTCACCTTGACATAAATAATTAGAATAAATTAGACAATTAATTCATAGACATAAAAGGTTCAATTTATAGTCTTAATAAAAGAAATTTAGTTCATTATCATTGAATTAAAATCAAGAATCCACAACTGAATAAACATTAAAAGATAAAAGTAAGAGAAGAGTGAAGAATAAATTTGTTATCAGCAAATCTCCATCTTCTTAAAGCTCCTGCTCTTGATCTTCAATGGTCTCCAAGTTGCTTCAATCTCCAAAACTAATAAAAACTAGGATTTATGTTCTAATCTAATGGAGTGTATCTCTAATCTAATCTATCTAATCTCCCTTTATTTTATGCCTTACATCATGTATTTATAGGCTACAAGTCTAATTTTTAGCTTAGGAACAAACCCAATCCAATTTGGAGTCAAAAAAGTGTCAAAATTTGCCCCAAAACGCGTCCAAGCTTGACCAGGCCCTTCCCCAATGTCCCAGCGCTGGAAAACTACTCCCTAGTGCCCTAGCGCTGGGAATAAGCTTGAAATGGGCGTCCCCGCGCTGGGGCTTTTTTGAGAATTTTTTGCTCCGACGTCCTTTAGAAAAATAGCCATAACTTCTTCGTCCAAACTCCGATTTTGATGATTTAAGATGTTCCGAAAAGAGGAGACGCAGATCTACAACTTTCATTCTTTGAGTTTTTAGAAATAAGGTCTGGATCAATGCTAAAATTGGCTTTGAAGTGGCTGCTATGTAAATAACAAGCCGAAAACGCGAATCTAGCAACCCCAAACGTCGATCCAAGTAACTTTTGTCCCAAATCCTACAAAACAACTTAAAATATGCATGAATAGACATAAATACTTAAAAACATCCAAAAGATTAAGCTCAAACGCATTCAATTCATGGGTATAAAACTCACTCATCAGTGATCACATACACAATGGAGAAAACACCTAACTGTGAGACGTTCTTAATTGAGATCATACCAAATCAGAGCATGCTAGGTGACTTTGATGCATTGGTCATCACAAATGGAAACCTACCAAAAGCTATATTATTTTCGATGGATGGAGGGTTCCTCAATTATCGAAGAGGAATTGAATAACGTTGACCAAACAAAGTAAGGCTGAAAGAGTGTAATTCAAGCGCTAACTGGGAGGCAACTTAGGAATTTTTATATTTATATACTTTACTAGTTTATTTAGCAGATAGGAATTAATTTGCTTATTAAGTTCTCTTACCAATCCAAGTGTTATTCTAATCTATGTTGTCTCTCTTAATTGCAGGTGTTGGAGGTTCAATGGACAGGCCGAAGATTATGAAAAGGTTATTCAAGTGTGGTGCCCAATTTGTTCCATGTGCCTAACCTATTCTCCAAACTTAGCGGATAAGGAGGAGGAAAATGCTATATTTTTAGGGAAGTCCTCTGCTTTACTTTTTTCTATTTCAGCCATTAAAGACAATGTCTAGTTTAAGTTTAGGGGGGCATTTTAGTGTCGTATTGCATATTGTTAGTTAATTACATTGTAGTTCATATAGTTACACTTAGTTTTTGCATTCAGTTTCTCGAAAAAAAAAATGAAAATTTGAAAAATTAGTAGTTAGTTTACTATGTTTATATAGCATTTAGTGCATCTTGCATGAGTCCAGCAATTTGATATATACAGTTTGTTTTGGTTAATGATGAGATTGGAATTATGTAGATAAGTATAATACTGACTATTAAAGCTTTGATGTGATTTTTTGTTATGAATTGAGTCTTTTTCTGTTTGAAACTGGTATAATAAGGATAGCACAGTAAAAAAAAATTATTGATTGATTGAGTTTAAATTGATACATAATGGAACTCTAAAGGATAATGTTAGTTTAAATGAAAGAATGACAAGAATAAGTAGTGATGACTAAAGTTAGACAAGAACCTAAGTTTGGGGGAATATTTGGGGTATATAAGCTATAAAAGAAAGAAAAGAAAAAGAAAGTATGAATAAACACCGTGGTGTGCTTGTCTAGTTTTGTGGCCTTTGTTACTTGAGTAAGTAATCCCGAGGGGATTGTCTTTACACCTAGCGTCCTAAAGACTTAATGGTCTAGGAGTCGTTGGTCGAAAGCTCGTTAAGGTATCATTAAAAAGCCTAAGGGAATAAGACATTGCATAGCTATGTGTATATAAATCAAAAGAAAAAAAATGAATACAACGGGAAACAAGAGCAAAAAGCCCCCGTAGATAAAAAATGAAGCATAAGTATCCCATGTTGACCCTCGATATTGGTAATTATTTGATTTTAGTTGGATCTAGCTTAATTTTGGATTTCTTGAGTTTACACTGTATGATGCCTTTGAAGAGACTTATTATGTGTTAAATTTGATTTTATATCGATTAACATTGTTATGGAGAACACGCGCACTATATTAGTGATAACAGTCTAAGATTTGATGATTGATTAGGAAATTAATGATTTGTTTTGATATGATGTATTATTATGTTTACTTGATTTCTCTAAGGCCGGTTGAATAGACTTGTTTCTGTCATTACTGCTGGATTTGTAGGCATGTAGATTAGTTGCATTGCATAGCATTGTTACTTTGTATTTTTGCTTGAGGACAAGCAACTGTTTAAGTTTGGGGGTATTTGATAAGTAGGTTTTATACCTACTTATCAGGTATCTATTACTTAAATTAGTTACTTAAACCTATATTTTGTAGTTACTTTGCATGCATTATGTGTTCATTTCATACATTTTATGTTATTTTGTAGGCTATGACACAACATTGGCATGAGGAAGCAAGGAAAAACAATTCAAACATCTTTTGGACTAAAATATGCAAGCAAATACAAGAAGGAAAGATTGCTAGGTTTTTAACACCAAGTTGGATGCATGTTCTTGGCTTGGAACTTGAATTATATTGTAGAGCTTCTTCTTAGCTTTTCGAAACATCTTGAATCATCCCAATCGGAGTTTAGATGCGAGAGTTATGGCCTTTTTATCAACAAAGATCAAAGCTCAAAGTTGCCTTGCTTGCAATTTACATAACATCTACTTCAATCTCAATTTTCGCCTTGATCCAGCTCGAATTTGTCAATTGTCAAAGAATAAAAGTTGTAGATCTCGTCAATATCTTCGATTTGATAGGTGGCAGGCCCCTTAACTCCTAGCGGATCAAAAGTTATGCCTGTTTTACTAAAGGACGTTGCAGCAGAAAACAAAGCGGCGCGGGGCTCGCTGGGCTAGCAGAATTTCTGCTACAGTAGCGCGGGGCGCATCCAAATTAGCCTAAGAGCAGCGCTGGGCACGCCGATCGGCGAGGAGAGAGTTAATTTGGGTGTTATGTTGTCCAATTTAAGCTAGAATAGGATTGTAAAATATTTGATTTTAACTTGGATTGGGAGGCTAGTTTTGAAGGATTCCATGAGATTAGATTAGAGTAGATTATGAGCAAAATCCTAGTTCTTATTAAAGTTGGAGATTGAAGTAACTTAGAGACCATTGAAGATCAAGAGCAGGAGCTTGAGGAAGATGAAGATTTTCTGACAATAAATTTATTCTTTACTCTACTCTTATTTTTGTCTTTTAATGTGTATTCAAGTGTGGATTCTTGGTTTTAATTCAATGAACTAATTCTTTGTTTGAGATTACAATGGATCTTATTTTGCAGTTTATTTTAATATGCTTCGCTATCAATTATTATGTTCTATCGTGAGGATTTATCTATTATGATTTGAACTTAATTGTTTAATTGATTGGCCATCAATTACCGTGATAATCTATATGAACTCGAGAGATGAATTTTAAATTTAGATCTGATCATGATAGCATGTGTTTGTGATTTCTGCATAGATGGAATTCATGATTCGTGTTTAGGATAGAGATATGTCTTTACGCCATATGTAATCTTATAGAGAACTTGTGCTTTAAATCTTTTTTAATTGTAATTCACATAGTGATATAGTGGATTAGTTAATTAGGGTATCTTGCTTAATTCTATCATCTGTAGATTTAAGTGAGTATGGGTATTATGCATCGAGAGGTGGTTTTATCTGTTTTAGTGTTCTTGATTAACAATTCAGGATAGAAAATAATTGATGTGAAGTGTGTTAACTTAAATGAAGCAATAAGTGAAGTTGTGATTTTAAATCTCCGTAATCTGATTTTTAATTAGTGGTAATTAGAATTAGTGTAATTAAATAATTTAATTTATATAATTTAAAATTCATTCGTTTAAATAAGATTGAGTTGGTTACGGGTTAGTACTTGGTGATTTTTATTAAACAATTCCTCGTGGGAACGATACTCTACTTTCACTTTATTACATGTTGACCACATATACTTGCATGTTGTGCGTAACTAGATTTTACCCAACAATCACCAATCTAACCATCTTTATTAGTTGGGAGCTTGTTTCATCTTTTGAGTTAAGAAAGAACACCCATGTGAATCTTTTGTAGTCATCCACTACGACCAGAGAGTATCTCTTCCCTCCAAGGCTTGTTGTTGGAATTGGCCCAAATAGATCCATGTGAAGCAGCTGCTGAGGCTTGTCGATTAAGTTGACAGTTTTGCTCTTGAATGAGCTTCTAGTCTGCTTTCCAAGTTGACAGGCATTGCATGACCTTTTTTTGACGAAACTGAACTTGGGTAAGCCTGCAACTAGATCTTTGGAGGCCAGTTTAGACATGCTTTTGAAGTTTAGATGAGACAACCTTCTATGCCATAACCAGCTCATTTCTTCATATGCTTTAGCCAGAAAGCATATCGTCTCGTCTGAGTTCAGTTGACCAAGATTAACAGTGTAGATGTTTCCTTCTCTTGTTCCAATCAGCTTTACAGAGGATGTCTTCAGATCTCTGACTTGATATTGATTGTTGAGGAAGGTGACTTGATGACCCTTGTCGCAGAGTTGGCTTATGCTCATAAGATTGTGTTGTAAACCTACCACATAGGCTACTTTACTGAAGGGCACTGCATCATTCCCAGCTGAGCCATATCCTCTTGTCCTGCTAGAGCCATTGTCTCCAAAGATGACTGAGAGACCCTCCTTCTCTATGTAGTTAGACAGAAGGGCTTTGTTCCCAGTCATATGCCTTGAGCATCCACTGTCCAGATACCAGGTTGTGATCGTGGAGCTCTGTTTCTATGGTAATGTTAAACTTTCATTTTGGTACCCATACTTGCATGGGTCCTACTTTGTTAGTACCCTTGGGAACCCAAATCTGCTTGATTCTGGGTCTCACATGCCTAGGATTATAATAGCATATTGCAGCCTTATGACCAACCTTATTGCACACAAAACATCTAATATGATGCATGCTTGTGTGTGTATGTGGATTCTTTCTCCATTTGGACTTATGTGAATTCTCAGCACTCATTCCTTTATATTGGTTCTCCTTTTTCCATATGTCCCTGTGTTTCATGATTTGTGAGAAGTGAAACTTATCTCTATTGTTCCTTCCCAGTTGGTTCGTGGAGTTGATTTTACTCGACTCTACGATCCTTCGAGGTTGAAAAGTAGTGATTAAGTTACTCTTCTCTTTTCTAAAACCCAGGTCAGCTTGGGATCCTTTACTCCTAGGAATATGGATTGGATCAGAAGAGCAAGGTTGAACTGGTTCTTCCTTCTGTGAGGATTTCACAAATGTAATGCTTCTACTAAAACTTGAAGCATTACTAGTGCTAGTTTCCTTTATTTTTTCCACATATGGCTCTGAGGTGGATTCCCCAAAGTCTAAACATGTTCTGTCAGATGCACTTCTCTGACTGGAGATCAGGGAGTCTATGGATGAAGAGAATTTATTCCAAGTAGAGATTGTCCTTTCTAGTTCCTCAATTTTAGAGGTTAGACTTGACTCTCTTTGTGCATTAAGCTCATTTGTCTGTTTTAAGAGCTTAATTTCAACTTCAAACTTGGAGCGAGAGTCAGTATTTAGAAGGGTTGTTTCCAGTTCTTCCTAAACCTTCTATTTCTCCTTTTGAAGAAGAGAATGATCTTTAGATAGAACTCTGAACCATTTCATGTATTGATGCAGATCAGATGTTATGTCATGTAGTGCAGTTCTTAAATCATCAATGTCTACATCAGGAGAGTTAAAGTCAAATACCTCATCTATACTTACTTCATGAATGTCATATCTCTTCTTATCTTTTGCATGTTTGGCCATCAGGCAAAGATTTACCATTTGAGGATCTTCATCATATTCAGATTCTGGAGTTGAGTCGTTGTCTGAGTCACTCCATGATCCTCCAGCTACAAGACCTTTGTCTTTCTTCTGAGGCCTCTTGTTGCCTTTGAATTCTTTCTATGAATTTGATTTCTTCTTCAGTTCTTCTCTAAGAGGTTTGTTGCAGTTTGCAATGAAATGGCCAGGCTTCTTGCAATTGTATCATAGGTCATTTATCTGCTCCTGGCTACTGTAGTTGTTGACTTTCTTTGGTTTGCTTATTCTGCCTTAACGCATGAACCTTCTGAGTCTTTTTATCAGCATTGCAACCTCATCCTTATCTTCATCATAGTCAGAGTCATTTTCAGTATTGGCTTTGGAGATGTTGTCAGTTGCTTTGAGAGCAACCCCTTTATCTTTCTTTCTTCCTTCAGATAGAGTTTCTGCTCGTTGAGTCAGCTCCAGTTCATATGTAAGAAGGTTGCCATATAACTGTCAAACAGTTATTTCATGGAGATTCTTTGATTCTCTGATGGCAGTGGTTTTGGCATCCCACTTGCTAGGTAAAGCTCTCATGAACTTTATGATTAGATCTTTATTTGGATAGATCTTTCCATAGGCTCGGAGAGAGTTGAGCAGTACATTGAATTTTTCGTAGGTGGAAGTGACATTTTCTCCTTGGACGTGTGTAAACATTTCATATTGTTGAGTCAGGAGAGATTGCTTGTTTTCTCTGACTTCTTCTGTTCCTTCATGCATGATGAGCAATGCTTCTCATACCTCCTTTGTTGTTTTGCTATTGAGCATATTCTCGAACATCTCATCTTCTAAGGATTTGAACAAAATATTCTTGGCCTTTTTATCGAGTAGGACAGCTTTCTTTTCGTTGTCAGTCCATTCTTCTTTGACCTTGATCTGAATTCTGTTTGGGTCGTCTATAGTTGGTGCAAGTTTTGTAGGAACGTAGGGCCCATTCTGAACAGTTTCAAATAGATCTTCATCTATTGAATCCATGTATGCTTGCATACGAACTTTTCAGTTGACAAATTTGTCTTTGTTACACATAGGTGGCTTGTTGCCTCCTCTAGTCTTTGATTCTCTTATCAGATGTGCCATTGGATCTGCTCAAGCTTTGTAGGCTATTTGATAGAACCTTCTCTGATACCAATTGTTAGTTCCCAAAGGCACAATAGTTATCTAGAAGGGGGGTTGAATAGATATTTTAAATTCTTTTCGAAATACTTTGTTAGTTTTGATAATGATTTAAACACATCGGAATTAAGATTTGTTTGTTCTCCTTTTAAGATATAGTGAGTTAATAAGAGTGAAACAGTTATGACAGTTATAGCAGTTATAGCAAGAATGTAAGAGACACAGCAATTTTAAGTGGTTCAGAGCACTTAAAGCTCCTAGTCCACTCTTCTATTCCTCGAGTAGGAAATCCACTAATGATATCTTTACACTTTTGAATCTCACAGATTCCTTCAAGACCAACAGTCTTGGCACTTCTCAGTTCACTTTTGAACTCTTCAAGTCCAGAAGACTTGGTTCTTCACAGTTCACTTAGAACTCTTCAATTCCTTCTGACTTAGAACTTTTTACTTCACTTGATAGTAGTTGAGTTTTTGTGTGGTGCTACTCAGTTGCCGTTAAGCTTGTGTTCGAAAGAACTGAGTAGCTGAGCAAGCTTTTTCTTTCAGATCGTAGAGTTGAGCGTTGAGTGTTCTTCAGCGTTTTTGTTCAATGCTTGCTTGGTTCTATCATCTGCTGATGTTTTACATTTATGAGGTCTTTGAAATATATCCGTTGAAGACATCCGTAGAAGCATTAAATACATTTGACATTTCTAATCTTTGATGGAAACTTTTTGCACAACTTCTGATTTGCAGTCTGGCCCACTAACACAACAGACTGTTGTCTCACCTAACACCTGAAAAGATGTTTTCTGCTGACCCATAGTACTTTTTTTAGCTTCTTCAATACGCTTTTTTGTTGTATACTAAGGATGACTGTTGACATTGGGACTTCTGAGAACTTCAACGTCTATAATTCATTCCACATTTGTTGGGATTTATTCTTTAAACAAATGGGCACGGCTCGATGCTTCTGATGCAGACAGATGATACTCTACGATTCTGATCGTGGTGTCTAGCCACCTTGGTGCTTGATCTGATACTAGCAAATGAGAACACTACGATTTCTTTTAAGTGCTGGCACACTAGGATCTTCACTTATTTGGCTTGCAGACTCTACGCTTCCGAGAGCACACTACGATCTCTGAGTTGGCTCGGCAGGCGTTAGGACCACTCTACGATTCTAGGAGAGGCCCTTCAAAGTAGACACAATACGATTCTCGATGCTCTACGTTTCTGTCTTGACTTCTGCAATCTCTTGATCAGCTTGATAGACTACGATTCTGTTGAAGACTATCTATTACATCTCAAGATATCACTACAAGAAATCACACATTTTATGACGAATTTTTTGCCACGCATAAAATTTTGTCACAATTTGTTAATTAATAATTACGAAATTCATGATCGTCACTAAAACTTTTGTTTTTGTGACAACCTTTAATTTTGTTACTATTAATCATTTATATCGTCACTAATTTATACATTTGATGACGATTAAGAAAATTTCATCACAAGTTATTTTGGAGGTAGAATTTCGCACCAAAATTTTGGTGGGAAACCTTTTAGTGACATTTTGTAATAATTGATGACAGTATTTATTGTCACCAAATATTTCTTTCGATGACAACATAATAGTTTGTCATTAATTATTTATAAAATTTAGTGTCAATGTGCTTTCGTCACTAATGTTCACATTTAGTGACGTCAAATACAAATTCATCACAATTTTATTTGGAGACAAAATTATTTTTGGAGGGATATTTTTTAAAGACGGAAAAATAATAATTTATGACAATTTGTATTGTCATAACTACCAATTTTATATGACGAGATAATAGTTTGTCACTAATTAGATGAGTGGATAAGTGACAAAAATGGTTCTTCATAAATTATTATATTTAGTGACAAAGTACGTAATATCTTCACAATTTTATTTGGAGGCAAAAAATTTCTGAAAAATTTTGGAGGAAAATTTTTTAAAGACGGAAAAATAATAATATATGACAATTTGTATTGTCATAAATATCAATTTTATATGACGAGATAATAGTGTGTCACTAATTAGTTGCGTGGATAAGTGACAAAAATAGTTCGTCATAAATTGTTATATTTAGTGACAAAGTACGTAATATCGTCACAATTTGATTTGGAGGCAAAAAATTCTGAAAAATTTTGGAGGAAAAATTTTTTAAAGACGAAAAAATAATAATTTATGTCAATTTGTATTGTCATAAATGTCAATTTTATATGACGAGATAATAATGCGTCACTAATTAGATGCGTGGATAAGTGACAAAAATGATTCGTCATAAATTCTTATATTTAGTGACAAAGTACGTAATAGCGTCACAATTTGATTTGGAGGCAAAAAAATTTAAGAAATTTTGGAGACAAATTTTGTAAAGACGAAAAATTAATAAATTATGATAATTTTTATTGTCACAAATACCAATTTAATATAACGAGATAATAGTGCGTCACTAATTAGATGAGTGGATAGAATGATGTATAGACTAAATGTGATACAATAATGGTAGAGACATCTTTAGGATACTCGATACTAGGTTCTAGGTTTAAAAATAGTCAATATAATTATAAAAGTTAAAATTTGTCAAATAAAATGCTTCGTTGAGTGAATTAAAATAAAAAATCAGTTAAATTACTTACAAAGTTTAGTGATACATTTTTATTCCTGATTTATCAATAAATTTGGTTTAATTTAATGACTTAATAATATACTATTATTTAAATGAACGAGATTTCTTAATAAAAAAATATGAATAGATTACATTTAGTGAAAAATAATAATAATAATAATAATAATAACAACAACAATAATAATAATAACAATAATAATAATAATAATAATAATAATAATAATATAATAATTATTATTGTAATAATTTTTATAATAATAATAATAATAATAATAATAATATGGAATAAATTATTATTGTAATAGATTTTTCTTCCTTCCTATGAGTCTATGACAGCACTCCCAAACGCGGCATCGACATTGAGATTTTGACCTAATTTTTTCGCGTCCAGAGTTTTTTTTTCCTAATACGCATAACATCCCAAATTCCCAATATGAATAGGATTTCTCATTGCCTCTCCCTTATAAATGACTCCAAATACAAACAAAACCCTCATTATCGCAATTCCCCAAATAATAGTTTCGGCGAAAAAATCTCTCATAGCATTTAGAATCAATCCAGAAGAAAATTATCTTAAATTAGGGTTGTGGTTGATTGTAATAGTAAACAAGAATCAGAAATATGGTAGCAGAAGCTAATATTTTGTGTTGGACAGAGCGTTTCTGTTCAGTATATCGCCGACGTCGTTTCGATTGGTCCAGGGTTCTTCGACGTCTCCACGCCGTTGACATCTAAGGGTTTTCTTGATGCTCGTGCTTCTGAATCTGTGTCCATCGAAATCGCTCGTTCTGAATAGGTATGTTTTTAGTTTCTTATCCCTCTTTTTTGTGATTATGAATTGGGTTTCGAGTATTATATATATTATCTAGATTACAGGTAAGAATTGGGATTTTTGTATCCGTTGTTATTGACTTGGATTTGGTGATTAATTTGATCGATTGATATGGATTGTTGGCTTTTCATGTGTGTGTTAACATCTAGGAAATTAGAATATATGAATATATTGGGAAATTAGAATATATTCAGCCTAAAGGTGTTTCACAATAAATTATATTGGGAAATTAGAATTTATAATTATCAAATCTAATATGTAACTGACATGTCTAGGTTTCTCATAATCTATTTATAAGAGCTTTCACAAGGAATGTTCAGTTCAGAGTAAAGAAAAACTACTGATGTTGTGTTATATTAAAATTAATTTGAATTTACATTAGTTTTATTTTTCTCATATTTTAATTAAAGCATGATTTGATAGAAAAATATTTATGGTTGATGGTGAATGTTAATGAGCAGTATATCAAATATGAAAGAATTCTTCTTCTTTTTTTAACGCACAACTGCTCGTCTCAAGTTAAGTGTAATTTTTTATGAGTGTCTTCTCCAGTATTGAGTACTGGCCAGATCCACAGCGTGGTATAAAGGAAGCATATAGGGTAATAAAAATTGGAGGAAAAGCCTGCTTAATTGGCCCTGTCTACCTTACCTTTTGTCTGTCTCGTTTTTTTATGGATGTGTGGATGCTTTTTGCTACAGAAGAAGAGTACATTGAGTGGTTTCAAAAGGTTGGTTTTAAAAATGTCCAACTCAAGAGAATAGGTCCAAAGTGGTACCGTGGTGTTCGCCGTTATGAATTGATCATGGGTTGCTCTGTCACAGGGGTGAAGCATATGTCAGGGGACTCTCCCCTACAGGTACCTAATTACATTGATTTTATATCTATTCTTGTACATAGGAAATGATGTATGAAATTTTTATTTTATATATCTTGTTTGCTTTGTTGCTTCTTTTTGAGTTGCTCTCTTTTTTCTTTAAGATTTTTGGTAAACATGACACAATCTTCATTTATTGCAATTCATTTAAAGTTTCAATAAGGTGGTCATATGGTAAACCTTGTTTGAACCTGCTCATTTTATGTAAGAAACGTCATTTTGGGACTCTGATCAATTATCATTTTGAGAACAAAGGCTAATGCATAGTGATAGTTCTTCCTAATCTGTTAGGGGTCTTGCATAATTTTTTTTTCATTTTTTGTTTGGATAAAGTTTTGTACTACAATAGTTTTTGTAGCATAATTATATTTTGGATTGGGAATGTAAAGTATTCATCTTTATAAGCGAGTTAACAAATGTGACAAGGATGTTCAACTATGGGGTTTAGATTTGTTGCCAACTAACCCTCAGGCCTCAACCCACTATCTCCTCAATTAATTTACCTCCACAATGTGTAAATTTCTGTGTTGGTTACTAGGTTAAAATAAGGAGTTGAGATATTACAAATTTAGAAATAACTTACACTTGTTCATTTTGCTGACAATCGAAAGCCATCTTGTTCTTGAATGCCAAGACTAATAAATGAGCCCGAATAGTTGGTTTATAGAATTTGAGACTGTCGCACTGAAATACATAGTATGGGATTTTGACGGCAAAGACATCAAATGAGAAGAAGCAAAACACAAGTACCTAACCATACACTATTCTAAAGTAAATTGGCAATGGCAAAGACGAAAAAAAATTTCACAATTGGGACGAACAAGATTATAGGATGACTGTGAAATCTTAAACTATCAAAATTTACCCTTTCTTCTTAATAATAGTCTCTTTGAAAGAAACCTTAATTTGGCACCCTATTATAAAGAACTCTGAATACAGGATATCTAAAATGAAAAATACTGCGAACTACCCATGAAAAAGGATTTGCTCACCCAAAAAAATTATAAATACAATAGAGAAACATAAGACTGGTGTCTAACCTTCTAACTAGTTTATGATACCCATGGCATTCACTTTCTAAAGCTTAGTGGATACTCTGCGCGTCTTGCATCAAGTATGGTTGACTGTTGAATGAAATATTGTATAAAGTGTTCACAACTACTTTCAAAATTAGAATTAAGCATGAAATTGTCAAATCTTTGGTTTGAAGCTTTCTTTCAGTAGTTTCTGTTGTTTTATTACAATTCTTAAATCTGTGTCTTGGCGCAGCTTGGTTCGAAAGCAGAGGACATGGAGAAGCAAGTGAATCCGTTTGTGACATGGAGAAGCAAGTGAATCCGTTTGTCTTTTTCTTGCGTTTCATTCTTGGTGCAATGGCAGGAACTTGCTATGTGCTGGTTCCAATTTACAGGTGGCTCAAGGATCTGATTGTTCCAAACAGTAGGCCTATCTGAAAAGACAGAAGAAAATATGGAAGCAAGATGCAAAACTTCCATTATCTCTCTCTTTGAGACTGCTTCACATGCCTCTCAAAGAGCCAAATTGGCCTTTCAGATGCACAAACAAGTATGCAACTATATAGCCTCAGAAAAGCTGTTGAAATAGTATTTCATGTTTGAGTTTAGTAACAATTTTGTGGCAATTTCTACGTACTTTAGGTTTACAATAATTTTGTAACTATTTTCAATTATTGTAATGTATATTTTTCATCTTTAATCAGAAATTACTTTATCTATTTACCCTTTTCCTTTATTGTTGAATGTTTCTCTCAAAATTAAAGTTTTAGTCAGGTGCTACCTCCTGCTGTATACAAACTTTATCGTCACTATTATATATTCATTTAGTCACAACAACTAATTTTGTCACTATTAATAACTTTTTTTGTGACGAGATGTATCGTCATCATAAGTATTCAATTAGTGACATTGAAAAATGTGTCCCAAAAAGTAACTCTTTGGTGACAAATTATTTTGTAATATTATTTAAAATATGAAATGACAACGACATAATTATCATGTTAAATATATTATTAGGTGACGAATTGTTCTGTCGTCATTTATGATCTTATTTTTGGTGACAATAAATACAATAACATGACGAAAGAATAATCATAAATATGACAATATTGTCGTCATTAAAATTAGATGATTTAAATAGAGTATAACATATTTTCGTCACTAAAACAATATCATTTAATGACGAAAAAAGATTTTTGTCATTTAATGCACTAAGTTTTGATGACGAAACATAATATAGAGTGACGAAAGTTTCATTCAAATAGCGACGTTATTAACGTCACTAAAAGTAATTAATTATAGTGACAATGGTGTAGATCGTCACCATAAGTTAAAACATTTAGTGACGACATCAAATATTGTCAAATAAACCTAATACCACGCTCATATGGTGACGGTCTTTGTGACGATTAACACTCGTCACCAAATGTTTTAGTGACGAAAAATGAATTTTATGTGACAAATTTTAGCGTCATTTTTTGTGTGATTTCTTGTAGTGTATAGATCAATCTAACAACTTTGATCTTTTCATCTATACATTCATTTACAGAATGATGAACATTAAAATCTCAGATCAACTTAACAATTTTGATCTATCACTAAGTCCTTGTACATATATTTCTTGAAGGACTTTACATATAATCATGAATACTTACTTTCAACATTAAATTTAAATATGCAATCTCCCAACAGATACATATGTTTCAGTAACAAGAATTAGTACCATTAGGTTATTAAAATTGTTTTTCTAAATGGTGACGTAGAAGATGAAGTTTATACGAAACAACCAGAAGGGTTTGTATTGAAAGGTCAAGAAAGAAAAGTTTGTAAACTTATTAAATCTTTATATGGACTAAAGCAAACACCTAAGTAGTGGCATGAAAAATTTGACTAAATGATTAATGTTTCAAATGGGTTTAAAATAAATGAATTGGATAAATTTATTTATTCTAAGTTTAGTAAAAGTTTTGGTGTTATAATTTGTTTATATATTGATAATATACTTATTTTTGGTACTAGTGAAAAGGTAGTATTAGAAACTAAAGCATTTTTATCTGCTACTTTTGATATGAAAGATATGGGGGAGGCTAATGTAATTTTAGGTTTTAAAATTGTGCGGTCTCAAAATACCATTTCTTTAACTCAGTCTCATCATTATATTGAGAAATTGTTAAAGAAGTTTAATCACGAGAATTGCAAGATAGCCTCTACCCCATATGATCATTCTGTTAAATTATTTTCAAATAAAGAAAATAACATATCTCAATTAGAGTATACAAGTATAATTGTTAGTCTAATGTATGCAATGCAGTGTACTAGACCTGATATCGCATTTGCAGTAGGAGTATTGAGTAGGTTTACTCATGACAATCCATGTCAGGTTCATTAGGATGTAATATCAAGGATACTTAAATATCTTTAAGGTATAATGAACTATGCATTATGTTATACAGGATACCCAATTGTGGAAGAAGGGTACAAGGATGCAAACTGGATAACGAATTCAGATGAAATAAAGTCTACAAGTGGATGTATATTCACTTTTGAAGGAGGGGCAATTTCTTGGGGTTCCAAGAAACAAACCTTGATAACACATTCAACTATGAAATCTAAGTTTGTTGCATTATCAACTGCTGTAAAAGAAGCCGAATAGCTTAAGAATTTATTATTTGATATACCACTTTGGCCTAAATCAATAACAGCTATCTCAATATATTGTGATAATGATGCAGCATTATCACGGTCTTATAACAAGGTTTATAAAAAGTCTAGACATATAAGTTTAAGACATAGTTATGTAAGGGAGCAAATTAATAAAGAGGTTGTTACCTTTAACTATGTCAAGTCAAATGAAAATTTGGCAGATCCTTTTACAAAAAGCCTAGGTAAGGATGTAATATATAAGACTTCCAGGGAGATGGGTTTAAAGCCTTTAAATGAGAGGTAATCTATAAGTGGAACCCAACTAAATACTAGAGTAACATCTGGTATATTAGTTCAATGGAAAAATACTTATAGTAATAACCAGTTATACACTAGACAAGTATGAAGAAGAAATTCTTCAAAACCATCTCAAAAATAATGTATGCTTGTATGGAGAACAAAGAGGATAGGGTAAACCTTTAATGAATCTATGTTCGGTTTGGAAGATGCAAGTCATACAAGTGCATCTATTTAGATTCACCTATGTAAGTGAAGGAAGTGAGCCGCTTCTGCGAGACATGATACTTATCTCTAAGTCACTTACGAAATCCAAGGGGTAAACACAAGGCCATAAATGTGTTGAATTTTCTTAAACTATATATAAGAGATATAGTATATGTCTATAAAGCAAGATATCACTGTAAGATTTTTTAGTTCAAAGCTAACGCTATTAAAAATTCAGATATTTTGTGAAATAAACTATGTAAAGGTTCAAGTCGAAAGACACATCTTACTTATGTATACTATATTTAATAAGAGAAAGAAGAATGTCAATGGAAAAGGATTGGAAGATTATGAAAATAGGGGAGGATTGTTGGATATTTTCATTATCTAAAAGAATATAATAAATATATTATATGTTATTCATGTAACCAACAATTAATATTGGTTTAGTTGGATAAGAGAGAGGTGTTGATATTAAGGACTTGGGTTCAAGTCATGGCAACAAAATTCTTATAATATTATTTTTAATAAAATTATAAAAGGCCAACAGTAATAAAAGGCCAACGGTAAAATTTTATTAAAAGGCCAACGGTAATATTTCAATTGGGCCTGTTTTATCTTGGGAGACTAATTCGTCTGTGTAGTAAAAGTAAGGGGCGAAACCATTTGATTCAGGTAGGAATATTATTGTTCTATATCTTACTACAAAGCAAGTTACAATAATTCTAGTCAATTAAGGACTAGACTTATTTAGTGACGATTGATAACGAAAATCCCGATTGTGATATGCAGAAACTAGGTCCAAATTGTTAGCTATAAATATGAGGTGACCTCTGGTAAGCTAAGGGATTCACTAGGTTTCTTCTCCACCTATAAATATAAGGTGAGGTAGTCTTTCTTTCCATCTTCCATAAGGCTCGCCTGAAAGGGAGGAGCAGTTATCTATGTAATTACAGTCAGTATATCATGTAGTATTGAACTACTGATTGCACCATAAGTAGAAGAAAATTAAAGAGTCAATGATGCAGTCGTTTGTTGCCGTCCAAAAGAAGGGTTTAAAAAGCCAGAAAAGACCACGTACGATTAAACTATTCATCTACTTTTTGAAACCACTCTCATTTTGTTCAGGAAAACTATAAAACCAAATTTTCCCGTGAAAGCAAAAAATAGATCGGTATGATACACAATGAAAATAGTTGAAAGAAAAATTAAACTCGATCAGATCTTTAAGCAAACAGTTGGACAGCATAAAATGTATAATCAAATCGACTAAAGCTAGAACACAAACGTTAAATAACTGAATGAGCAATAGGGCATATAAAGAAAGTTGAAATATAACTCTTTTATAAAATAAATAAAAAATTAATATTTTAATATTTGTAACCTGTTCCATAAAAAAGAGTCACAATTATTATAATTTTGTTTATTGTCAGTTTACAATATTTAAATTTTAAATTATTGTAACTTAATATTTTAATTAATACAATTAATATCGTAAATTACTTAAAAAATATTATTAAGAATAAATTTTCTATTAAAATATTAATTACATTACAATTTGAATTGTTGTACTTATATCATAAATTAAAGAACAAATTCAAATTTAACTCTTTGTGTAGAACATATATAAGAGTTTTTTTTTTGGCATTTGTGGCCAATTCCACAAAAGAACCCCACTTATTTCTTTTTCTTTTTCACTTCGTTTTATTGTCGTGATCAATGTATGAAATTTTAAAATTTAAGGTTGTGTAAAGCTATTTACTGTATAATTTATTAAAAGAAATAATAGATTTTATAAGCTACTTAAAAAGTGTTATTAAAAGCAAATTTACTATTGTAAAAAATTTAATATGTATTTATATATAATACAATTTATATTCGCTATAATTAATTCTAAAAAACTTATTTTAACAAAATAGTGTTCAATTTTATCTTTAGCAAAAAAACCTCTCATCAATAATATATAACGAGTAATAATTCATTCATTAATAGTATTTTTTTTCGCAAAATTTCATCAAAGATTGGCGTCAAATATACTTCTACCATCTCAATTTTGCGGGAAAAAAATCTACATTGTGAATGATGTTTCTTTCATAATAACTATATTATTACTAATTTTTTTCATTCATTGTTCCCTCGCTATAAAACTCATCATGTGAAGTAATGAATTCCTTCACAAATTTTCTTTTACTACATACCTCATTTCTTGTAGTGATACTTATAGTTTTATTAATATTGAATTATCTACAAACTTTTATTTATTAATCACATGATAGATGTATTTCTTGTTTTAATTCAGATATTTTAAATAATTATCAAACACATATCATGTAAGAGTTAATTTGTATTTTGAATTCCTACAATAATACTTATAGTTTTATTAATATAATATTATTTATCATTATTTATTTATTAATTACATAGATGTATTAACTTATTCTAATTTAGAGAGATGAAATAATTATCAAACACATATTATGTAGGAGTTGATTTTTTTAATTCCAACACTAATATTTATAATTTCCTTTTTTGTTGTAATGCAATAACAAATTTTAATAAAAAAATATCATTAATTATTGTTTTTGTTTTTTACATTCACACTCAAAAACTACATTCACTACATTATTAATTAAAATTAAATAAACTTAAAATATTTAAAAAAAACAATTAATCATTCAAAAAGAGAGGGAAGCTATTAAAATATAAAATAAATGAAAAAAAAATTATTTTCAAAATCTTTTTTTCCTACACCAAATTTTCTAAAAAAATGTCTCACACAGTTTTCCATGCAGCCCAAATTATGCCACCAAAGCCCTTATTGTCGAAACACTTATTGCCTCCTCCACCCTTAAATTGACAACATTGTTAATGAATCAGTCCCTTATATGATAAAGAATATAAAATCGTCTCTCAACCCTGAATTAATAGTCCTTCAACTCTAATAAATAGCATAAAATCGTCTCTCAACTCTAAATTTTAAGAATGGTCCTCTAATCCTAAAATTTAACAATAAACCCTAACTATAAATAAAATTTTATTTAACCCTAAAAAAAATCTCAAATCTCTTAATCACCAAATTTCATCCTTGCAATCCACAAATGAAACCTATTATAAATAGATGAATATATGAATATATAAACAAATGAAATATTTAAAGATGGATACTATCAGTTATATGAGCTATTAGTATAGATTTTAAATTAATTTATTTATTTATTCTTCAATAATTAATGATACATTATTAGCTAAATAATATATATTTTAGAAAGAAATATTTTCTCTTATAAAATTCATCGTACACAATATTAATTTATTATTATTGTAATTAATATATTAGTATAGTATAATTACTAAAATATAAGAAATACAATAATTTTATAACACCATGTGCTTCGCACAAGAATCATGAGCTAATTAACTTTAGAAGTGTAAAAAGTTAATTAAGTATAATTTAGAGGGTGTTGAGATTATTAATAAACAGTCAAATTTGTTTATAATCATTTTTTAAAAAACAAAAAGTATTTGGCAATCTAATTTTAAAACTGCTTATAATAACTTTTTATGAGAATAATGAGAAGTTTGTCAAATCAAATAATCAGATTTGACAAGGTATATTACTAATTTATGATCCCTATTTATTATAGTAATTCCATCACCTGCCCATCTTTATTTTTCAAAATCTTTATTTTTAATAATTTACACTTGAAATAAGTGAAACAAACTTTTTTTTTGCACAAAACACTATTCACTTTCAAACACAAGCTACTTATACTTTTTTTAAAATTTATTATAGGTAAAAGCACTAATTAGAATCAATAATCACATTTTTTTTTTAAGCAATCTCAAACATATTCCTAGCCCATCATGATTTTGATTAAAATAGTATACAGAATTTATTCTTGGAAATATTGCTCGATCCATCAATGAATACATGTGGATTCCAAACTTAAGCCAAACAAAAAAGAAAGCATATCAATAAAACATCATTCATAAAAATGTTGAGAAAATCACATTTTTTTGTAGAGCTCAATAACACCAAATAAATCTGCATGACATATAAATTTATAAGCTGCAAATCCAGCTGCTATTGCCAAGGCTCCAAATTCTCCTTCAGTCCTTTCTTTTCCCCCATGGGTTACCATTAACATGCCTATGTCCAATTGTGCCACACACTTGGAGACAAGATCATTCTCCGGAAAATCTACAAGTACCATATCGATAACAACTACTTTGCCGGATTCCGGTAATGCTTCATAACAATTCTTCAAAATCTTCAAGCATTCTTCATCCTTCCAATCATGAAGTACCCTCTGCAAATGTGTAGCAGAATTAAACTAGTTAGTTCCTGTTAATTCCATTTATAATCCCTACTACTACATGTATAATTAAAAGTGTCAGTACTTTGGGTAATTTCATGCAAATTAAGGAAGTAATTAAATCTTTGTTGATCAATTTATTTAATTTGATTTGTGTGCTTCAATGTGGTGGAGATGTCTAGCCGTCGGACGAACCTTACTTCTGGCTGAGCCATTTTCACGATATAGGACAGATTTATACTATTAACTAGCATAGCATGCACTAACCTTAAGCAAAATTACTTGTCCTTTGGGAACAGCCTCAAACATATCACCCCCAACGTGTTCCACGCCTGGATACACCAAAAAAACAAAAACGAAAATTGACCGATGAAGTGAAATGAGCAAAATTATATATAGTATATTGAATAAAAAAGAAGAGTTAAGAATATATATATATATATATATATATATATATATATATATATATATGTATGTGTGTGTGTGCGCGCGCTTGTTAGGGCTGAGGAAGTAACCAAATTGGAACCGAAACCACACAAAAAACCGCACGAACCGCACTAATTAAAACCGCATCAACGGTTCCGGCATATGTGACGGTTTTAGGTGGGTTGAATAACCAAATTTACGGCTCCGGTTTAGTTACTAGCCAAAACCGCACACATAAAACCAAAACCGTACCGTGTGTGTATGTATGTATTATCTCTAGTAAATTCTAAAGTTACTTTTCACTTGAACACGCTCAGAGAAAACTCCAGTCTTGCATTGTCATTTTTTCACCAATTGAAAGATGTTAGAGGTTATAGAGTCAAAAATTAAGTAATTGGGTTTTGGAATTTTGAGTTTGTTTGATGCGTTATTAGAGGGGCTTATAGCTGAGGAGCTCGAGCACTTGATGCATTGGTTAATGTCAATGCTATAATAGTAATAATCTAATAGATTATTTTTCAAATTAAGTATAGTTAGAATTATATTCTATAAGTTCTCCCTGCAATATATGAGATAGAATTTTATTCTATCTCCAGTATATACTTTTAATTTTTGAGGAACTAGATAAACATTCTTGCTTGTTATTGAATATATGGTCTCCGTTATTTTATATAGCATATGTTTTAGTTTTAAAGCATGCTTGATATAATTCTCATTGCCGACTCTGTCACTAAGTTAATTGCTCGATGTAAGTTTTATGTTAAATTTTATTAAAGGCTTAGATTTTTTTGTTGTTTTAATTGGTTTTGGAACTGAAACCGCACCAATTAAAACCGCACCGCACACTTTAAAACCGCACCGCACCAATCACAAACGGTTTCGTGTGCGGTTTTGAATTTTCAAACCGCACCTAAGCCGTTTCGAGTGCGGTTTGGACTTCAAACCGCACCATGCTCACCCCTAGTGCGTGTGTAAATTAATTAATACCTGGTAAGGCAGGTGCATGTTTAAGCACATGAGGTAAATCAAAGTTAACTCCTTTAATAAAAGGATACTTGGAAATAATAGTGCCTAATGTTTCACCAAGTGATCCACCCACGTCTACCACCTCTTTCACCTCCTCAAATCCATTGTACATCTCAAGAATTTTGGTCATGGCACCAGTAATAGACTTTCCCATTCCTTCAGTGAAAATCTGGTTGAGTTTTCTATCTTTTTCCAAGTACTCAAATATATGCATTCCTTCATGAGCCTTGTTAAATGGAATCCCTCCCTCCAAAATTGTGTCTTTCAAACAGTACCTACGTATACAAAAACGAACAAACACACACCAACTACGTATTAATTAATTTCAAGACCACATATGCATGTACATCATAATTAAGATCAATCGGATGAATATATATATATATATATATATATATATATATATATATATATATATATATATAGTGTGAGACATATAATTCATACATTTTATTATCCCTAATTTTGTCCTTTTAATTATATTAGTTTATTAAATTAATTTTGTCCTTTTAATTATATTAGTTTATTAAATTAATATTTTTTATTTTATTTTGTAGGATTTAATATTTGTTGCAATAAAGTCAAAATCTTGATGATCAAGCGATATTTAATGCTATTATTCATTTAAGGAATATCCGAGAAAAATCCTACCAGAAGAAGGAAAGAGGTGGAATAATTTTGATGTACAAGTCAAATCGAACAAGAGAAATGAGTATTAGGTATTAGGAGTAGGAGTAGGAGTAGGAGTAGGAGTAGATTACTTCTTCATTGTACGTTCGTTGGATGATCCTTAATTAAAGGGATCAGTTTTCTTATTTATTTTTATTTTTCTTTTTTTCTTTATTTTAGTTAATTTAATTATTTTCATGTCTAGCTAATTTCTTTAATTTAGGATGAAGATGAAATTAAATAATTATGCATGATAATATTTTTCATCTCTTCTATTATTTATGTTTTTATGTTTAATTATTTTTGCCTTCATGTTTCGTTACTGAAATACCTTCGTTTTATAGTTCTTATATGATTTTAAATTAATTAAGAGGTTTTGATAGATTATTAGATATGAGTTTTTCATAATCATTGCTTGCTCAAAGAAGTTTTGATGGGTTATAGTTAATCCTTAAATTTTCATAGTCTATGCGGCACTTTAATTGTAAAATTACTAAATTAAAGGAAAGAGAGATCAAAATCATAGTTGAGTTATAAAAATAGAAGAGATTGAATTATATGTTATGTTTATTATTTAATGGATTCGGATTCCTAGATTATTTCCTCTTTATTATTCATATTCTAGTTAATCAACTTTCAATCTTTATTTCTAATTCGCCTAAAATTAATCTAGTCTTTGTGGTTTAACATGTACTTGTCAGATCTTCAATCTCGAACTTGCAGCACATAATTTTAACACATCATATAGTTAACATTTGGGTGTTGATGATCAAGTACAACGTTAAAAAATATAAATTAACCAGCTCCCACGAATAGCAGAATATAATAAATAAAAAAATAAATAAATTTAAGAAGGAGAAATAACACACCAACTATCCGCAATTGCTTTGCTATGACCGAAAAGGAACAAGTGAGCAACAGAAGGTCCATCTTGATTGCGAACGAAATATTTGGACAGAGAGGTTAAACCATATGTTCTGGTGGGAGGACTAGTTTTCACGAGAGTGCAGTTGAGGATGGAATGAGTTGCAAGTAGGCGAAGCAGGCGATCAAGAATGGGTGGTGCTTGGGGGTTTTGAGTAGGAAGATAAGATGCAATTTCAACAGGAGAAAGATAACCATCAAGGCCAGCCTTTGCCATCATAATGTCAAATACATTAAGCTCCAGAAGGGCCCTTAGTACCCCATGGATAACTGAAGAATCAGCTAATTGAATAGCCTTTAAGAAGTACTCTTGATCTTCATCTTCTGATGCCATGGTCGATCGATCGATCACTTTTTCCTTGGCATGAAATGAGACTTGCGGGCTGAGGGAAACATACCTGACAACTTGCTTGTGGATAAAAAGAAGTTAAGTCAACGATAACAACACTACTAAATAAGACTTGTTGATAGGTAATTTATCAAATATCAATTCCCTTCATATTTGATAACATCTTTTTTTGGGTAAAATTCATGTTTTTAATAATTAGAAAATAAATCCCTTCTCCTCTTGGGAACGCCATACGTTTGACTTGGGAGACTTTTCTATTGAAGAAAATCTGTCCCCCTAAGGAACGCCAATTTGGGAGACTTTTCTATTTAAAAAACTATGTCCTCTTGGGAACGCACAACACAACCACATCCACATCCACCGCAACTTACTTGTTGTAACATGCAGGGTATTTAAATATGTATATAAAAATTCAAACCGTATTTATTATTACAAAAATTGTATGTAGACATAAAAATTATACATGAATGTATTTAAATTTTATTTTTTTGTATTTTGATCTCCAATAATAAATAAAAATACAAATAAATAAAATTCAAATATATTCATATTCAATTTTCATATCCAAAACCAGAAGAGCTCTAACGTGGGAGTTGGGAGACTTTTCTATTGGAGACCATTCGTTTATTTCAATTTGATTTTTTAAAGTTAATTTTGCTATTTGCTTTGTAACATTTTGAGTTACCTTTGTTATCAATAATAGAGGTATATTGAATGAGTTATTTTTCGTATTTAAATATTTATTTTATTGTATCAACTTGCTTTTAATTTTCATCATGTCGATAAAATTTTATTATTAGCTTTTCTTTGTGCTTTAACTGTGTAATATTGTGCTTGTTGTGACGCTTTGGATATTTTTGAGTTACCTATAAAATCATAATTGATGTATGTTCTGGTAGATCTTTGTGGTAGATCACTAACTGTGCAAATTTATTTTACAAAATATTGATATATTTTTTAATATATTTATAATAAAATAAAAATAAAATAAAATATGAATATATTTTTTATTATAGCCGCGCCTGAGCGTCAGAGGCACCCTCCACAACCGCAGACTCGCCTCCCACAACAGTCGTTTTACAACCACATACACACCTCTCACAATTACATGCACACTTCTCACAACCACATACCATCACCTTTACACAGGCACAAACCTCCCACAACCACATACTCAACTTCCACAATCACAAGTCCACCTCCCACAACTCCACCCCCACCCCCACCCCCCCAACTATAGCCCAACCTCCCACAATTACATACACACCTCTCACAACCACAGACCACTCACCTTCCACAATTTACAAACACACCTTCCACAACCACAGATACCACCTCCCACAATTAATGACGTTAATTATTTATTTATTTTTAAATATATTATTTTTATATATTTATTATTTTTAAATATTTGTAAAATATTAATTTTACTAGAATAGCAAAAACCGTCTTAAAAATTACCTCAAAATTTGTTAGTTTCCTTAAATTAAAAAAAAAACTTTTGCGTAAAAGCATGCATTAGTTGATCAACTCTCAACACTTCAATTAATAAAAAAGTAAATAATAATACATACCACCATTGACTTGATCAATTAATCATACCACTAATACACTCAACATAATAAAAATAAAAGCTAAATGAAAAAAAATAACTCATACACGATCTCTATCATTACATATACGTCATCATCTATTATGATTTTAAAATTCTAGTCAAAGTCAAGCATTACAAAGAAAGAGCAATTCCAGTACAAAGAAAAGTTTAATAAACCGCATGATCAACATATCATCACATCGACCAAATTGTCATACCACAAAATCCACAGTCCCACCATTAATAACATTTAAAGTAAAATTAACACTTAATACAATAAAATTACTAAAGAAGAAAAATAATTCGGCCACCTTGTTTAAAATAAATATTTATCACATTCGGCCACCTTGTTTAAAATAAATATCCAACTCAAGTCAAAGCAATTAACTACAACACAAACTTCAAGCTAGAAATTCATTGAGCAAGGTTGGATGTATAATCATTGAACTATTTGACCATTTCAAATTTTAGTTATCACTTTATTTTGAAAGCTATTTATTTTTTGAGGGATGTTAGGGGTTTTAAATTTTTAGTTTCAAAAAGTGTCTTAAATGATACGTTATCATAACATTAATTGAGTAGATCTCATGTGATTGGTTATGTCATAAATTATTATTATTAAAATATTCAACGACATGTCATTTGAGACCCTACCCCAGTCTCATATCATAACATGTGAGACACTTGAATGTGTACATAAAGACTCAAGTTGTTATCACTAATATCTTCGATCATGACCTTTTGAATGAGCTTGTGGTATCATGATTTAATTACTATGAATCAAGATATTATTAAAACAACATATAGACCGACCTTATTAATTAATTATTATACTTAATTTGATTTGAACTCATAATTTGATCTGAGCTCAGTGTATCACGTCTCCGGAAGATTTATTTGTGGTTTGTAGAGAAACCCCAAGCAATACGTATTAATTTTTTAATCTGGTTATTAATTAATCCTCAACATCCACAGAATCTAGACACAATACCAATTACCAAACCCTATGACTGCACAAATTACAAGCTAAAATATCAATAAAAATTGTAGACATTAAAATAAATATCACAGAAAAAAGTAATTAATTCCAAGGGCTCAGAATGACAAATTTTGTGATTATAATTAGTGATTAAAAAAAAACCTAGCTGAAAACATTAGTTTAAAAAATTAAATTTCTTGCCGTATTTATCATTTTTGACCAAATAAATATTCAGATTTCTCTATCTCCACCAGCATGTCTGATAATGGCACTAGTTGCAGAGAGAGGAGAAAGCTTCTTGTTTACAAGATTGATATTGAAGTTGCAAGTCCCATCTTTTTCTCTCAAACATGCACACAGATATTTGATCAATTTGGTTCATACGCTTAGCTTAACTGAGGCGGACAGAATTTAATAATCAATATGAGAATTAAATAAATAAAGATTGAACTATATAACAGGGTTAAATGCTTATTTGGTCACTGTACTATAGGTCAACTTACAAGTGAGTCACTAAACCGATTTTTCTTACAGTCAACTCACTGAACTACATTTTACTAACAAACCGTTTGTCATTCCGTTAACTATTTTGACTTTAGACGGAATTGGCCAAATAAGCTGCTGAGTTGTCCAAAAAAAACTGATGTGGTGTCCTTGTGTGATGTGGCGGTGATTATGTGGATTTGGAGGAAAATTTTTATGAAGAAAATGAAAAAAATATTTTAAAATATAATATAAATTTAAAAAGTGTGCCAAAAAATAAGAAAATAAATAAAAATATATATTTAATTATTTTGTACTCCCTCCGTCCCAAATTAATTGCTCAGTTTTGACTTTTTAAAGTCAAATTGATCATTTTTAAAACTAATCTTTTTACTATTTTTGCTAAAATATAGGCGAAGAGATTATAACCAAAAGAAAGTATATATAATTTATTACTAATCCCAATTTTTATAATTTTAGAAATATATTTATATATGCTTAATTATTAATTCTAAAAATAGTCAATTTGACTTAAAAAAGTCAAAACTGAGCAATTAATTTGGGACGGAGATAGTAATTAATATCAAATGAATTTTTATTTAATTCTTTACAAATATAATAATATAAATTAGAAAAATTAGTCAAAAAACAAAAAAATAAATACAAATTATATTTAATTATTTTTTAATTAATATCAAATAAATTTTTATTTAATTCTTTACAAATATAATAAATTACTCCCATTTATCCATCATTTTATAAATATTCATTTATATCAAATTAAGATCAAAGCTTAGAAAATATGAATATCGAAACCCAAAATCAATTGCTGCAAGTCTTTGTTCAATCCCCATAACTCTGAATTCCAAATCGTGCCTTAATCATAAACACCAATCTCACCCTATGCAACTTGAAATTATCTCTTCTCCCGTTACAAACCCTAGACCCCTCCTCCTCCTCCTTCTCCTTCAATGGGAAACCCCTATCCGATTCTACCATGGTCCAAAAGGCCCAAATTGCCCCTTCCTCCACCCTCACCCTACGGTTCCGCCTCCCTGGGGGCGATGGTTCAGATTCAGATTGCGATAAGGGTTCAGATTTAGATCTAGCTCCAGATTCAGATTCATCGCTTGGGCTCCCCGTCTCCTTCACGGTGGTTTCGATTCCTTCTTATCCTCCATCATAGTAGCCAGTTAGATCTGAATTTAATGATTGTTTGATATAGTATGATTTTCTCATGTACCTTTTTTACAAATTGGGACTCAAAATAAGGATTCTGGAATGGAACATCCTTCCATTTTGCTCGGCAAACGGAATAAATCTTATTTCCGTGTTTTACATCGGAGGTGACGCAGTGGAAGTGGAGGAGTGTGAGCATTCTGCAGTGAAAATGGCATGGTCTTGGCTTGGTTTCATGGCGGTTAAGCATATTGAGCAATTAGTAAATTTTTGGAGATGAATGATGGGTTTGAATTAGATGACGAAGAAGGATATGAACAGTATATTTGATTCTGCAGTGAAGATTTGATTTGTAATTTTAGTATATTTTTATTTTATAATTTTTTAAATAATTATACTTGTTACTAATTATCTAAAAATTTATTTTCTTATAATCACAAAAATAAGAATTGTTTTTTTCCTCTTCTTTTTAATAAAAATGATTATTTCTTAAATTTAATTAAATTAAATTATAAAACTTAAATTTTGTATAATTTTAAAATAAAAATTATTTGATAAAATTAAAATTACAATACAAATTATTCGATAAAATTAAAATAAAAATTATTTGATAAAAATTATTTGCATGTAAAAGTACAAATTTATTTATCCTAGTTAGAAAAGAAAAAAAATTATCACCAAATTGATATAAATGAATATTTATAAAATGATGGATAAATGGGAGTAATTTATTATATTTGTAAAGAATTAAATAAAAATTCATTTGATATTAATTACAAAATAATTAAATATATATTTTTATTTATTTTCTTATTTTTTGGCACACTTTTAAAATTTATATTATACTTTAAAAAAATTTTTTTATTTTCTTCATAAAAATTTTCATCCAAATCCACATAATCACCGCAACGTCACACAAGGACGCCACATCAGCTTTTTTTGGACAACTCAACAGCTTATTTGGCCAATTCCGTCTAAAGTCAAAATAGTTAACGGAATTACAAACGGTTTGTTAGTAAAATGTAGTTCAGTGAGTTGACTGTAAGAAAAATCGGTTTAGTGGCTCACTTGTAAGTTGACCTATAATACAGTGACTAAATAAGCATTTATCCCATTCTCAACATGTTTTGGCATGTGTGCAAAATAATAATATCACTCATCCAACTGCTCTAGCGCCTTCCCAAATATAATAATATCCGCGTTGCAGGAACACATTCCAGGGTTCATCACATGGCCTCTCAATCTCACTCATTGAACTGCTAGGATAGCGTCTTCCCTAATATAAAAATCTGAGCAGGAGGAACACATTACAGAGCCTTTTCTTTTGCATGGCCTCTCAAAGTCACTCATCCAATTTTAAGGTACCAAAACTCTAGCGCCTTACCTGTTACAAAAATATCCTAGTCAAAGGAACACATTCCAGCGCTTCTTTTATGAACATGAAGTTCAACTAGCAATTATGATTTCTCATTTTAGGAAAATTTAGGAGATAAGAGATCAAGTCTAACCAACTTTTACTAAACAAGTGCTTAGAATTAGCCGTTAAGCATATATGGGAATGAACACTGCACAATGTTAAATGCATCTCATAGGTGCAAACTGTCATTATAATACAAACGTCAAGCAGCTGATAAGTTAGATCACATGATCAAGCATTTGGTACACTAATACTTCCATTTTATTTATAAGGGGATTAAAATGATGAGAGCAAATGTACATGTTCAGCAGAATAGACCAAGTTCCTTAGTCTGACTTGATTCCGCCCATGAATGTCCTTGGATCAGGGCAGTTCCCCGAAAATTGAGCCTGTGAGAAGTCAAATCCTGGGTTCTGCAATCAGCAAGAGATAAACAAGGGGCCTATATAAGCGAAAGCATTGAAATGTATATTTATCATTATGATGCACATTTTTTTTAAAAGTTAGGCTTTGCTTACACATGGTCAAATAGTATAGAGTACTCTTTTACTCAGTGTGAGTTGATGGTAAAAAATTTGATCTAAATTTGGGAGACTGGAAGTGTACCTTAAAGAGAAAAATTAGCCGTACGATTGAAATTGGTCACAACTCAGATCTGTTCTCAAAACCCACATTTTCAATTCTTGGCCTTTACTTTACAATATGTGACCATCAATAAAGGGATAAAAAATAAAGTTGTAAAAAAATAATAGATTGATAAACAGCTTGACTTGAATTCATGGTTAAAATACAATCAACAGCAAAGCCTTTATGCTTGTCACGCAAAGTCCCCCGTACACCCTCTTCCAATCCCCTCCGAAGATCATAGCCTATCTCTCACTCACTCATAAGGTTTTCCTTCAACTCTGTACTGCTGTACATTTCATTTTTATCTTTTTCATAGATAATAAATTCTATTAGAAAAGCAGGGAGAACACGAGCAGAGGGGTACAAAGAGTTCACCAACCTTATAACAAGTGGAAATAAGAAAGAAAACGCTCAGTAAAGAACAGCTCTCCAATAAGTCAAAACAGAATTCCCTAAATGCCTCAATGGGAAAAGCCCATAGAGAAACAAGAAAAGTAATCCTATCTCTCAGCTAAGTAAAAGATGAATAACTATCTGTAAACAGCTTCCCTAAAGAATAGAAGTTAATGGAATCGGAAAATCAAATCTATAGTATAGGTAAACCAAAACATTAGTGGATTAGGAAACCAAAATCCTTAGATTGGTATAAAAAAAGACGCAGTTGGACTACTATTTTGAGAAACAGATAATCTTAAATGGAAGATATAGTATGTGAAACCGCGGGTACACTAGTGTGTCCGTCATTTCTTGGGAACTGGTGCATGATTTCAGTCATAATATGAAGTAAATGTACTTCCCATTATATACTCCAGCCCAACCTTCCTTCTACACATTATCCCCTTCTTCTTCTATATTATTTTCTTTCAACACACATTTAACATCTTTATTTTATATACTAACTACCCAGAAGTAACCAGTCTAGCATTTTCATTTTTCTATTTCTTTTTGTTGACTCTGGTGCATCCCACTGTGCTGTTATATTATATTTCGTTTCTGCTCAATAAAATGACCCCAATTACTATAATTAAATTAGTATCCTGAAAGTCCTACGACGATGATGATCAATGCAGTATAATTCAAAAGCTGGTTGTAATTTTTATATTCTAATTTGTAATCGCAAAGTTGAAGTCTCCTAGACCCTTCACTCCTTATAAATTCAAAGTAACCAGTATAACCTCTTAAAAATGAAAATCATTTTCCTGTTATTGGCCAATTTATCGGACTGTAGTACTTTCCTGCACAAGATTGTACATCTTACGCAAGTTAAATGTCCAAATTCCAAATAACAAATATTTTTGGTGCTCTCATGCGTTGGCCAAAAAACATACTGGGTAACCATTTCGTCGGAAATTTATTCTATTACTACATTAATTCACATCAAAAACGTTCTACGCCTTAGCTTAAGGCCAAAAATGTTGCATCAAGTAGCTATCAACAAATTGGAAATTTTTTAATAATTCTTGGGGCTTGGTGCAAGTAGTAGAAGAGGTTCACTTATGATATAATTTGATTTTCAAGTTAATTTATGCTGAAAACTCACCATTCAGATGTTCAAATTCATTTATACTTGAAGCAATATCAGAATTAAATTAACCAATGTAATAGTTTAAAGATACAACCCAAGAAATTACAATATCAAATGAAAAGGGCTGGACTCACCTCTTCCTGAAATCTCTGAAGCATGAGGCGCTTTTGTTCAAGATCAGCCGCTAAAGGATCAAGCTGACCCTGACCCTGTATAGGCGAAGACCAAGTCTGACCTTTACCTCTCTTCTGAAGTGTAATATGCAGTGTATCATCCTCTGTCAAATATCAAAATCCATTTTTTAAAATTTAAATCCAGCTGTAACGAAAGAATAAGAATTGGCAATTCTCTATAAAATAAGCTCATAAAATCACACACATATACATATGTATAATTTATTCTATACCTATAGTCCAAAATGAAGAGTCAGACTTTACTGGAGAAAACAGATCATGCTGAAAAACATAGAAAATGGGTACAAATAAATCATCTAAATGGAACAAAATCCAATAAATTAGCAAGCAATTTAAATGGGTAAGTGGATAAATACATTGAGATAAGGAGGGTTGCCTTTGATTCCAACTTCGACATGTTTGGACAGAATTTTGCAGTAAAACAGTTTCGTGGAGACGTTTGGAGGCAGAGTTATGTATATATTCACTTCTTCAAGCGTTTGATCCCATTCAAAAACTTTCTGACCTAATTAAAAATCATCAACACCCACTACAATTCGACGAAAACTACTTGCAACTGAGCATATACATGGCCCTAATACAAAATAAATAAGAAATACAACGTAGATATGATTATAGAAAACAGGGAAAGAGAGACAAGAACGTACCGCCGTGAAAGAAACTATGGCGTTTTTCAGGTGCCAATTTCTCTGCCATTTGTTTTTGGGCTCAAGTGCGTTTGCTTTGATTCGCGCGCGGTGGGTGCTGGTTGTCTGCAGTTGTCGGTTCAACTCCGAATAATTAGAACAGTGTTTGGCGGATTCGAATCGAAATTAAAACGATTATTGTGTCCGTAAAGTTTAATTTATCATTTGCGAATTGCGACCCAAGTTTTTTTTAACATTTAATATTTTTATTAATAGGTTAACATTTCATATTTTTGTTAATATCTTTCACCAAATTAATTTTTTTAATATATATTTAAGGACATAAATATTATTTTTAATAACGACAACTATATAACTACTTATAATAAAATATATATTAAAAAATTATATAAAATATAGAATGAAGGAATTTTTGTAAAATATAGAAATTATATAACTGTTGGACGTAATTGTTATTATGTTTAGATAACTGATATTTTTACATATATTTTTGATATTTTTATATAATCTTCTTCCACATAAGTATAAAGTGTATCTCATTTTTATGTGAAAAGAGATTATATATAAATATCAAAAAACACATGTGGAGATAGTACTCTCGTATGTTTATTTGCCAAAAAATATACTTGAAATTAGATTATTTGTTTTAATTTAATATTATTTCGGACTATTTTATCCCACAATGAGAGATTAATAGTTCTATAGATAATTTTTTGTCATTCATAAAGTTATTTACAAGGGATTATATGATTTCATGATAAATGTGAGATTGATAGTTTTTCATTTAAACTATCAAATGATTTTATGGAACTAATAGTCTGGTCTAATAATCTATTGTCAAATAATTAAATAGTTTAAAATAATATTAGGGAACTGTTAAATTCACAACAGAAAATGTTATTTCCACAACAAAAGTGTCGCTATAGATCTTATAGCTACAGTTTTCACCGTTGCTATACATCTACAGCGACACTTTTAATGTAAAAATAACAAAAAATATTGTGAATTTAACAATTTTTTAATATTAAATTAAGACAAATAATTAAATCTCCATCGTTCTTTTTGTAAACAAACATACCTAAAAAAAATTAAGAGATTGTCATAGTTGAGCAACGAAACTGCAAAATTGAAAATTATCGATTCTAGCCCTAGTCATTCCAACCAAACAAAGAGTTAATTCAGCAACGCTCTCGTTTTATAAGCCCTAGTTGTCGACCAAATTGTAAATGTAATCATTCTATTTGTTATATATTTATAAAAGTGTTTTTAAATTTTTTTTCTTAGTACAAATTTCTCTTATAGATATATTAGTTGAGCAAAATTATTCCTCCAACCCCTTTTATTAAAAAAAACACAAAACAGAATTTTATCAATTTAAATTTAACATAAAATGTTAACATATTATTCATACATAAAGTAAGATTATTATAATCATTATGGTAATTATACCTATTTAATATGTATTTGAGAGCAACAAAATTCACATTTATGGTAAAAAAAAAAAAAAAAAAAAGAAGGACAAATGTAGCTAAAATATCTCAAATTAGGGTTCAATTTCATCTTAATCAAACCATAAATTTTAAATTAGGTTTAAAATTCATCTCAACAAAATAGTATTTTATGAAATTAAGATTACAAGTCGTCATTAGGGTTTTATTTAGTGTTGTAAATGCAACGGATAATTCGATTGTCACCTTGGGAACATGATGACACGCTTGTTATCACTATAATAACTTTAATTTATGTAACGGAATAATATGTTAGTATTTTTTTTGTCAAATTCAATTAATAGAAATTGTTTTATTATCAATCATAAAAGGCTTAAATATGAATTAGTATCCTAAACTATAGGCTATATTCCACTTCGGTGATCCACCTTTCAATTTTGTCAATTAGGTGTTTAAACTATCAATTTTTTTAAATTACACAAAATTAAACACGCCACGTAAGAAATTGCTGACGTGACCAATTTTGTGGAGTCATAGGAAGCTTATGTGTCAAAAATAATAATTTTTTAATCCAAAATTAAACAAATATGATTTTATAAAGGGTAAATTGGTCAAATAACAATTAAAATAAAACAAACATTAAATTAAAATATTATATCCTATATCAGATTATCGATCAAACAATTCCATATTCCATATCCCAAACATTAAATTCCTTTTTCTTCTTCACCAGAAAAAAAATCTTCACCGGAGGGAGAGAACGCCGGCCGAGTTCATCATCTCTTCTTTGAAGCTTTTAATCACCGAGTCTAGATCTTCAATCTCTGGCTCACTATCCGGGTCACCGAGTCTAGATCTTCAATCTCGGACTCACTACCGCCGTTATCAGATCTAGGGTTGACAGAGAAATCGATCTGCCGAGATTTGCGGAGATTTGAGAGTTTAATGGCAGACCCACCACATAGTTTCCTCTATTTCTCTCCTTCCAGAAGAGATTTTCAGTCGATGGTGGATTTGATCTGCCGAGATTTGCGGAGATTCGTCGGTGGATTTGCTAGTTTAATGGCAGAAGAGATTTTCAGTCGGTGGATTTGCCGAGGCCAGATTTCTCCTCGATTTCTAGGGTTAGGAGTTTGGGTCCAGATTGAGGTCTAAGGTTTTGTTATCAATCGATTTTAGGAATAACATGATGATAAATTTTAGGGTTTTGTTGTGTTTATGCTGGTGTTGGGGTTTTGAAGGATGGATTTCGCCGGAATCTGGGTCGGAATTATTGTTCGTTGTTTGTTCTTCATTTTTTATTTTTGTTCACCGGAATCTGTGTTTGAATTATGGATCTCGCCGGAATCTGTGTTTGAATCTGTGTATTTTTTGTAAGACCCCGAATTTTATGAAATAAAAGTATTCAATTTTTCTTATAATTACAATTCAGTAAATGGTTAAATTGATAAAAAGTTAAAGTTATGGGTGAAATGTGAAAAATTTTCAAAATAAACAAGTGGTTATAAAATAATCATTGTTGTCGGGGAATATTCGTTTGGTCGTGGAATATTCTTTCTGTCGGGGAATATTCGTACGACGGCGCAGCTATTTGTGGGCCCCATAACAAATAACTGTCGGGTGAAGAAAACGACAAATTTGAGTTTTTACAAATAACGGCGTAGTTGTTACCATTAACACTGTTGGAATACCTGGTGGTTAAAATACAGTAATACGCGTGTTTGCACAGTAGCACACGATTTTATACAGTATTTTTGAATTATTGATTCTTACGTAAGAAGGCACTACTCAATAATTGTTACAGTAATTACTGTTCAATATTTTATTTTATTGATTCAATAATTGCTACGTTGAAATTTTGTATTATTGTTGTTCAATAATTATTGCTGCACAGTATTTCCTATTATCAGATCAATAATTCATATTATTTGAATAATATTATTAGATAACATTATTGGCAATGTCTAGAAAGTTCTGTCTAAGGAGAGGTTTGGTCATCTAATTGCGCGCCAGTAAGGAGAAATCCTTATTGGAAAGCCTCCTCTTTCCTGGGAACGGTCTGGTTGTCATAAATGTGATTCTGTAATATTATTTGTGAATAATTAATTATTGATTCATATGATAAGAAAATATTTATTTTATGTGGATATAAATGAGGGATATATTTTTGTGGTTAAAAAATGAAGGAGTTAATGTTGAGATTTTTATCCGTATTTTTGTCGGAATGGAGGTATTAAAAATCAGGGTTTTTGAGATATTTTGCGGGGGTTATAATTTTTAATCCGACCGTTGGATCGTGGTAATTTTTGGATATGTTATACATATATAAGTTGAGTATATGTCCGCAAATTTTGAACCGTTAAAAATGAACGTATGATTTATTATGAATTTTACGAGATGACTGGTTCAGAAATTGTTAAATTTTCGGAGTTAATCATTTTGGTGAAAAATTCTAGAATTGGTGGGCCCCACTTGTGGTTGGTGAAGAAATGTGCTGAATTTTATTTAAAATGTGGTAGGTGGGAATAGTAGCAAGTAAAGCCATCAGGTTGCAGGTCAAGTCTGCTAAAATTTTCTTATAAATAGATGGCTAAGTTAGAATTGAAAATCACACCAGAAACATAAGCTTTCTTTCTTTCTCTCTTTCTCTCTCTAAATTATTGAGTTTATTTTGTGAGTATTTAGATACTTGGTGAGTTGATATTCATCAGTGCAAGTTTTCTTCAGCGTCATATCCGATATCCAGTCAGAAGTGCTGCTCTTTTGAGGTAAGGGATAGTAAGGGATAGTAAGGGATTTTAAGGGTTGTTATATTTTTTAGTTTCGTAATTTTTCTGACCTTCAAAAATTCTGGAAAAATTTGAAATGATATTTTGATGAGTTTTCTTGATTGTGTCCAAAAATGGTGATTTTTGGATGTATAGATTGAGAGTTATGAATTTTATGAGAAAAGACTATTTTAAAAGTAACCGCTTATAACTTCTTGTGGTTAACTCCAAAATTGATGAAATTTTTATTGGGAGTACATGTATATGATAGGAGTATACTCTGTAAATTTCAGAATTTTTAGATAAAAGTACAATTTTTGATAAATGTGTAAATATTCGGCTGTTTTGGCCATATGAAAAATAGTAAATGACTTTTAAAAATTCTGAGAAAAATATATGTTCACTATGGGACTATATTATGCTAAATCACAGAAAAGATATATTTTTGGAACTGATTTGATATTTTTCATGAAAATAGTCTAGTTATGAGTAAATGAATTAAATATGTTTTGTGAAGTAAGAAAATTAGAAAGTATGATTTTATGGCTTGAGAATCATATATGAGTTATATGCAGATTTTTGATGAGTATTTTGGTTATTGGTGATGAAATCTTAAGAGTTAGCATTTTATGATGATTAAATGCATTAATTAGTAAAGTGTAAACAATTTAAATAAATTGTTTATAAGCTTAAGAAATATTATTCTTTCAATATCATTATACTGAAATATTGGTATATATTTTATTATGAAATTTCTACCTTTTTCATGTCGGAGTTACTATTCACGAGTTACTATTCACGAGTTACTATTCATAGAAAAATTAGTTTCTTTTTCTGACCAAATTATCGTTGATTTATGATTGTTGCTCTTAAAAATAAATGCAGTTGTTGATAATATTATTTTTATTATCATATATAACATTTTTATAACCTTAATGTTGAATTTCTCTTTCACTTGAGTGTAAAGATGGGTAAATTATTGGTATGATCGTGACTGAGGAATATCTTTGGCCTGTAGTGCAAAGATGAATTGTTAACTGGTATGATCATGACCATTGAATTTATAATTGAATATCTTTAGCTTAAGTGTAAAGATGAATTGATTAACATGGTTATAATTATTGTTTACATAAATTCTGAAATGATTATATATTTCTTTGAGATATTAATATCTTTGGCCTGTAGTACAAAGATGAACTGTTGTTGAATATCTTTGGCCTGTAGTGCAAAGATGAACTGTTGTTGAATATCTTTGGTCGTAGTGCAAAGATGGATTTATTAGTATGATTATAACAGGAACTGTGATTTGGTATAACCATGATCTTTGATGTTTCAGTTAAAGACAGGTGATGAAAATATTATTTGTCCTGGGTGCGAAGAAAAATTTAGAATCACAATTATGATTATGAGTTATTCATATGATTGTGGAAAGGAACTGTTGAGTGATGTTACAGGGATAAAATATTGTTGGTGGATTTTTAACTTGGAGAAGATAATAGACTTTATGATCTATTTGACTCTTCTAATGGATTACTCGTTCCGCTGCAACTATGGTTGAAATTTTTATCATCTACCATATGTTCTAAATCTCTAATTTATTACTGATGAAGACTATTGATAATTTATTTATCTTTAGTCATGATATTATTTACTGGGCTAGTTGTGCTCACCCTTTTGTTTCACAATTCCTTTCAGGTAATAAGAGTGTAGCTGGGTCGAGCGGGGGTAACAAGGGAATAGAACGGTGGTCATCATTTAGTAATTATATTTGGTGAAGAAAATAGGGTGAGGCGAACCCAACGTTGGAATGGTGTTTTGTCACTATCATACAAGATGTCTAATGACATACGACCTCGTGTCATCATAAGACAGGATTTTCCTCATCCACTTGCTGAGTATCTTTACGAGCGCTACCTATATAATCTTGGTGTTTGTTTGAAGTATAATTTTCAATTAGAGACAGTGGAGATAATGATATGTCAAGAGAAGACTCACAATTGGGAAGAATATGATAGTAAACTTCTCGTTTTTCTTTGGGGTCTATTGGGTCAACCAAGGATAATTCTGTGGCCATATGATATCTATCATAACCTAGACGCATGGTCTCCCATGTACGAAGGTTTCCTTGAACACTTCCCAAAAATTCTAATTTCTAAAACAGTTTTTGACTATACCTTTATGTAAGGTGTCATTGTGAGGTGATGTCCACGGTTGGAACATGAGTCACACTTGGTATATATTTGTATCCAAACTCACAGCATATGTATTGTTGTATTTTGCACGACAATTGTTGTAATAAAGTTGTAGTTATTTTCTGTACCATGTATTTGGCGACTCAGAATAGGTTTGATGGAATGGACCTATTTTGGGGTCGTCACATTTTTCTCTTGAACAAGAACTTTTGATGTGTTTGATCCATTTTACCCAACACGGAGCTTGAACCAAATGCTAATTTTGGTGTATGAACTCATGGAGCTTGATTCATATTGTTTTTTTTTCTTTTGATTAATTAATTAATTTTGTTTAGTTCGACTAAATGGGTGAGAAATTGATTTGGTTTGATTTTATTAAATTATTATAATGTTTTATTATGTTTTTGACATATTTACCCTTGATGGTTAGAAGAGATAATTAAAATAATATTTTTTTATTACACATAAGCATTAATTTATCTACCAATTTCTGACGTGACAGCTTCAATTGAATTAAATTAAAAAAAATTGATAGTTTAATCACCTAATTGACAAAATTGAAAGGTGGATCACCGAAGTAAAATATGGTCTATAGTTTGGGGTACTAAATCATATTTAAGCCATCAAAAAAAGATGAGAGAAACAATTTTGCATTATTAATGTATCTATAAGGGGAAGACTTGTCGAAAAAATAAATTTAGGGAACACTCTCGTAAAAACATGACAAATAGAAAGGTAAGATTTGCAATTTAGTCCCGGTTGTCCTGCTTTCATTCAAAGCAAAAAGGTGGGATCCCTTTCTTCTCAGCTGAACTGCTTCGATAACGAGAGTGTAGAGACACAAAGAGCAAGGAGTAGTTCAGAAAACAGAGTCCGGTGAATTGGGGAAGAGAGAGAATGAGATTCACTTTCAATATATCGGAGCCCAACAATGACGGCCAACGAACCCTAACGCCCAAAGAAGAACTCCAATGGATTCCCCTTCAAAAACACCCCCTTTTTTCCTCCACTACCTCCTCCTCCGCCAGTTCTGCGGCGGCGCCGGAAAATCTCATTGCCTGGGACGGAGCCTCTCGCCTTTACTATTGGGACTCCGGTAGAGACTGCCTCCATCGGATATCCATTCGCTTGGGGGAGCCGAAGCCGACATCTGTAATCGCCGCTTACCCTTCTAAGGTTTGATATTTCTACTTAATATATGTAAATACATATACTTTTTGGTAATTGGTTAGGAGTTTTTGGCTGCATATGCTATATGATTTACAAGCAAGGGAAAATTCTAGTGTAGACGCATAGTTATTTAATATTCATACAGTAATATGCATGTAAATAAAATTGCAATGCATTTATATATATTGGAAAACACATATGTAATTAAATTTTAAATAACATGGAATTTGAAGGTACAAGTTGGTTCATAAATGGGGTAACTGAGAAATTTGGATGCATAATTAAAATTTTGAGCTACATGATTAGTACTATTAAGTTTTATCATAATGTCTTATGTGATTTTACGTTTTCTCTGCTTTTTTTCCCGGATTTTCCCATTTTTTGGAATCAAGCAACAAAAATGGGTATATTGGCATGATCAGGGTTCTACGTTGTAGCTGGCATTAGATTAGAGTCTTAGATGCCGGCAAAGAGGCCCATTATGTATATATTGACTTTTTATATAATGGCAAAGTTGTACTTGTGAACAATAGAGAAGGGACTTATAAAAAAAAGAAGGAGAAACAATAAAAGAAAAGGTAGGAATACTAGAGCAGGGGGAATTGGTATCTTATTATTGTGGAGAGTTGCATAAGAAGGAAATGTTTGAAAACAAGTGATACAACATAATATATTTGCTTTTGATGTAATCAGAAGTGAACACATGAATACTTGAGATTGATGGACTAGTCATTGATCGTCACTGCAAGCTGTTTGTATGCAAATGTAGGAAGGTAATCTTGAAAATTTGCTCAAATATAAGATGGTTAGTGAGATGAAGTGGATTTCTTATCAGGTAAGAAACAGGGGAGAGCAAGAGGAAGAAAAAGATGATCTTCATGATAGAAATCGGAATAGTTAGTCATTGCATCACTATAGCTGGGAGCAAAGAAGGTTTTCCGTTTTTCAATATCTTGTGCATAGATATTACCATTGCACTTATAATAACTTAAGAAGTAAAATGGTTGACTTTAAATTCTTCCATAGTTCGTTTTGTTTGGTGACTAGAATTGACTGAATAGCCTTTGACTTTTAGAATGGATCTTGATGAAGTGGATAGGGTAATGAAATAAACATACAATTCTGATGTCCCATGAAATAAGGATTGGTTTATGGGCATTAATGCTATCTTCCTCCCCCCCCTCCCCCTCCCCCTCCCCCTCCCCCTCTTTTATCATGATTGTGGATGGAGCTGAGTGTTTTGAAATTCTTTACGAGTTGGGACAAGATTTCCTATTTCGTTTGTTATTTTGATCATTTTTTCCCTAAAACGAAGAGTTACCATTAGATAGGAGAGTGCAATAATAGGAGAAAGAATTCTGTAATATAAAAGGAAATTGATAACAATGCCCTTTACAAAAGGCTGCCAGCCAATCTTTATGTGTAAAAGAAACAAAAAAGGCCTTGCAAAACTCCCCTAAACCAGAAGTCCCTCTGGAGCTGAAAAAAATCCTCTTGTATAAGAGATCAAAACCCAAAGATATGTCTTGTTCTTACGTTGCATATCTCTTTGTTCATAGGCCTCGTAGAATGGCCAAACGTCCGCACCACAAACTTTCCTTTCTGACCTCCTAGGACCTATCTTGCCCTTATTCTTCCGAAAACATAGAAAAACTTGGTAAGGAAAAAGCTCTCCAAGGGCAAAGGGCACACCTAAATCATCATAAAAAAATTCAAACAAAGAACTCCAAAGATACCAAACTATTGAACAATACACAAATAAATGGGAGAGGGTCTCACTGTCTCATTAGTCATTACTTCAAAACCATTGATTTAGTAGTCTGTCCTTTTGAGGGAATAAAATCATTTGAATTAAATAAAAATTGAAAACTAAAGACATGCTTCCGAACACTGGAGGGTCTTTTAGGAAAAGGTTTACAAACTTGCTTCTGAATGCTAAAATACAGCTTTTCATAGTAATCTATTTGTTTATGTTTTATCTTCCTCTCATTCTTCAAATGATGTAAGTTGTAATTGACTTTAATTATTTTATAGGTATTGCAAGTAGATGTACAGCTCACTTTTGTGGTCAATAGAATTTCTATCAACAGAAATGGATCAGCAATACTCTTAACCGGTTTGGATGGTCTATGTGTCATGTACCTCTATGGGCGTACTTCATCAAAAGATAATACAATTATTTGCAGGTATGAGTAGAACTAAAGTGTAAATATATTTGATTGACAAAATAAGCTTTTTCTCTCATATGAATTAGCGTTAGGTTAAGTTTGGCCTTACATTGCATCACTAATTTGATCCCATTATAGTATTCTGAACCTTGACTTGTAGACTTGAATTTCTAACATGTGCATCACGCAATTGCCTAGGCGATGAGGCAACTAAAAATCACGCGCACTCTTAGACTCGCATAGTTTTTTGACCTGCAGAAGTCCAGTTATTGGGCGCATAGCAACAACAATGCGCCTTGCTGGTCCTGTTCGCGTGTTGGATGTACAAATTCCCAGTCATGACATGATTTTTCCTATAGCATTTTTACCGAGAATTTGATACTTCCTAAACAGAGAATCAAGATTTCATTCGATAAATTTCAATAATAACTTGACTCCCTGTGTTTTTTATAATTGGATTGGATGATGCTTGTATATATACAAAATTTCCTTCTTGTTTCTACTTTCTGTTAAGTTGTCTCAACAAAGATATGCAGAAGTTGAGGTTCCTGGCTTAGCCTGTGATTGTGAAAACCTATTTAGTTTGTATGATGTGATGGTTGATTTGTACCTGATCAGATGATGTAGATTGATGGTATTGCACTACCAAGTTGTATGACTTAAGTTATCAGTTTGTATGTATTGTTTTATTAAAATTCACCTCCTTTACCTCTCTTTTTTTTTAAATAAAATAAAATAAACTGTTCAAGCTCTGTACTTCCTGGTGTTCAACATATGAAGACTGACATTCAGAAATCATAGGCTGGATATTTGCTTCTATTATTCCCTTAATTTTGTCTACACATGTCATGTATGTGATTAAACATCCTACATATAAATGTATCTGTCTGTAAATACTTATTATGCAGTTGTCTGCATGCCATCTCAGTTTATGTGACATTATCGTTTCTACTATGTACTGTTGTATTTAGACTAGTTTAAGATTTCAGGGTGTTGTTGTTTGCAGGACTGTCTCAATTGGCTCAGACATCTACTTCAATCAAAACAATGTGATACTAATATTACGAATCTTATGGCATCCTTACAGTGACACCCATTTGGGAGTTCTATCTTCCGATTCGGTTTTCAGGTACCACGTTTTCCATCGACAATTATTTTGTTAGTGCTAGACTAAGGTTACTTAATGTGGAAGGTTTTGGCATACCATCAACTTAGTCAATGATAATTAGGAGAGTTTGTATTCAATGCTTGAAATCCCAAACTTTCTTGCCAATTAAAAAATCCTGAATTATTCATCATTCAATAATTCTTTGCTAAAAAGATTTTTTGAATCTAGACCCTGTAATGTCAGTTTCCTTTTCTTTCTTTTTCTTGTCTTGGGTTGTGGCTTTTGGGTTTCATTTTACATTAACCTTTTTTTTTTAAATATTTCTTAATATGTTTTGAATTGTGTGTTCTGATATGTTATATGCTAATTTTCCAATATATATGTCTGTGTAGCTTTTGAAAAGATGAAACATTTGCAATTTCCTTCTGGCGTCAAACCAGTCTTTTCTTGTATATTACTCCCTCTGTCCACCGACGGATGTCTACGCTACAATGGGCACACAAATTAAGGTTGGAAAACTATAGGAGACAGTATAAAATTTCTTCGAATTCAGCCTTTGTTTGGACCCATACAAATACCACAATTAACTTGGGAATGGAGTGCCTATATGGGATATATACACTTTTGGGTAAATTAGTATTTATACAATATTTATATTTGGTTTGTGTTTTTGAAGTCATCTTTTTGTAAACAAAATCATTGTATACTTTTAGACATTCAGGACTGAGGGAGTAAACTGTATGTAATGCTTTTGGTGTCTAATATGACTGACAATTCTTCTTACCTTTTTCAGGCTTTTTGATTTGTCTTCGTCTCTTGGGCAACCAGAGCAGGAATATTATTTACAGCCAGTGGAACCAGGTAGATCAAGGAATGCTGCATCAATCTGCCCTGTAGATTTTTCGTTTGGTGGTGACCACTTGTGGGATAAATTTAGCGTAAGTTCGGTTGAATCTTGTTTGTCCCATAATTTCTGGTGAATTTATGTTTGTGCTTGTTTACTTGCTCACTCATGCATCTAGAAGTAAACTGTTCAGTTCCAGGAGGGTTTTAGTTAGACAATAATTTGCATATGAATAGTTGAGAATATCACATATAGAAGACCACAAAATTTGAGATTTAATAAATTCATTGACTTATGCTTTACTTAAAATGTTTTAACAATTATCTGCAGTCAAAAGATGATATCTGTTCCATCCACCTTGATTGATAATTTACTTGAGCAGATTCTGTCCTCCAATTTATACTTCATAGATTATTTTGTGTTCAACATATTCATGATCACAATTACAATTATTCCAAGGATCAATTACTTGATTCTTTTTAGTTTATCCATATTCAAGTAATATTTCTATCACTATGTGCAGGTTTTTGTTTTATTTAGTGATGGCGCGGTTTACATCTTATGCCCTGTTGTACCTTTCGGAAGGTAATTATTGTTCAAAGTTTGTTGCTTGTCATTAATTTTTTATTTTTATTTTTTAAAAAAGTTGAATTAGCTAATTCTTGTAGCGATATTGAACAAGGGAGTGTTGGACATAATTGTTACTCCCTCCCGGGTTTTGTTTGGCACTATTGAGAGCTTTTGACACGGCCGCACTTATTTTAAGACGCGCCAAAAATATAGTTATAATTTGTAACTTTTTTATATATCATTAATATATTTGTATTTTATATCGGCATATCCTTTCTTATGTTAGAGTGATCAATGGTTTAAAACTAAGAGAAGGCTCTATTTTATAGCCTTGATGCAGGGTTTGAGGTTAATTTCTATGTTTCTCTCTTCCCACAATTAATGTTCTAAAAGGCGCTAGGTGGGAGGCGGGAGGTCGAGGGGGGCCTAGCGCCGCTCAGGGGGCCTAGGCGGAATTTTTTTATTTTAAGCCAATTTTAATAGTTTATCTTACATTTATCTAAACAAAACAATAATATAAAACAAAATAATCTATAATAAAACTTAAAGTTCAAACACATTCATGTTGCTAATGTCAAAGTTCAAACACAAACATGCAATTATTCAAAGTTCAAACATATTTTTAACGTATTAGTTTTATTCATAAATTGCTATTAAATAATAAAATTTAAAATTTCAAGAATTTAACTCAATATTAAAACTTAAGAAACTAAAAATAAATTTAAAAATTATGTTGAATTAAACTAAATATTACAAATGTACCATCATTTATATAATTTGAAGTTAGTACAAGTTCAAAAAATTATAACTATAATAAAATTATCCATTTTGACTTGATATTGTTCACTTCTTGTTGTGATTTGATATGCTACAACATGTATTATGAATATAGTAAATAATTAGAAAAATAAATATATCAAGATCTGGTTTGGGTAGTTATTAAAATAAAAAAATCTCTCCGCCTAGACTCCACCTTGTCCCGCCTAATTTTTTAAAGGGATTTTTTTGTCGCCTTGGGTCTAGGTGAGGCGCCAGGGGGTCTAGTGCCTAGGCAGGACGTCAAGGGGAGGCCTAGCGCCTAGGCGGGACCTAAGCGGAGATTTTTAAAACACTGTCCACAATGCTAATAAGGTTATATTTTCCACTACATTAATAACATTGCAAGTATATTTCTTATAAATGGGATATCAATTGCCACAAACACTCAAAATGATGGGTCAATTAAACCCAGACAGATGGCATAAATACTTATTTCTCCCGATAGAAAATAAAATAATTAGAGATTAAGAAAAGTACAGAAAGGATAACAAGGAGTCCTTCTAAAGGAAAATAAAGAACAACAAACTCCTAAGAGCATTAACAGTTTTCCTAATCAACTCTTTATCCCCAATTTTGAAGAATTTATCAACAAATTATTATCTAACAGTTTTTTTATCCTTATTTGACTCTCTATTTTAATCCCTATATAGGATTTTACTCCCCAGTGTGAGGAAATCAAAATACCGTTCTCTATATATACAAAATGACATTTTACACCCTCATTTAAGTGGACAACTTATCAATCATGCACATCTTGACATTTTCTTTACTACATTTTTAAATTATAAACTTAATATTGACTTATTTTTTAAAAATTAATTTCAAACGTATTCAAATTTATAATTGATATAAATTTATTTAATTTATGTTAATATAATTATAAATATTATAAAAGTACTATTAATTATAAAATTTATTATTTTCAAAATTTAAATGAATCATATTAATTTTAAATTTAAAAATATCACAAATTAACTTTTTAAAGTTAATATTGATCTTATGTACATTTGCAATTACAATCCATTCAATACTCACTCCATAAATTACTTAAAATTTAAAATAAAATAAAAATTATTTTACTGTGGAATATAATTGATAATTTATTCGCTCTCTTTTATAAATTATAAGATTATTATTAATTTGATGTTTTGACTGTTGGAACTTTTAAATTTTAAATTTCATTATTTAAGGAATCAATATAAGGAACCTGTTGCGTACATAGTGAAAAAATTGAATCTTTATTTTGTAGAATGACCCAATAACACTGTAGAGTAGGGATAAAGATAATAAAACTGTTGTGAATGCTCTAAAAGCAGGCTTGCCTGCCAATCTCTATGAATATCAAAGAGATAAACCCACGAACCCCGAGAGCGGAAGCTGAAAGAGAATGTGACTCTCCCAAAATAGATATACATCACCCATCTTGGGTCGCCAGAAAATACACTATGACAACTCCATTTATGCAACTGTCGTGCAAAATACGACGACACATATACTGTGAGTTTCAATACAAATATTGTAACGTATATAATACGACAATATTCATACTCAAATTATTACAATGCCATCTAAAGTACAACAACAAATATTTCAAGTCCTCAAAGGAATACGAGAAGATTTTTGTCCTCATTCTAATGGAGTGCATTTTGACGCTTTCAAATTCGAGTTCGCATCACCCTATTTAGTTCACCAAATATAACTATTAAATGATATATAAAATATATCACGCACATTTTAAATTCTCAGTACAATTATTATGCCCCACCATTTCATAATTTGATTAGGCTTGTGACTAATTCGTATCACCACTTTATACCCATGTTCTCTCTGCTAGTTTCAGCTACACTTTTACTACCTGAAAGGGGTGGTGAAGTAAAAGGTAAGCACAAATAGTCCAGTAAAAAATATCATGGCTTAAGATAATTAAATTATCAAAATAATTCAGATATTTAGAATATATGGTAGAAGATAAAAGTTTTCAACCATGATAGCAGCGGAATCAGCAATCCATTAGAAGAGTCAAGTAGAACATGTCTACTATCTCCTCTAGATTAAAGTCCATCATTAATATTTCATTCCTGTAATACTTATCAACAGTTCTTTGTTATATCCAAGACAAAGAGAACTCTCATCACCTGTTTTTACCTGAACTACCACAGATTATAATTAAATCACAATTCATATTTATAATAAGGTAAATCAACAGTCCATCTTTGCAATACAAGCCTAAGATATACAACTGTAAAATCAATAACGCTGGGACTCAGCTCAATAGTATCACGACCACTGATTATCCATGCACTACGGGCCAAGGATATTCGTGTTTTCACCAATGGTCATGATTATACCGAATAATCCCTGGTCATAATCATATCAATCAACTGTCCATCTTTGCACGTAAGACAAAGAAGATTTTTACCACATCATTTGTAACATTACAATTATGATTATACCGAATAATCTCTGGTCATAATCATACCAAGTCCATCTATGCAGTACGGGCCAAAGATGACTTACCACATCATTTGTAACATTACGGTAATGATTATACCGAATAATTCCTGGTCATAATCATACCAAGTCCATCTATGCACTACGGGCCAAAGATGACTTTCAACACAATATAAGTATGAGAATGATGACAATGATATATATAATGAATAAACATGAATAATCAGAATAATAAGATAACATAGATCTTAGTGATTTTCAACTTAATTATCCAGCGTCCAAATTGCTAACATGATATTAGATTAAGCACAACTATTAAGGATATTCTAATCATTTCAGGACCTTTCATCATTTAATGATAAGCTGAAGAAACGAATAATAATATCTTACCATAATATGGAGTATGAAAAAAAATGATATTCTTTTTACCATAAAAATGATACCCTCTTACCACAATAATAATATCCCTTACTTTAACATGTGACTTGATTCTGCTTTCTGTGAAATTGATCAACTTAAACAATGCTTGCATTCCTTATCTACACTTGGAGTAACATTACACTCAATAGAAATACTCACAATATTGTAGTAAAAGAATTCTATATTTTTAGTATAGTGATGGTGTATGTTTAGTTACTCAACCGAGCAACCTATTTATACTGAAAATTTAGTAAACAACTAGCACACCTGCTTTGACAAAATAACCAAATGAGATATATAATAATGGTAGTGGAATTTATGGTCCCACAGAGAAAATTAAACCAACTTGTACACGTTTTAAAAAATAATTGAGTTGTGGTCCAGACTACTTTAAAAAAAGTAGTGTCGGCAAGTCCTGCCAAACTTACTTTTGTAAAAAGAAAATAATTGAACAAACATCTGTATATCATACTTATCTTTAATCAACACCTTTTATTCATCAATTATTTACACATTTTCAATCTTCCAACAATTATTAACAAAGACTCACAATACTGCCAATTGGTTTAATTACATCATATCAAATAGTACGAGTCACTGTGCAATAACTAATGTGACGATTATTGAATAGAAGACTGAGTGACTTCTTACGTAATTAAGAATCAAATCAATACCTTACTATAAACAATTTAAATTCTATTAAAAGTAGGGATCAACACCAAATAATACTTATCTCGAATGACATATAAACCAACTAATAATTCATTATTCATTCAAGTTATCTTTATTTATCGCATAAAATTATTATTCATTTTCCAAAACTTTAGAAGTGAATAATAAAACTTGAGAAATCTAAAACTTCATATATAACAATCCACTATTTTGATATTATTACCATTTTTACTTTAACAAAAATATTATTTTTATTTTTATCATAACTCATTCGTTACTTGTGCGTTTACATCCTTACACCTCATGAGCTTACTAACACTTCTAAAATATTTAAAATAGTATTTTGAACTTTTCAAACAATTTTCATATTTTTCAGATTATCCAACAATTTTCTATAATTATTTCTATTTATAAAAACTATAATTTAATAGCTTCAAAATAGAAATACTAACTCCACATACTTTTATATCTCAAAAACATCATCAATATTAATATTATATTATTATAATATTTTTCAGCAAAATTCATAATTTACCACCATTCATAGAATTTCTTACGAATTTTCTCTATTTTTAAACTAACCATAAATAGCTTGAAAATACAATAAATATTTCTGTTATTCAATAATATTTCAAAACTTCCCAAAAATTATAAAATGACATTATAAGATTTTTCACCAAGTTTCATAATTTTTATTCATTCATAGAATTTTCTATGAATTTCTTCTATTTTCAAACTAACTAATAATAGTTTAAAAATATAATAATTACTTCTGCTTTTCAATAATTCATCAAAATTTTGCAGAAATTCTAAGATGATATAATAAGCTTCCTGTAAAAATATTTCAACCCAATTAATTTTTCTGATAAATTAATTATAAACTCCAATATTCAGAAATTTTAATAATTCATAATAATTAGCACTTTCATCAGAAAAATACATATCTTATGTCCTTTCCATGTAAAATTTAATTCTCTACAACTTTGTAGGAGAAAAGTTTTCCAAATTCTGAAACATAGAGAGGCTTACCGAAAATTCTTGTTACAAAAATTTCTGAATCAATCACCTCCTTAAATTCATACAAATCATACGTTAATCTTTAACGGTTCAAAATTTATGGACATATACTCAACTTATATATGTATAACATATCCAAAAATCACAACGATTCAACGTTCGGATTAAAAATTTTAACTCACGCAATAGAGCTTAATAAAACTGATTTTTCGGACTATAAGTCCTTCAGACCAGTTTCACTCAAACTGTCACCACAAAAAATCCACAAAGAATTTTTGGGTGATTCAAATTTCTGCGGTTAGCTTACTTCCAGGGCTTTCTTTTGATATATAGAAAGAGTTATGGATTTTACAAAATCAAGTAGTAACTAATTTTTCTGAAAATATCCATATTTTGTTCTTCATTTGATTTCTTGATTTCTCTCGTTTGTTCCTTGTTTATACAAGTTTAAATCATCTAAATCAAGTATAAACAAAATCTCTTCATATAAAATTCATGAAAACTTAAATAGAAAAATAAATCAAAAGTTTAAGATATACTTTTTTTTTTTAATTTCCTCATCTTCTTCTTCTTTTCTCTCTCTCTTTTCTTTCTACTGATTTGGGAGTGAAGAGTGGGTGTGTGAATAAAGGAATAATTTCCTTCCCTCTCTTTCTTATTCTTCTCCTCCTCCCGTGACTTCTTTTTTCCTTTTCTCTCTTTCTTTTCCTCACTTCCTTCCTCTTTTTCTCCTTCTTTTTCTTTCTTTTCTTCCTTTCTTTTCTGTTCCTTCCCCCACATATTCCCCCACACTTGCCTAACATTTGAAAATCAACCAATTATGAAAGACTTTGGTGAATGAATTATCAAAAGCTTGGAGCATATGGAAAATTAATATCACAATTCTCTCATATCTCTGCCGCCCACATGGGCAATCCTCTTTATTTGTTCATTTATCCGATTAATTGTTCATTTGACCATTTATCAATTTAACATTTACTAAATAGAATAATAATTATAAGAAAATTGAATATTTTTATTTCATAAAATTCGGGGCCTTACAGAGAAGCTAAAAATGGCACTCTCCGGACATTAAAATTTGTTTAAAATAATTATTGCACTCCTTTCTGACCATAGGCCCCATAGAATTGCAGAGCAACCACAACACTCTTGAACCTCCCAAAACTCGAAGACCTGGTGAGAAAAAGCTCCTACACAGACGTTGGAAAAACAAGTCTCGGCAGCAATCCGAACAACAAATTCCAAAGACACCAAGCCACGGAACAATGAAAATACAGATAGTTGCATGATTATGTTGGTAGATGGGATAGATGGTTGAGTACTTTTTTGAGTTTATCATATGTTATATGCTTCATGCATCTCTTATCATCTCCTCTCTGTTTCTGAAGCCTCTTCCTTTCTAAAGGAATTACTTGTGAAACCTGTTGAGACATGAGCCCTTCCTCTCTTTTCTTATTCTTTACATCCTCATTTTTGGGATTGATCGGTCCAGTGTTATGTGGAACTCGGTTTGTGGAATCAATACGTGTACATGGGACGCTACAAAGGCTGACAAAGCAGTATGCTAGGGTAGCTTTATGCAAGTGCTTATAGTTTGGATTTTTCTTAGAATCTAAATGCAATAATGTAAGTTGTATAGAAGATTTGTTAAATCAACAAGTTGATTGTTCTGAAAATAATTTAGTTCAAATGTGAATACTAAGAATATTAATATAGTGCTCCTATAGGTAAAAAACAACAAAAAATCGTTTGTTAAGCTATATCTAGAGTGTTGGTGCATAGGAGTACCAGGATTGGGAACGCCAGTACCTGGTAACTCTAATTTTGTCTCAAACTCTATTATGAATATGCACACTTGACACTACAAGCATAAAGATATCTTGAACAGTTATTCTGACATTACATACACCAATATAAGTCCCATTTTTTAGTCTTGAATGCTTGCACTTGCAGCAATAAATAAAGAATAGTTATTCAGGCTTTCACTACTGAATTTTATGTGCTTCCACACCATCTTTCTCACGAGTATTCTTTCAAATAAGCGTTTGAAATATATAGATGCAAACTGTATGGGTTCCACCCTTGTGGAAAATGGAACTTTATGTATGAATCTTGCTGCCTCCTATTATCTACTACACATAATAAAGGAATATTGAAGCTGATGACTCACTGAAACTCATGCCTGGGAGCATCACTTGAAACTTATTGCCATGTCTCATTTAACACCCACCCTCAAAGCCTTTGAACTTGAAAGCGTTTGATATTTTGTTCTCCTAAAATGTATATCAGTTGATTGTGGTATTTATGGACTATGCTTGCCTTTCACAATATTGCTGATTCTTTAAAGTTTAAAATTGTGCATTTCTTGAAACTGGAACGCTTTGTGCTGCTACAGTGTGTATAAATGGGAATTCTTATTGGAAATATATAGTGACGCCCAGACATTTGGGCTGAAATCTTCTTATTCCAAAGCTGTTAGTAATTCTAATCTGGCAATATCTTGGTTGGAAGCAACATTTCCTGAGTTAGCTCGCCAAGTAGCGGAAATGGAAAATCTACCCGCAGTTAAAGCTCAGCCTTATGCTTTATTTGATGCATCCATTTCGTTGCAGGTATATTTCTCGTCTGTTTATTCACCAAGTTTCTTTCAGGTTGGCCATCTGTAATAATTGATACTGCGAAAGTTCTGTGCTGCATATGTTCTATGTAGTCACGGCGTCAGGTTTATGTGGTTCAAACATGCTCTCTCTCCCCTCATTTCAATCCAAAAGAAAATAGTCTTTTTCATTCGACAATCCTTTATTTAAATCATAATTTGGTCACATAAGTTTTTGCGCTCATCACCATCTATGATAACACCAAAACACCCATGAAGAATGACACGGAAACTGCAATTTTCAAACTTGGATACGGATCATAGGGATACATTTATTAATTAATTATTAATATTTTTAGGTATATATTTTGTACTACATATATTCCACAAAGAGAGTCCTATTTGTAAAACCATTGTTCCACAAAAGGGTCCTCTTTTTATTTATAGTAGTATAAAATAACAAAATATCCTCAAGATTACCATCATAATTTTATTAGCATTACCACCACTATTAAACTAACGACATTTTATTTTTAGGGGTAAAGAGAGAGAGGAGGGGGGTGGGGCACATCCTTAATATTAGCAAATTTTGTAAATGAGACTCTTTTTTGTGGAATAAAGGGAGTATCACATTTAACCTTAAAACTAAATTACTAAAGCAGTAAAGCTATGTACTTGTTTTTCAATTAAAATAAGACTAACAATAGTATGAAGATAAACTAAGATAGTAATAGCTACGTAATGTAGTATTATTTTTTCATTACATTTATCTTGTTTGGTTCATATTTGGGATCCCTGCAAAACTTGTAATTATACTATATTACATTATTGCTTTACTTGGTTCATTTAAAAATGAAGATGTAATGCAATGAACATTAGTCTAAGACCATTTAACCCTTTCCTTTGTAGAGCCACTAAATTATGGAGTGTTTTCATTTTAGAGGGGGTAATTTTGGGTGAAAGCGCTAAAAGGAGTAATTATAACTTGATTGTGAGTTGTGACTTGTTTTGTCTTTTGTGGGTTGTTGCATTACGTAGGTAATAAGCTAATACTCTCATTGCATGGGGTAATGGAAAAATCTCAAATTGATGTAATGGGATTACGTCATAATAGGCTAACACATGTAATAAGTGAACCAAACAAAAAAAATGTCATATCAGTGTAACAACTTATTGCATTACATGGCTATTACATTAATGGGACGTGAACCAAACACTACCTAAGGAAATAAGTTAACCTGCACGTCAGTTAAGTTAACCAAAACAATTTAAGTTGTAAACTTATTAACTAAACGACCAACCAATCAATAAGTCCTAATTAACCAAGCCCCCAGATCGATGATGATTTCTGTGATCTATTTGAACCCTAGCCCCCATATCAATGATGTTCTTATAGCCATAAAATCTAGATCCCGTAAGTTTCTGGAAACAATTATAAAGAAACCCACTAAAATGTTTATAAAACTAAAAAATAGCCCCAACAGAACTCCCACTGTATTCCACGCAAGGCATGTCAATTTTCCCGTCCCTTGACCTTGACCCTAATGGAACGGGTTTACGAGAAAAATAAAAGAACCCTATAGGGTTTGTGTAGGGTATGGAGCTCAAGTAAGTTTCTGAACCTGACCCCATTCAATGTTCTATTGTTTAATAACACTTGTATAAAATTGATCTTATTTTTTTCAAATAATTATTTATTATTTATTTATTGAGGGATGAATTTCTATGAAATATTACTATATGATGTTCTTCTAGGATGATAAAGTTCTTTTAATATTTTGTCTTTTTATTTAATTTGATAATTGCTTTAACAAAATGGTATGAGGTCAGAATTTTTTCAATGAGGCGGGGGGTTGGGAAAGGTCACCCCATACCATACCTGCTCAGCCGTTTCATTGCCACTGTACGATGCCTTATACACCACTTACCTTTTTTTATTTAATTAATTCATATAGCCTGGATTAGCAATACATATTATCCGAGGTGTATTCACAGTACATATCTCAGGTGCGGTGTGAAGCCTATTTTGGTGTATCCATGCTTGATAGAATAACATGTTAAAATGTCTATCTCCTTGTTTTTCTGTTCTAAATCTATCCACTTTTGATACTGTTACATTTTACAATCTTATGGTTTGGTTTTTGATTGCAAAATGATAGAAACAGATTTTTATAGAGTATTGTCAATTTTGACTTGTTCTATTTCTTGGATTGATCAAGTTCACAGTTAAAGCTCCTAAGCATGGCCTGATTACTGGCTTTCTCGTTGAGTTTCAGTTTGGACTGTGTCGGATAGATTAGAGTTGAAGCCCTTGGTTGCTTTTGGTGGTCTAATATAACTTAATAATTTCAATTTCCCCAAGAAACAAACAGAGCCTTTTCTTTTATGATTTTCAGGGGCCTCTTCGAAAAGTATGCCATGGGGGAGAAGAAACTTCTGCAGTTCAGGCTGCAGAGTGTGAAGGCCGTGCAGTGAGTTTTCTTTACAATTCAGTAAGCAAAGACTCCATTCTTGTTATTGCCTGGAGTGGTGGGCAATTACAAATAGATGCCTTAGCTGACGAAATACAGCCGGTATGGGCTGCTAATTACCCTCCTCGTCTTCGTGTTGATTCTTATGATCGGATAGTTGGTGTTGCAATGATTTGTGAATCAGTCAGTGAGCTCTCCATTGTACAGTTTGATCAGCCGCCTGATCATACTGTTTGGTCGGGGCATCCACCACCTTTGTTGAGGTTGGCCATAGTAGATTTAGCTCTGCCAAAAACCAGAGAAAGTGGTTCTATAATATCAATGTTTATTGATCCTCTTGTTCCAGAAAGAATATATGCCATTCATGATGGAGGCGCAGATTCAATAGTATTGCATTTTCTGCCTTTTACTAGTCAGGCAAGTGGCAAGGATGAGATCATGAGGACTCCATCTGTGCATTCTGTTCTTAACACATGCCAGGGAGAATCCTCCACACCATCTCCTCTTTGTGGTTTTATTGCATTGTCAGATTCATTTGGATGCTCGTGGATTGTGGGACTGACATTCTCTCACGAATGTGTTGTACTAGAGATGGAAACTTGGAATCTGTTACTTCCAATTGATGTTGATAAGGAAAAGAAATCAACAAGTTCTGAAGAGCCTAAAGCAAGTGGTACTAAAACTATCATAAGTAAAGAACTTCTTAGCGGTCCAAAGGTGGTTCTTGTGCCTCCTTCCTCTCCAAATTTACGCTCCATTGCTGCTGATTCTATTGAAGGTCGATCAGCTCTTCATCAGTACTTCAAGCTTTTCAATGAAAATTATGTGGAATACGCACACAAGGTAATGACACTATCTCACATTTTACAATTATTCACCGACTCAGACAGATAATGTTATGTTTTAACAAGAGGACGCGTCTATCTAGTTCTGGTCCTCTTCTCATGATTTCATCATATCCTTTGCTTAATTTTTGGCACTATTTCCCTTTTTTGGATATCTCGCATTGAATTGCTTTGAAAAGGTGAAGCTTCCAAACTATTATTTATAAACTTCTTATGCAACATGCATGTGTTGGCTTATGCTGCTATAAATAATTGAGGGTACTTCTTGGAGAAACGTGTGTTGGCTTATGCTGCTATAAATAATCGAGGGTACTTTTTGGAAAAACATTTTTTCTTGGTGGCTTTTTTTATTATTGCTTTTTTGTTCGTTTTGGTAGGGAGGGAGAAGTGCGTTAAAAGAAAATGTTGATGACAACTATGACATTACAGAACTAATTATTAGTATTTAAGGGTTCATTTCCTCAGATATGGGTCCTGTGCTTGTCCACTCGGTACGTTTTGAAAAGGGGCGTGTAAGCAGGTATGGAAATGGTGTACTTATTCGTACATGAGAGTAATCTTTTTTACAACAAAAGGTGTACTTTGATACTCTGATGATTGCCGTGCTGCATTTTGAGAGAGCTGTTTCTTTAATAATAATATCTACTGTAATGTGGATACCATATATATCTGCAATTTTATATTTAACTAAGTTAAAATCTAATTGCTTTTTTGTTATTTCTATTTGTTTCTTGAATCTATGATTTGCATATTTCTATAAAAAAAGTATTCGTCTTGGTTTTCTAGGTGTACTTTGAACTTGAGCGTCATGGTCCTCAACTAAAGAAAATAATAGATGACCAACATACTCGTTTACATGAGGCACAACAGAAGCTTTTAAAAGTTGAGGAGAAACAGGGAAAATTAGATGAGCGCACCATTCGTGCAGTTCAGCTTCAGAATCTCCTAGAAGAGCGCTTACAGAGATTGAGAAAATTACCAGGGGTCCACAAGAAGCCTTTATCAAAAGCAGAGCGAGAGTTCAAGTTAGAACTTGGTAAGATTTAAGCACCAAGTAATCACTGCAATTTGAATTCTCGGAATATTTGATTAAATGACTAGTATACAAATATTTCATGAGGCGCACTTGGCTGATTTTATTTCATTCATTCTTTTAGCTTGCTCACGGGTTGCCAAGTAATTTTACTGTTCAAAAAGTGTGCAGGTAAAGTGAAAATAAATAGCTCATCAAACCCAACCTCTTCCTTCAAAATCTCTTTTCCTCCTAATAAAATTGGTAGATATTAACTTTTTTTCTCATCACAATTTTTTTCTTTTTGAAATTATATTTTCAAAATTATCTGATAGTGGCTATTTTCTGGAGAATGGAACATACAATTGTAATTTCATGTCTCTAGCTTGGGTCAGACAATATTTTCACAAGATTCATTTCACATCCTTTTTTATGTTCATGCAGACAGATTTAGTGGAGTGGAATTGGAAGCTTTGCATTCTACTATGGAAGCTCTAAATGCAAGGTTAAAAAGATATATGCATTATCTTCGAACCAATGTAACGAGCCAACAGAGGCAAGTAACGAGGAGGAATGATTATGCTCAAGATGACCAAATCTCCCGCCTTAGGTCCTCAATCACGAAGCTTTCACTAGTCAATAGCGAGAATACAAAAAAGGTTAAACTAGTGGAATCTGCACTCAAAAATCGTGACAGCACCACCAGCTGAAATCTACATCTGCTAAGTTCTGTCGTTGAACAACTGCGTCGGTATTTTCATCTGCAATTTTGGGAACATATTTGCTTATTGCAGTTAGCGCAGTTGGCTTATGCGCCAGGAATTCAAGAAATCAATGCGCAATTATCAAGTCAGGTCGAGGCTCTTACGAGTGCAGGCGTTTTGCTGTAGGAACCGTCTGTATAAACATGTTGTAGCTGAAATGGGAGTGTAGGTTATATATTGCACCTTATTTTATACTTTTGTGACTTATAATATGTCATATTTGAGTTTGATAAGACATAATTTAAGTAAGTATAAAATGTGTAAATTAATGTCCTCTACGTGGAGAATAAAAGAGAATTTTATTTGATTTGTGTAGAAATCATTTAATTAGTGTTTATAGTGGGACATTTAATAAGGTGCAAAATTGTTTGATAAAAACTATTTTTCCTTAGTTTCATTTAATATAAGTCTATTTTATTTAATTTTTGGAACAAAAGGAAAATAATGAGACTATTCAAATTCTATTTAACTCCTAATTATTATTAAGTATTACTAAGTGTGGTTACATATATGTAACTTAAATATTTAGTATTACTAAGTATGGTTAAATATAGAATTAAATAGTATTTTATGTAATTTACATATATGTATGTATATATGTTGATATATATACATAAGATAAGATATATGCATATAAAATCATATAAGTTACAAACAAGTTTGTGCATATGTTTTTCTCTCTTTTTGATCTTCTCCAATTCTTTTTATAAACAAATAATTACTACAAAGTAGTATTCAATTGGAATTTTCTGTTAATTACTATCACGGATTATTCACTAAGGCTTGACATATATCCTGGAGGTATATCGTCTGCAACCCATAGCAAACCAATCGTGGGGGGGGGGCGATAAAGACTTTAAGGACAGGAATCACCCGTGTCATACCTTCAACAACAATTTTGACTCTACTAAACTACGATTCTAACAATCTTAAGGTCTTTATCGTATTTGTTAGTCATGATTTTGGTGAGATGGAAGACAACACTGATTTCAAAGATAAGTGTTATATTTCTTGTATTTATTTTATCAATAGAGTTTTTATGATAATTAGTAATATATTGAGATATTAAGCTAATTATTTTTATTGATAATTCCTGTTAGAAGATGGATTGTGGAAAAAAAATGAAGGTGAAAAAGATATACAATTTACATGTTTATAAATTGATGTGGAGAAGATGAAGAGTCATCATGGAAAAATACCAAATGTTGATGCTTAGAAATCTTTCTGAAGAGATTATGTCGTTCTTCAGATTTAATTCCAAAAGGTGTATTTTTTAACATTAGCCTTTATTTTTATAAATGATAATTGTGTATCATTTTGTATTTGTATATACTTGAAAGTATATGTTTTATTTATTTTATCATGTGTATATGATATAGTATGTTTGAGTATTATTTTACCTACATTTTGTTGTAATAAATTAATTAATTAGTTTTGTTGGATAAGAAAAATAATTAAATTTTTGTTCATAAATTTAATTTTGTGCATATATATTTTGTTTATAATATTTTATGAGTAGATAAAATATTATGATGTATATATGTATGTATGAAATTTGAGACAATTATTTTTCTTTGAGATTAATTTATTATGAGAAAGTTGTAGTAAAATTTGAGAAGTTTACTTGTCTCTATGTATAACAAATTAGTTGTAAATTAATTTATTTTGAGAATAAAGTAAATTTATGTTCTTCTAAAATAAAATTATGCATAGAAAGTTTGAGGTAATGTTTAGTGTGTAATATTACTTGGTATTTGTATGCATGCATTTTGAGATAGATTACTTTGTTTGTGGATAATAAATTAATTATCAACTAATAGTTAGAAGAGATATTGTAGAAATAAATTTGGTTGACTAAATCTTGAACACATTATGATTTTGATGTTGAGAAAATACTTAGAAATGATATTCGTAGTGTTTTTGGAATAATCATAATTGGTATATGTTGATTTATTTTTATGTGTACTTCTTGTCCAAGAAGTAGTAAATTTTAATGTGGTTATATGAATTTTGTATATTCTAATTGAGGTAAATATTTTATTTTTTGACTTTTATAAATATAGTAAAGTTCAAGTATTTCATATTATTATGATAATTGTCTTGAATTCTATATTTATAATTTTCAAAAGATATAATGTTTATGGTATTTCATGTCTAAGTTGGGATACGAAAATACTTGAGGATATACTAATTCATGTGTGTAAATTTTATTTGCTTTCTACATAAATTAATTTTGTTTGTGATAAATTAATTTCTTAGAAAGTAAATATAAATTTTTATAATTTATATGCAAATAAATTTGTGCAATATGATGAGTTGTTCTATAATTTGTATATAATGAATTTTATACTATTTACATAGAGTCAAGTGTTACATGTTGGTATACTTGAAAATTGTATATGTATAATTTTAAGTGCTTATTATAAATAATTTTTTGGATTTGAGATTTTATGTAATTCAGAAAACAAGAGCTTATTTTCTTATGTGGGGGTGTTATAAAAGATTCTTAAGTTGAAGCAATCTTTATATGAATAACTAATACATAAAATGTACAAGAACTTATTTTTTAGTTTGAGAAGTGTTCCTTAATATTCTCATGTGGAAGTAATATTTATAGGAACATTGTCACATAAAATGTCAATTAATCTAAAATTTATTTTAAGTTGTTAGCATAATATTGTGAAGTGAAATTATTCAATGAGATTTTAATTATTTAAAAGTGCGGGGGTGATTCTTTAAGATTTTTATTTATAGACTAAATTTGGCCTTTGAACTATTTGGAGCATAAATTTACTTATGTAAGAAATAGTAAGGCTTATGGATTTCTTGTTGCGAAATTCGATTTGATTGTGTAGTTATGTGAAATGAAAGTCTTTGAAACACAAACTTTTGAATAATATTGAAATGTGAACTTATTTCACTTAATTAATTATCTAAGGTTCAACAAAGTTATAAACTGAACTTAGAAAGAGTAATATTGATTTGGTGAAGGAAATCAATATAATAATTTGGTAAATAAAATACCTATTTTATTAGCCTAAATATAATCCAAAATATTTATTGTGATTTAGTTCAATAATGAGATTGAAACTAAGTTATAAATATTCAAGAGGATACATATTAGGTGATAATATGTGTATATTAACATTGAGATTATATCGGATATAGAATTATTTATATGTTTACACTAACAATATAATTGTATAAACTATAATATGATAATTTTTGTGTATATTAATGATATGTTGATCATTTTTCATAGTATTATTAACGTAAACGAGTTTAAGAAATATTTATTTTTGTTTTTATGTTGAAAGACTTGTAAAATAGATGTTATCTTATATCATGTGAAAACATAGTGAGGATTCCAACTAAACCAATTAAATTGTATTGAGAGGCTATACTAAACTAAGTTTGATATACCTTGTGATTGAAGAATTTATTAATTCATTAATAGTAGTGGTACACTAAAAGTTAATTCTGATATAGCTATTGTAAAGTTGAAGTACACATTCACTAGTGGGAGCCTTGTGTTTGATATGCAATGCACGAGATCAAATATTACATACAATTTTAAACTTAGTATACTAATGATGTACATTGATTTTTGTTAGATCTCTCAATGTTTTAATAGATTACATAAGTGTCACTTATATTTTAGTGAGAAAAATTATAAATTTACAAGTAGGTGAATTTTCACTCAATCTTGAATTTTGTTTCTTAGATGAGTAAGAAACAAATGAGTATTTTCCATTTCACAATATGAATCTAATGTTATTATTTTATAAGGAAAGTTTAATAGATTAGGGTGTTTGTTAAAACATTGATTGTAGCCCAGTCTAAAGCCTCATATTTCACGATATTGTGTTAGTAAAAATTTTTATGTAGTGCAAATTATTAATCTTGGATTCATAACTGGTTGTGATCTTGAATAAGTATGAAAATATTCACAAGTAGGTGAATATATAATTATATTTTTACAAGTAGGTGGATATATTATTACCCTTAGTGAGGGAATAATTTACTTGGTGTAGCAAGTAATACTATTGCTTTATATGATGGAGGAAGCAAAGGGAATCGAAATTTGTTGTTAAAACATCAAATTGTGACCACTTCCATTGCTTAGTTCATTATGATGTGTTAATGAAATTGTTTTGTATAGAGCATATGAGAATACCTTTAATGGTAAGTCTTGACATGTTGGTCATAGACATAATTTTTGTTAGATAATTGATACAAGAATGTATTATAATATTTATTTACGAGGAAGTCAAGTAACGACTTGACTTATCTTTTTACTATGACTTTGACGATATCTTAGTAAGTTTAACTACTTGTGATATGAAACTTAAACCACTTTGAGTCAGGGGTGATGGAAACCCAACCTATTCCTAAGTTATTACCCCTAGTTTATAGGTTCAATGGGAAAAATAAGTCACAGTTGTTGACTGTGTTACTATCGATGTGGTTTCATATGTAGTTTAAGATAGTAACGTCTGTTGCACGATCGAGGCTGAGTTATACTCTTAACAAAGTTGTTGTGTTCTTAGCAATAGAAACACATGTGAAACACTTTGCCTATATGAACTAGAAGTTGAGCCGCTTTTTATATAGGGTTGTGGTTTACTCTCTTAGAAGTTCATGAAACAGGGTATTGCGTATGATCATATTAGCGCAAAGCAATTGAGAATACTCACCGTGGTAGGAGGATTTTGTGTGTGTGTGACAATTCCGGTCGTATCATATAGAAGTAGAGGTTCAATCTAAGGATACCTTCAACTTTGATGTGACTTTGAGTTGTTTACACTAAGAGAAGGTTCAATGTTCGTCACACTCTTTTTTATGCACACAAGCCTCGGAGTTATTTGATAGAAAATTGTTTGGATGAAAAATAATTTTTCCAAACAAGTGGCGGATTGTTATATATTGCACCTTATTTTATACTTTTGTTGTGACGCCCCCAAAATTAGGTATACATCACCCATCTTGGGTCGTCAGATACAAAGTACAGAATATAAATACAACTTACTAATACAACTGTCGTGTACAATACGACAAAACATAAACTGCGAGTTTGAATACAAATATTATCTTCTAGAGAGTATTCATACTCAAAAGGAGTCCTCATTACATTTATTAACACACTATTACATAGAATAGTGAGGACTACTAACTAATACTATCATTCGAACCATCACTCCGTTCCCCGACTTGCCCCAGCCACGTTTTCATTTCCTGAAGAGAACAGTGAAAGAAAGGGTGAGCTCAACTAGCCCAGTAAGAAATATTATGACTAAGATAATACAGAATAAATTATCATTAGCATTCAACAATGTTAAACTGATAAAATATAATAGACATCAAGTTTAACTGCAGCGGAACAAGCAATCCATTAAAAGAGTCAAGTAGAAAATAAACTCTACTATCTTTTATGATTTAAAAGATTTTTCAACACTGTTATCGCTGGGACTCAGCTTAATAAAATAATCCACATCATCGAATTACCCCTGCACTACGGCCAAGGATATTCGTGTATTCATTAATGGTCATGATCATGCCAACAACTGTCCATCAATGCACTACGGGCCAATGAGGACTTTTACCACATCATTTATAACATTACGGTCATGATTATACCGAATAATCCCTGGTCATAATCATACCAAGTCCATCTATGCACTACAGGCCACAGATGACTTTCAACATTTTATAAACATGAGGATGATGACAATGATATAAGAATTCAATAAAATAAGTTCAAGAATTAATTTATCCAAGAATTAACAACGTCCAAATTGTCAACATGATACTGCTTTGTGGAGTAAAATTCAAGAATACTTAGAAGAATATTTTCATGAAAAGATACTGGATGAACCGCAATTATCAAGGATATTCCACTAATTTCATGGAGTATAGAAGTCAAAACTTAACCAACTGAGTATAATAAAGAATGAAATAACAAAAGAAATCACCATGCATGCGATAGACCGCACGAACAGATTATTCTAACAGAATAATAAATAATGGAACCAGGTCCGGCGTAAACGCACAGACAGGATATTCCGACAGAATAATAAATAATGGAACCAGGTCCGGTGTAAAACACACAGACAGGATGTTCCAACAGAATAATAATAAAAACGGAACCAGGTCCGGTGTAAAACACACAGACAGGATGTTCCAACAGAATAACAATAAAAACGGAACCAGGTCCGGTGTAAAATACACAGACAGGATGTTCCAACAGAATAACAATAAAAACGGAACCAGGTCCGGTGTAAAACACACAGACAGGATGTTCCAACAGAATAACAGAAGAATGTCACCAAGTATAGGGTAGACCGCGTATACAGGTTATTCCAACAGAATAATAAGAAATGGAATAACAACAGTTCTCTTCATGAATAAGAAAGAATAACACCCCTTACCATTTTAAAAAAGAGCTGAAATAAGGAAGTAGTTAAGTAGCAGAATACTCTTTTTCTCTCTCTCTATAGTTTCTCTTTATAGTTTCTCTCTCTAGAGTTCAGTGAATTCGTAAGAAATAATGAAGAAATGAGCTGCTATTTATAGAAAAATAGAATGCATAGTAACTAATCCATGAACGGTCCAGATTGATTACTTTAATCTGACGGTCCATATTTAAAGAAAAATCTTTTAAATAAAATATAATATATTCTATTTATAGAATAACTTTAATAAAGTATTCTGTTTTATATAAAAAGATGTTTCTGTTTTATTACGTTAATAATACGAATAAAACAAAACGTCATTATCGCTAAATAATTCATATTATTAACTGACAATAATTGAATCAAACTGAGTGATTTCTCACATAAGCATTAATAATCAATACCGTGTGCTACTATGCAACCACACGTATTACTGTACTTTTACTACCGAGTAGTTCAACAGTATCAATGGTAAAACTTCCGCCGTTATTTTTAATAAAATATTTTTGTCGTTTTTTCAATCCGACAATAATTCTGTTGTGGGGTCCACCAATGATTGTACCGTTGTACGAATATTCTCTGTTAAAACGAATATTCTCCGACCAATCGAATATTATATAACAACTTGCGTACTTTGCAAAATTTATAAATATTACCCACAACTATAACATTATATCAAATTAACTCCATAATATTCAAAAATGATATTTATAAAAAATTCATCTTTATTTATAAAAGTTGGGGTCTTACAACCTCCCCTTCTTATGAAATTTCGCCCTCGAAATTAGGGTACGTACCTGGTATGTCGAAGAGGTAAGGATACCTTGATTTCATTTCAGATTCTAACTCCCAAGTCATTTCCTCAACATCGTGGTTTCTCCACAAAACTTTGACTTGAGGTATAACCTTGGAGCTTAGAATATGATCCTTCTTATCCAAGATTTGAACAGGAACTTCTTCATACGTCAAATCCTCCGCTATTTCGTCCGGTTCTAACTCAATAATGTGGTTCGGGTCTTCCACATATTTGCGTAACATGAATATGTGAAAAACGTTATGAACACAAGACATACTTGGCGGTAAAGCGAGTCTATAAGCCACAGTTCCTACTCGATCGAGGATTAAAAATGGACCGATGAATCGAGGATTGAGCTTTCCTCTCTTTTCAAATCTCGTAACTCCTTTCCATGGAGCAACACGTAAGAACACATGATCTCCTATATCAAATTCCACGTCCTTTCGATGAAGATCAGCATAACTCTTTTGTCGATCTTGTGAGATTTTTATACGTTGTCGGATCGTTTGAATCTTTTCTGTAGTCATACGTACCAACTCCGGTCCCAACAACGTTGCTTCACCCACCTCATCCCAGCATACTGGAGAACGACATTTTCTTCCATACAATTCTTCGAATGGAGCCATGCCAATACTTGCTTGATAACTGTTGTTGTAGGAAAACTCCATCAATGGTAAGAACTTGTCCCAACTTCCCTTAAAGTCAAAGACACAGAGTCTTAATAGATCTTCAAGAGTTTGAATAGTCCTCTCTGATTGTCCGTCCGTCTGAGGATGATATGCTGAACTAAATCGTAAATTCGTGCCCATAGCTTTTTGTAAACTAACCCAAAATCGTGAAGTGAATCTTGGGTCTCGATCAGAAACTATGGATACTGGCATACCATGCAGTCTTACAATCTCTTTTATGTTCATACGAGCAAGACGTTCAAGTGTATAAGTTTCTCGTATCGGTAAGAAATGAGCAGACTTGGTCAATCTATCAACAATGACCCAAATCGCATCTATACCTTGAGAAACCTTAGGAAGACCGGTAATGAAATCCATGGTAATATGCTCCCACTTCCATTCTGAAATTTCAAGTGGTTGCAATGGACCTTTTGGTACTTGATGCTCCGCTTTGACTCGTTGACAAGTTAGACACCTTGAGATAAACAACGATATCTCTCTCTTCATATTGCTCCACCAAAATGTATGACGAAGATCATGATACATTTTGGTACTTTCAGGATGGATTGCAAACGGTGTGTTGTGCACCTCCATCATGATTTCATACTTTAAATCAGGGTTGTTAGGAACACAAAGTCTGGAGTTGACTCGAAGTATTCCTTCTTCATCGATTCTTGCTTCCGGCATAGCACCTTATTGCACTTTCTTACTCATACGCATCAGCTCCAGGTCTGTAGCTTGAGCAGCTTTAACTTTATCGATTAAAGTCGGTTCTACTCGTATATTCGCCATCATCACATGGGTCCCTGGAGTCTTTAACTCTATCTCCATCCTTTGCAAGTCACACAAAATGGGCCTTTGTGTTGACAATATTGCACTCGTACTTGTATATGATCTTCTACTCAATGCGTCAGCTACCACGTTCGCTTTTCCAGTATGATACTGAATGGTATGATCATAATCTTTCAACAGTTCAAGCCAACGTCGTTGTCGCATGTTGAGTTCCTTTTGAGTGAAGAAATATTTGAGGCTTTTATGATCCGTAAAGATCTCCACCTTCTCCCCATACAAGTAATGCCTTCAAATTTTAAGTGCAAAGACAACAGCTGCCAACTCTAGATCATGAGTAGGATAATTTCCTCATATTCCTTGAGTTGTCTTGATGCATAGGCTATGACTTTTCCATGTTGCATGAGAACGCATCCCAACCCTTTGCTCGAAGCATCACTGTAGATGACAAATCCCTCCGAGCCAGATGGTATTGTTAGAACAGGTGCTGAAATGAGTCTCCTCTTGAGTTCTTGAAAACTTTGCTCACATTCTTCGCTCCAACCGAACTTTGTATCTTTCCGAGTCAGCTGAGTTAATGGAGTAGCGATTCGAGAAAATCCTTCCACGAATCTCCGATAATAACCAGCTAAACCAAGAAAGCTACGTACTTCGGTCACTGATTTAGGTTGCTCCCAGCTTTGAATAGCTTCAATCTTTGCCGGGTCAACCGATATTCCACGACTTGATACTACGTGCCCAAGGAATGCTACCTCCTCCAGCCAGAACTCTCATTTCTTCAACTTAGCATAAAGCTTGTATTCACGAAGCTTTTGGAGTACCAGCCTCAAGTGTTGCTCATGATCTTCACGGCTTTTGGAATAAATAAGGATGTCATCAATAAAGACGACCACAAAGTGATCCAAATATTCCTTGAATACCCGATTCATCATATTCATGAAGACAGCAGGAGCATTAGTCAATCCAAAGGACATGACTAAAAATTCATAATGCCCGTACCGAGTTCTGAAAGCCGTCTTTGGAATATCCTCAGTTCTAACCTTCAACTGATGATATCCAGAACGAAGATCGATCTTTGAAAAGAATTGTGCTCCTTGCAACTGGTCAAACAAGTCATCAATACGTGGCAATGGGTACCTGTTTTTGATGGTGACATGATTCAACTCCCGATAATCAGTACCAAGTCGCATACTTCCATCTTTCTTCTTCACGAATAGCACAAGAGCACCCCAAGGAGAAGTACTAGGACGAATAAAGCCAATGTCTAACAATTCCTGCAGTTGGATCTTTAACTCCTGAAGTTCAATAGGAGCCATTCGATATGGGGCTTTGGAAATAGATTTTGTACCGGGTTCAAGGTCGATACAAAATTCAATTTCACGCTCTGGGGGTAGGCCAGGAAGTTCTTCAGGGAATACGTCAGAAAATTTATTAACAATAGAAATATCATTCAAACCTGACGTATTTTTGTTTAGATCCGTGACATGAGTTAAGAAAGCTTGACATCCGTTTTTCAATAAACGAATAGCTTTATGGCTTGAGATGACAGCGATTGATTTTAATGGTTTGGTTGCTTGAATTCGCATAATAGGTCGATTAGGAATATGAAAGATAACAACCTTACGAAAACAATCAATTTTTGCATGATGAGTAGTTAACCAATCAATCCCTAGAATCACGTCAAATGCAAGTATTTTTAATGAAATCAGATCGACAGGTAATGTGTGGGTACCAACTTGAACCAAACAAGACTTATAAATCGTGGATGTAATGAAGGTTTCTCCCAATGGAGTTTCAACAGATAAGTCAAAGTCTAATTTCTCCGGAATCAAATTTAATCGATGAGCGCAAGTAGGAGAAATAAAAGAATGGGTAGAACCGGTATCAAATAAAGTATAGACTTCGTTAGAGTTTATGATAAGCTTACCCGTGATGACCTCATTCGGGTTCCTTGCTTTCTGGGAGGTCACAACAAACGCTCTCCCTTGCACTATCGATTTTGACTTTTCTGGGACGGCCTTTGGTGTCTCCATCTTGGCTGAACTTGTTTTTGGTAAACGACAAAATCGAGCTAAATGACCTTCTCTTCCACAATTATAACATGCTTTAGACGGCATCGCGCAGTTTGGACTGATGTGTCCCTCCCCTCCGCATTTGAAACATATGATAGGCGGTCGTTCTCCTTCCTTAACAACGGGCGCTGGTGCTGACGTCTTTCCATCATTGTTGAATCTCCTCTTCTTGAAATGACCATTCTTATTGTTTTGGCCCTGATTACCATCGAAGTGGTTACCATTTCGGGCCTGTTGATTCCCTCCTCGCTTGTTGTCACCGCTTCGATGACTGCTCTCACTGGTATTATCATTTTGTCGACTGCTCTCTTTTGGTTGCGTTGACTCGTTATCGCGCTCCACTAACTGAGCCCTATTCACAATATCTGAATACAAACACAGTTTATGAGAAATAAGATGTTGACGTATCTCAGGTTTCAAACCTCGCAAAAATATTCGCGTCATTCGCTCTTCATTATCCACCAAGTGGGACGCAAACCGGGACAACTCAGCAAATTTAGCCTCATACTGCGACACGGTCATATTATTCTGCTCCAATTTGATGAACTCCACCTCCTTCATGTGACGAACACTTTCGGAAAAGTATTTGTCATTGAACAGCTCTTGGAACTTCTCCCAAGACATCTTCAGTGCGGCAGGTTGAGTACGCTTAATCGATTCCCACCAGTAATCTGCCTCTCCTCGTAACATAAAGGCGGCAAAGGGAACCTTTTGCTTCTCGGAGCATCCCAAGACATCAAATATCTTGGTAATCTGCTTTATCCATGTTTCCGCTATAAGTGGTTTTGGCTCTCCCTTAAACTCTGGTGGTCCCAGCTCCTTGAACTGTTTAGCGGTGACCGTCCGAGAGTTTTCAGTGTTTCCACCTATATTTTGGACAGGAGCCGCTCTCGCCTGCTGTTGCATGAACTGCATAAAGTTTCTGAACATTCCATCATTCATCATCTGGTCAGTGTTGTTATTTGCATGAGGATTGTCACCTTCCTGATGCACATTATCCTGATTATTGATATGTGGTGAATCAACAGTCGCCTGTGCTCCATTGCTATTCTCAACATTCTCAGATGCCATTTTCAGATACTGTCACAAAATAAAAGTTAATTGATATGTTATATATTATCCTTATATTATGACCGACCAATTCAATACCATACAAATAAACTTAGGTAGGTCATACTAGCGAAGGAATTCCCCGTCTCTCCCCTCCTAGTTCTATTCTCACATCTTAGCCAGGGATCATATCCCTAAGCTCTGATACCAACTGTGACGCCCCCAAAATTAGGTATACATCAAACTTTCAACATTTTATAAACATGAGGATGATGACAATGATATAAGAATTCAATAAAATAAGTTCAAGAATTAATTTATCCAAAAATTAACAACGTCTAAATTGTCAACATGATACTGCTTTGTGGAGTAAAATTCAAGAATACTTAGAAGAATATTTTCATGAAAAGATACTGGATGAACCGCAATTATCAAGGATATTCCACTAATTTCATGGAGTATAGAAGTCAAAACTTAACCAACTGAGTATAATAAAGAATGGAATAACAAAAGAAATCACCATGCATGCGATAGACCGCACAGACAGATTATTCCAACAGAATAATAAATAATGGAACCAGGTCCGGCGTAAACGCACAGACAGGATATTCCGACAGAATAATAAATAATGGAACCAGGTCCGGTGTAAAACACACAGACAGGATGTTCCCACAGAATAATAACAAGACGGAACCAGGTCCGGTGTAAAACACACAGACAGGATGTTCCAACAGAATAACAATAAAAACGGAACCATGTCCGGTGTAAAACACACAGACAGGATGTTCCAACAGAATAACAGAAGAATGGCACCAAGTATAGGGTAGACCGCGTATACAGGTTATTCCAACAGAATAATAAGAAATGGAATAACAACAGTTCTCTTCATAAATAAGAAAGAATAACACCCCTTACCGTTTTAAAAAAGAGCTGAAATAAGGAAGTAGTTAAGTAGCAGAATACTCTTTTTCTCTCTCTCTATAGTTTCTCTTTATAGTTTCTCTCTCTAGAGTTCAGTGAATTCGTAAGAAATAATGAAGAAATGAGCTGCAATTTATAGAAAAATAGAATGCATAGTAACTAATCCATGAACGGTCCAGATTGATTACTTTAATCTGACGGTCCATATTTAAAGAAAAATCTTTTAAATAAAATATAATATATTCTATTTATAGAATAACTTTATTAAAGTATTCTGTTTTATATAAAAAGATGTTTCTGTTTTATTACGTTAATAATACGAATAAAACAAAACGTCATTATCGCTAAATAATTCATATTATTAACTGACAATAATTGAATCAAACTGAGTGATTTCTCACATAAGCATTAATAATCAATACCGTGTGCTACTATGCAACCACACGTATTACTGTACTTTTACTACCGAGTAGTTCAACAGTATCAATGATAAAACTTCCGCCGTTATTTTTAATAAAATATTTTTGTCGTTTTCTCAATTCGACAATAATTCCGTTGTGGGGTCCACCAATGATTGTGCCGTTGTACGAATATTCTCTGTTAAAACGAATATTCCCCGACCAATCGAATATTATATGGTGGTACTTTACAAAATATAAATTATATCAAATTTATACAAATCCATAATATTCAAAAATGATATTTATAAAAAATTCATCTTTATTTATAAAAGTTGGGGTCTTACATTTGTGACTTATAATATGTTATATTTGAGTTTAATAAAACTCATCTGTAGACATAATTTAAGTAAGTATAAAATGTGTAAATCAATGTCCTCTACGTGTAGAATAAAAGAGAATTTTATTTGATTTGTGTATAAATCATTTAATTAGTGTCTATAGTGGGACATTTAATTAGGTGCAAAATTGTTTGATAAAAATTATTTTTCCTTAGTTCTATTTAATAGAAGTTTATTTTATTTTATTTTTGGAACAAAAGAAAAATAATGAGACTATTCAAATTCTATTTAACTCCTAATTATTACTAAATATGATTACATATATGTAACTTGCATATTTAGTATTACTAAGTATGGTTAAATATAGAATTAAATAGTATTTTATGTAACTTACATATATGCAAATATATATGTTGATACATATACATAAGATAAGATATATACATATAAAAACATATAAGTTACAAACAAGTTTGTGCACATGTTTCTCTCTTTTTGATCTTCTCCAATTCTTCTTACAAACAAATAACTACTATAAAGTAGTGTTCAATTAGAATTTTCTGTGAATTGATATCACAGATTATTCACTAAGACTTGACATATATCCTGAAAGTTTATCGTCTATAACCCATAGCAAACAGATTATGGTGAGAGCCATAAATACCTTAAGGACAAGAATCACCCGTATCATATATTCAACAACAATTTTGACTCTACTAAACTACGATTCTAACAATATATTTATAGTTGCGTAGGTGCTTTCGTTCTCAATTTTATTTAATTTTTTCTGTTTGTTGATCTAGTGTGGGATATGGTGGAATGCTGAAGGTGACAACAGAAACTTTTAGTTCTTACTTTGAGATAATTGTGTTATGGAAACTTGGAGATAATTTTCTCAGTTATGATCTAACTTTATTTGGTAAAATACTTTGGCAGCCAAATACCGGTTTCATTGTGCATCTCCTTCCTTAAATAAAACTATATACTCGGTTCTGTTCCTGTAAGTTACATGTTCCTATTTCTCCATGGGCTTACTCTTTACATGACTTGACTCGGTGATGAACAATTATCGGATATCGTTTCTGCATCCGCGTCGTGGGGAAGAAAACTAACTTATCTTCTTCAGCAGGAACCCAACTGTTTGATCAATCATACCAACCAAATTAATATTTGAATACCACCCAAAAAATATAAAAATTAAGCAAAAAGGACTACTACTAGTGAGACCTGAGACGAGTGACGAGGTGGTGAAGGAAGACTGAGAGTTCCACTCTGGCAAGCTCATAACCCGGACACCGCCTTGGCCCTCCTCCGAATGGAGTGAACACATTAATTGCTCCTGAATTGATCTGTTTGCCATAATTTTACGATTTTCAGTAGCACAAACAGACAAAACAGGCTAGGTTTTAAATGAGGATAAATAAATACCTGCCACCTCCAGGGATTAAAAACTCGAGCATCTTTGAAATGTAGTTGATTTAGATGGACTGCCCTTAGCGAAGTGAAGACTTTCCATCCTTTCGGAATTGTGTAACCTATTTGGATACAAACAAAATATTTAGAGAAATATTATGTACTCAACTCAACAACCCTTTTTTTTCAATCACATAAGCTCATGCAAAAACCAATACACTAAAATAAGATATTAGCCTTGTACTTGATTTGTTTATTCATCATGAAATAGACTGTGTGTATATATATATATATATATTAAGCAGATATTCTGCAAACAGAAATTGATTTCAATGTATTTTTAAACTCACCGTTTATATTCACATCAGTCATTGCCCTCCTAAATACCCCACTAATTATGTTGGCAACTCGCAGAGTTTCATTAATCACCTGGAAAAAGACAAAACGGGAAAAATCGAAGGAAATTAATTTTTTTTATTAAATTCAACAAAATTTTAAACAAGGGACTGTGGTTGCACTTACACAAAGAGTAAATGGCATGGACTTGTAGTCCTCCCACTCTAGACCCTCTAATTCACCTTTTCTTGCTCGAATCTCATCATGCTCTTCCTATAAACATATGCCAAAAAACATCATTACCAACTTCCAGAAACAAAATTAAAGAAGAAATATAAATAAATAAATAAAAAAGGAGTAAAGGTGTTTTTTCTCAAATAATACCGTCACAAGAAACATATATACAGCTGTGAAATATTGAGTTTTATTCCAAATACATTTGCAGCTGTGAAATTACATGGATGACCTTTCGATTTATTTACGTTGACCACCGGTTCAGGATTCGATTATTATTAAATTAACTTCACGGTAAGTTGGTTAATTAACCAATATAGTACTGAAATGCAAAGAGAGATATCATCTCACGACTTACACGTTGACACTATATTAGTCAATTGACCAAAATTAATTTTACGTTACCCACTCCCACCGGTTCACCACATAGTAAACCTGACGAATACAACACTCAAGAATTCAGAAAGGGAGAGGCAGGCGGGCGTGCAGTTCAGTTCAGTGCAGTGCAGGGGTTGTTTGGTTGTATGGAATTTAAAGAGGAGAGAGGATTAAAGAAGGAAGGCATCATTTTGTCCAGTTTTTTAAACAGAATGAATGAATGTTGTTCAACTTTACTTCTTCACTGTTTTAACCTTTTGACTTTACTGCTTGCACTACTTTCTCCCCTTTGCTTTTTGACCTACATACATTTCCCAAACATCACTCTTCCCTAGGTCTGCTCTACTCTGCCATATATGCTTCCCAATTTGAAGGGTACTTTCGTCCACCCTCAATATCAATATCAAATTAAATGTCTACTTTTGAATTTTTTTTAAGATTAAAAGTAATAATAACTTTGTAATAAAAAAAATTAAAATTATTGAAAGAAATGGAAGTGAAAAATAACTAAATAAGAAGCTCCTTTAGTATTACTGTTCTTTGGATTTTTACCACCAAGATTTCTTTTGCAAGTAATTAAAGGTTGTGTTTGTTTGTAAAAAATCATATTTAATATTGAATTATTTATCTTAATTTAATACTATTTCAGATTATTTTATCTCATGACGGGAGATTAATAGTCTTTTAAATAGTTATATGAACTATTTTTTGTCATTCTTAAGGCTATTTATGAGAAATTATATAATTCATTATATAATCCAATGATGAATGTGAGATTAATAGTCTCCTGCATTTTAATCTATCAAATAATTTTATAGGACTAATAGTCTCACATTCTTCGTCAAAAGATTAAATAATTCGAAGAAGTGTTAAATTAAAACAAATAATCCAATCTCAAATATATTTTTTGCAAACAAATATATACTAAGAGAATTAATAATGTAAGTATACTAGAAAAACTTATGTAATTAAAATTAAAAGACTCTCACAAAAAAGAAACTAGATTTGAACATGGAGAATATATATATATATATATATATATATATATATATATATAGGTTGGATCAGGTCCGGACTCCCGGACCGGACCAAAATTCGGACACTTTTTTTTTTACTTTTTTTTTTAAAACTAAAAAAAATAAATAAATAATTATGGAATTGAAATTTTTACATAATACAGTGTTTTGGATGTGATTTGGGTACGTATAACAAAACATGATGGTACAATCTGTGCAGACTGTACCACCATTTTTTGGTATAGATATTCAAATCAAGTCCAAAACATTGTATTATGAAAAAATTTCAATCCCATAAAATATTAAAAAAAAAAAAATTAGTTGTTTTAAAAAATAAATAAATAAAAATATAAATATAAAGGTCCGAATTTTCTCCCATCCGGGAGTCCGAACCTGATCAAATTTATATATATATATATATATATATATATATATATATAGTGACAAAGTTGGGTCAAAATATTATGATCTTATAAATAATTTGGCAAGGGTTTGGGGAATGCACCCTCGAGCCAATTTTTTCAGATAACATTGTGCTTTCCGGCCTGGTGCATATATAAAACATGTATTTGATTATAATATTGTTAATATAATAAGTAATAACATTATATATATATATATATATATATATATATATATATATATATGTTATTACTTACTATATTATTAGCCCTTAAATAATCTTTTTTAATCACAAATTTGTTAATAAATATTTAAATTCCTTATGTTATGAAAATAATCTAAATTAGATTATTTAGATTATTATTTATTTTAAAAATATTAAAAGAAGATACATACATAAAAGAATAGAAGTAATATGAAATTGAAAAAGTTATAAAAATTTCAATTTGACCCCGGCCGTATATTAAAAAATTTATAAAATTTCAATAGGATCAATTTGTTCATTATACTTAAATTTCTTCTAAATTTATCATACATCTTAAAATATATATATTTTTTCCAATGGCATCAATTAACTCCAAGTTCCAACATGCTTCGCCAATATATATATATATATATATATATATATATATATATATATATATATATGTGTTGTGTTTTGTTATATGTATTCAAATCATACCCAAAATACTGCATTATGAAAAAATTTCAGTTTCATAAAATATTAAAAAAAAATTTAGTTGTTTTAAATAAAAAATAAAAAAAATCCGAACGGTACTAAAATACGGGAGTCGGACTGGAACCGGATTCTATATATATATATATATATATATATATATATATATATATATATATATATATATATATATATAACTTTAATACTTTATGGTCATGTATGCCAAAGTAACCACATCCATCTTTAATACTTTATGGTCATGTATGCCAAAGTAACCACATCCATGCACGTGTGAACTAAAGATCACCACATGTGAGTTGTGACAACCTAAGTGGGAAGAATCTAGCTAAACTTTTTTCTCCCTTGTACACTTGCATGGCTAAACAGAAACTACTGTCGGCGTGGGTCGCATCATTTCATGTTCATGAGAAAAATTTAATAAATTAAATTACTAAGCTTACATTAATAATATACTTATAAAACATGCCATCACCGCACCGTATTTGAGATTTTTGTGACCCAAGGCAAAGATCTTTTAGAAACATTGTTTTCTTTAAAAAAAAATGTTAAAAATAAATAAATAAAAGTACAAGTTGTATCTAAAAAAGTGTCTTTTCATAATTTAAAGCATAATAATTTCGACTACGATAAAATATATAAGAATTTCAACTTCAAAATTCCTAGAATCAAAAGTTTCAATCAAATGTTCAAAATCATATATATATATATATATATATATATATATATATGAAAACCCTCTGATCGGAAACACAGGTCGGTCGACCCTCCCGTCCGTACTCAAAAAGGACTCTACATACCATTGCATATGGTTATGATCGTAATAATGCTAAATTCAATATAAGAAAGGACTTTTTATGCATAAATATTGTGGTCAATTCCACAATATGCACACAGTTAATTATATAATTAAGTGACTTGTAAACCTATAATATGTCGTGTATTATAACATAATGTGTGGTAAATGGTTGTCCCTACATTAACTCTATATTTTAATCAAATATTATATATATATTATTTGGATTTAATAATTTTTGAGATATATAGTCCAATATTATATTTGTTAGGTTGAGAATTTGGATAAGGCCAAAGAGAGATACAATTATAATCCCTTATCAAACATGGATCGGAAGAAAAAGGCCAACAATACATGATGGTTGATGGGGGTGGTGGGGATATTGCTCTTAATTTTGTTGTCCAACAATGAAGGGTACTTTTTGATATTCATAAATAGAAAATTAGAAAAAAAACAATGAAGGGTACTTTTGGAAATACAAATACATTAAAGTAGAGAGAGAAAGAACCTTGAGCTGAGCCAAAGCGAGAGGAGTCTCGGTGAGGAATTTAACAGCTAGAGTCATAATAGTAGAGGTTGTTTCATATCCCGCAACCAGCAGAGCCACCAAGAAATCCACTATCTCCTCATCGGAAAATCCCACTCCTCCACCGTCTCCGGCCAACAGCGCTGCCAGCATATCATTCTTTCTCTCTCCTATCTCCTCCGTACTCTCTCTCCTCCTCTCTCTCACCACCAAACTCAATGCTTCAGCCACTTTTCCTCTAGCCTTCCAACAAAAACAACATTAACATGCATATATCCATATATGTTAGTTCATTTAATTTCTATTCATCTAATTACAATTAACACAATATAAACTCTAGTTTTAAAGAGAGAAAAAAAACAAACTTGAATGGCTCTGCGGTAGGTGGGAGAGAAGAGAGTAAAAGGAATAGAGAAGAAGCCTTCGATGACAAGCATATATTCTTTCATTAAATCCTCAGTCCACTCGCATGGATCAAAGCTCATCAACTGCTTCACTGTTAACTCAAAAGTAATCTGCAACCACAATTAATTATATATAAATCACACATTTCTTATTTAATTAATCACAAGTACGTAGCACTCCAAATTAAATACTTTAATATATATATTATTAAATTATTTTCCTGAAAATAAATTATACTCTCTCCGTTGTATATTATTTAATCATTGTTTACTTTTTAAGGTTAAACCTTACAAGATATTTAAATTTAATATAAATATAAATTCTTTTAATTTTAATCAGATCAATATAATAAACTATGTTAAATTTTATTATTTCATAATTTTATTTTTAATTACTTGTCCCAATTTTGAATTTAAAATGTCTCGAATTTATTTTTAAAAGTCAATAATAATCATCAGACAAAGTATTATATAAATAGAAGGTTCTAAGAATAAAGTGATGACAAACAAAAGATAACAAAACATAATAATAAGCTAAAAAAGCAAAGGAATAATAATACTAATATTATTATTATGTTTATATGATCACCACACATGCACATGTTACTTGATGATATACTACTGGTTATTATAGTGGTGTGGAGTGCTTTGGTGCTAACATGAACCGCCATGTTTGTGTTATGATTGATATATTCCGGCCGCTAATTATGGAAATCTGACTCAATACCCATAATTCTCGAGCGTGAATATAATCATAAACTGTGTTCATGGAACTTCAAACACAAGTACTAGGTAGCTAACATGTGGACTGTGTCAATGTCTTTACCTATTAATAACATATTTTTAATTAATCAAGTACGATATATAATAACACTTTTTAATTAGTATACTTTACAAACCTTCTACTCTACCCATTCATTCCAATTGTAGAGATTAATGATATATTTTAATTTTTTATATTAATATATGAAATTTTAAAATTCACAAAATTATTTTATCCGAGTACATATATACAAAAATTACAATTTTAAACTAATTAAAAACACTAATAATTACTATATTTATAGTTTTTCAACATTTCAATAATTTGTATCAATTTTAAAATTATAACTTTATTAATTAATTATAAAAAATCAAATACATCTTTAATTTCAAAAAATAGATATTATTTTCACATATATTTTAATATCTTCTCTAGTATGAGAATAGAATACACATGAGACTTTAAAAACTTGAAAAACACATGTGACTAAAAGTATAAAAAAAAAAATTACTGAAAGAATAAGTCAACGGTAAATACGTCATTTTTAGTGGGGTTAAATAAAAAATATAAGTACTCTCGCTTTATATAATTTTATGGGTCACTGGAGATAATTAGATATTTTTTACTCTTTTTTTTAATGTGTGTACAAATTGCATTATATTTTTCTTTTCGAGCCTAAGAGAGTACTTGCATTGAAAATAATCATTGACCAAACAACATATTAAAAAAAGTTAAAATATGACAATATACACTATTTTAGAATTACGCATAATCCATTATTCAAATAATACTCCAGTCGTTCCTAAACATAAATCGTTTTAAAAAGATATTTTTATTTTTTAATATAAATCATTTGAATATTTTAATAAATATTAAATCATTTAATTTCTAATATTAAATCAAATATTAAATATAACTTTAATTCTCTTATTATTTTTTATTTAATAAATAACGCTCTTTTCTTTTTCTTTTTTTAATATAAAAGCAATATAAATAATTAATATTATATTTAATATTTTATAATTATTTTTTTAATACCAGTGCACACCTCTAAAAAACGGAAAGAGTAATACTATAAAAACATCATTAATGACGTGTCATAATCATAATCATCGCTCGTATATAGATCGACAATTTAGAAAATTTTAATTCATAAAAATAAAGGAGAAATGATTTAGAAAGGAAAGGTATCTATTTAATTTTAAATTCTAACGTGCACCATACAATTCGAACGTACCTTCTTAGCCTCCTCCATGAGCAGAATCCGACCGGTCCAAGACTCCAAATTTACCCGGACCAACCGGTCTATGTCAACCAACAAATGGTCCTTGATTATAGAAGAATTGGCAAAGCTCATCGTCAGAGAATGCATCCTCTTGTGAAGATTCCCTCTCATGAGAAGCAACGAGTGCTTCCCCAACAAGTTAGAGATTGAACCGGGATAGCTCGACTCGAACAGCCTGCCCTCGTTCTGCAAAATAAACCGGTTCGTCTCCGGGTCAGCAGAGAAAACGGTCGGCTCGCCGAAGACGTGGGTGGTGAAAACGGTACCGTATTTAGCGACCCTGTCATCAATAAAGGGTTCAGGGTTTTGGGTCTTGTAAGCGGAAATGAGCTGGAGGGTCTCACCGATAAAGGGGAGGCCAAGGCTTCCCGGAGGGAGGCGGAGTTTGCGAAAGGTGGTGGTGCGGAGGAGGAAGAAGGCGAGGAGAGAGAAAGAAGTGGTGAGGAGGAGAGAGAGGAAGAGAATATAGATGGAATTCTCCATAACTTATTCACATGTAGAGAGAGAAAGTGCTTGCTAATGAGATAGAGAGAGAATAGTAAATTACTAGTGAGTAAAGGGTGGGGAGCTTTAATGGAGGAGCACACGAGTGGGTTATCTGAAAGCAAATCCAAACGAAAAAAAAAAAGGTGTTGGAAAGGAAATTAATGTCGGATATCTCCGTAGCTCACATTTACTTCAGTCTTTCTCCCTCCAGGATATACGAGTAACACTTTTGACTTTTGAGGAGAGGATAGAACTTTGATACGTACGTGTTATTTTTATAAGTAAAAAATAATATTTTTATGTGGTCTTTTTTATATAAGTATGTGATCAATTTATTATTTATGTGGGACGAAAATTATAAAATTATTATTTTTATTTGTGAAAATATTAATTCTCTTTAAATTATGTCTCTCTATGTAAATTTGGATAAAAGTTTTTATTACTCTTGTTTTGACATTGTTGATTGATTTCGCAATCAATGAATACGTGCAAGTATACACGGTCAACAAGTAATAAAGTGAAAGTAGAGTATCGTTCCCACGAGGAATTATTTAATAAAAATCACCAAATACTAATTCTTAACCAAATCAATTTTATTTAAACAACCAATAATTGTGATTTCTAGATTTAAGAAAATTAAATTAAACAAAACAAAAAGATTATTCTAAAAGAAAGTAAATAAATAACTAATAATTGATGGAATTCAGATAAATAAGAATTAAGACTCCAATATCCCCAATTATGAATTATAAATCAATTATTCAACTATTCGAATTATTATATCTACTGAATTGTTAACAGGAATTCTCAAATGCCAAAAATCCTCTCTCGAGTGATCAATTGTCTTCTATTTAACCCAGATTAATTTTGTTATATCTCTATGCAAAACAATTGAATTAAACTCGCTACAAACCCAATTTCACTTATGTTACATGCGGTAAATAGATATTCTCATTCTATTCACAAACCTAATTATTCACTATGCAACTAACTAAGTCACATGTCACCAAGCCCAGTTCTAACACTAGAATTCCTTTCCTAATTCCTTCTAGAATAACAAGGTAATTATTGATCAGATAATTAATCAATAAGCTCAAAGCAAGATGAACAATTCACTTCAACACAAATAATTGGAGTAAATCAAATAACTAATTTATAGCCATAAAAAGTTCAATTGAAATCTTAATAAAAGAGTTAGTTCATAATTAATGAATTAAAACCAAGAATCCACAATTGAATAGACATTAAAAGATAAAAGTATGATAAGAGAAGATAATAGAATCTGTTGTCAGCAAATCTGATGCTCCCCTCTTGCTCCTGCTCTTAATCTTCAATGATCTCCAAGTTGTTTCAATCTCCAAAACTAATAAGAACTAGGGTTAATGTCTAATCTAATGGTCTGTTTCTCTAATCTAAGCTATCTAATCCCTCTTTATTTTATGCCTCCCATCATGTATTTATAGGTTACAAGTCAAATTTTTAGGTTAGGAACAAACCTAATCCAATTTAGAGTCAAAAAAGTGTCAAAATTCGCCCAAAACGCGTCCAGGCCGCACCAAACCCTTCCCCCAGCGCCCTAGCGCTGGGCTCGACGCTCAAACTCTGCCTTATAGCGCCCCGACGCTGGAAATTGCCTTGAAATTAGCGCCCCGGCGCTAGTGCTTTTTTTTTGGAAATTTTCTACTCCGACGTCCTTTGGGAAAATGGCCATAACTTCTTCGTCTGAACTCCGATTTCGATGATTCAAGATGATCCGAAAAAGAGGAGAAGTAGATCTACAACTTTCATTCTTTAAGGTTTTCAAAATAAGGTCCGTAGCAATACTCAAATTGGCTCTGAAGTGACTACTGTGTAAATGGTAAGCCGAAAACGCGAATATAGCCACCCCAAACATCGATCCAAGTAACTTTTGTCCCAAATCCTACAAAACAATGTAAAACATGCATGAATGAACACAAATACTTAAAAACTATTCTAAAAGACTTGAGAACAATAATAAATTAAGTCCGAATGTATCCAATTCATGTATATAAAACTCACTCATCAGGCATAAAAGTTATTGTATACTTTTTATGCATATTAAGATAAAGCATAAAATAACAAAATTATTTATATTTAAATTCTCAATTAATTACATAATTTTTTATACATGACTATAGGGCTGAGTAAAGAATTAAATTGGAGCCGAAATCGAACAAAAAATCGGACAAACTGCACCAATGGTTCCGGCTATGACGGTTTTAGGTGGGTTGAAAAAAACTAAATTTACGGTTTCGATTTGGTTACTAGCTAAAATCGCACACATAAAATTAAAATTGTACCAAATAATCATCATGTTTTCTCAAATTTGCTATAAGTATATATAATTTCTCTACTATAACATATTCTCCTCATTTTATTTTAAAAGACAAATATTGGGTTGAATGAAAAATAAACAGTATCAATTATGTTTGCAAATCAAGACTGACTTGATATTTCCTAAATCAAATGTGATAACATAGTATTAATCAACCATATAATTGTTGATGCCTAAAATTATTTTGCTAAATTAGCTCCATGATTGTGTTGATTGCGTAATACGTTTTCGTGGATGATTTTGCTAACTATTTTACGGTTTTGTTATTTCAATTGATTTTAGAACCGAAACCGCAATAAATAAAACTAAATTGTACGGTTCAAAATCGCACAACACAAATCACAAACGATTTTATGTGCGATTTTTGATTTGTCAAACCGCACATAAGCGATTTCGTGTGCGGTTTGAGTTTCAAATCACACCATGTTCACCTCTACATGACTAGTAGCATTTCATAAATATGTATAAAAAGTAAAAGTATGACAATTAATACTAAGGATATTACAGATAAATTATTGTAAACAAATAGATTATATAAAGTAAGTAGACATTTAATTTATAACTACCTAAAATAGTATTCCCTTTATCTGATTTTATTTATCATACTTCCTTCATTCCTAAATAAGTGACGTTTTAGAGGGTTTTACACTTATTAAGGAAGTCACTTATTGCTCCAATTCTGTCATTAAAATTGATATATATTACCATAATTATCCTTGCATTAATTAAGAAAATATGTATAAAGTTACCTAGATAAATGAGATAGAAATATACTTGAGAGTAATAGAGGAAAAATTATAATTAATCTTTCCTATAAATTTGTTAACGTCAAATATATTGAAAAATTTTGAACTCCCTAAAACGTCACTTATTTAGGAATGGAGAGAGTAGTTTGAAAGTACACGCATATTAAAAAAAATTATCTCCAAATTACTCGTCTTAATTATTATATTATCATTTTTTTTGTTTTATTTAATCTCACAACTCTTTTTTGGAACAATAAAATAGAAGAAAAAGATGGAGAAAAAGATAGGAGTGTGATTATGTTTTTTAATATCAAAGTTAATAGTGTTACTTTTTCGATGTATGTCATGTTGATTTCAATGAATTTTAAAAAAAAATTAATTGAGAGTATTATTGGAAAAGTAAGGTAAAAATGGTATTAAAATGAAAGAAAGCAGATAGATTTAATTTAGGCAAACTAAAAAATAAATTATGATAAGTAAACTTGGACGGAGGCAGTAATAAGAATTTTTATTATAGGACGGAGGAAGTACTATTTTAGATAGTCACAAGTTAAATATCTACATACCTTAAATAATTTAGTTTTTACAATAATTCTCCTATAATACTTTTGTATTAATTGTCATATTTCTATTCTCTATGCATATTTATGGAGAACCACTAGTCATGTACAAAAAATTATGCAATTAAATGAGAATTTAAATATGAACCATTTTGTCATTTTATTCATTTTCTTAATATGCGCAAAAAGTCAATTAAGACATTTATCTTAAGATTGAAAGATTATAATACACATCGTTTTAGAGCATTCGGAAGTATAAATGCACTTGAAAAGTTTTATTTTGACTAATAGCAATTTATTTTAAACATAATTTATTTAACTCACAAATACAGCGTTAGAGTCTCAATATATTAAAATTGATGCGGTGTGTGTGGAGGTCCTATCACTACAAATGTTACTGCCACGAACGTTGTAGGTGTTGATAGCTAAACAAATTAATATTTTGTCTAATTAATTAAATTAATTTTTTTTAATATTTATTAAAAATAACGAAAGAAAAATTTTAAATTTGTATTTAATGTTTAACAACAATATAAGAAATTAAATTATTAGTACTTCTTTTAAATATGTATACCACAAATAAAAATAAATAATCTTTTATTAATCAACCTATAAAAGGACAAATTTTTTTTAAGAAAGTATAATATCACTAGCTAGCCTAATAGTAATATTTTGTTGCATTAGTTCTTATTAATTATAGAATATTAATTTCTTTATAGTAAAGTTGTTAAAAAAAATTAACGTACTTTCTGTTTAATGATATATTTAGCGTTGTCAATGACATATTTGGATCTGGTTATCATGAACTTAATTTCATGGTAAATTGGTCAATTGACCAATATAGTGCTGCCTCGCAGAGTGAGATATCACATCTCACTTACATGTCGACACTATATTAATAAATTGACCAAAATTAATTTCATGCTAACTACTCTCGATATATTTATAGTCTAACCATTAATTAAGGATTTAATTTGAAAATATGCATTAACTTTGTAAACACAACGTTCAATTTGAATCTTAAGGAAACAATCTATTCAAATAGTCCAAAAAGGAGTATTTGAATGGAGACTTCTACGTTCAAATCATCGATAGATAGGAGCAGAACCTTTTATAGGATTGCAAAAACTCGTGAATACGTATATAGAATAGATTTTTAAGTTTAAGAGGTTGCGCAAGCTTGAAGTTGCGAATTAATTTAAGTGATTAAGAAAAGAAAATTAGGGCTTGCAATTTCACCCGAATTAACCCGACAGGTAGGGCTGTTAAAAAAAATTAATTTTTCAATTTTTCAGACCGGACCGAATTGCCCGGTTCAGTACAAAAAAAACCGCTTCGGTTGGGTACAAAAAAATTGGTATATACCTATTTTGGTTTGGCATTTTGATGGTTTGATTTTACCGAACAGGATTGGTATATACCGATTTTCAAATTTTTTATTTTTATTAATAATAATAATAAAATAATGATTATAATAATAAAAATAATATTAATAAAAATAATAATAACATAAAAATAATAATTATATTAATTTTCGGTAAAAATCGGTACCGAACCGGTACCGTCGGTTTGGTACACTAGTCCAACCGGTACCGATATCGGTATCAACATTTGGCCGATTTCGGTACCGGTTAGGTTCGGTACCGGTCCTGTTCGGAACGATATTTACTGGTTGAACATGTGACGCTCCCAAAATAGGCATACATCACCCATTCTGAGTCGCCAAATACATGGTACAGAAATAAATATAACTTCATTATTATAATTGCTCTGCAAAATACGTCAACACATAAACTATGAGTTTAAATACAATTATTGTCTTCTATACAATATCCACACTCAAATAAGTCGTCATTACAATTATTGAAATACTATTTTATTAAATAGTGAGGACTGCTAACACAACTGACTGGAAACATCACTCCACAACCCGACTAGTTCCCGCTATATTCTCGCCTCCTGAGAAAAATAGAACAAAAAGAAAAAGGGTGAGCTCAACTAGCCCAGTAAAGAATATTATGACTAAGATAATATACAACAAATTTGTGACGCCCGCAAAATTAGGTATACATCACCCATCTTGGGTTGTCAGATACGAAGTACAGAATACAAATACAACTTACTAATACAACTGTCGTGTACAAGAGGACAAAACATAAACTGTGAGTTTGAATACAAATATTATCTTCTAGAGAGTATTCATACTCAAAAGGAGTCCTCATTACATTTATTAACACACTATTACATAGAATAGTGAGGACTACTAACTAATACTATCATTCGAACCATCACTCCGTTTCCCGACTTGTCCCAGCTACGTTCTCATTTTCTGAAGAGAACAGTGAAAGAAAGGGTGAGCTCAACTAGTCCAGTAAGAAATATTGTGACTAAGATAATGCAGAATAAATTATCATTAGCCTTCAACAATGTTAAACTAATAAAATATAATAGACATCAAGTTTAACTGCAGCGGAACAAGCAATCCATTAAAAGAGTCAAGTAGAAAATAAACTCTACTATCTTTTATGATTTAAAAGGTTTTTCAACACTGCTATCGCTGAGACTCAACTTAATAAAATAATCCACATCATCGAATCACCCCTGCACTACGGCCAAGGATATTCGTGTATTCATTAATGGTCATGATCATGCCAACAACTGTCCATCAATGCACTACGGGCCAATGATGACTTTTACCACATCATTTGTAACATTACGGTCATGATTATACCGAATAATCCCTGGTCATAATCATACTAAGTCTATCTATGCACTACATGCCACAGATGACTTTCAACATTTTATAAACATGAGGATGATGACAATGATGTAAGAATTCAATAAAACAAGTTCAAGAATTAATTTATCCAAGAATTAACAACGTCCAAATTGTCAACATGATACTGCTTTGTGGAGTAAAATTAAAGAATACTTAGAAGAATATTTTCATGAAAAGATACTGGATGAACCACAATTATCAAGGATATTCCACAAATTTCATGGAGTATAGAAGTCAAAACTTAACCAACTGAGTATAATAAAGAATGGAATAACAAAAGAAATCACCATGCATGCGATAGACCGCACAGACAGGTTATTCCAACAGAATAATAAATAATGGAACCAGGTCCGGCATAAAACGCACAGACAGGATATTCCAACAGAATAATAATAAAGACGGAACCAGGTCCGGTGTAAAACACACAGACAAGATATTCCAACAGAATAATAATAAAGACGGAACTAGGTCCGGTGTAAAACACACGGACAGGATGTTCCAACAGAATAATAATAAAGACGGAACCAGGTCCGGTGTAAAACACACAGACAGGATGTTCCAACAGAATAATAGAAGAATGTCACCAAGTATAGGGTAGACCGCGTATACAGGTTATTCCAACAGAATAATAAGAAATAGAATAACAACAGTTCTCTTCATGAATAAGAAAGAATAACACCCCTTACCGTTTTAAAGAAGAGCTGAAATAAGGAAGTAGTTAAGTAGCAAAATACTCTTCTTCTCTCTCTCTCTATAGTTTCTCTCTATAGTTTCTCTCTCTAGAGTTCAGTTAATTCGTAAGAAATAATGAAGGAATGAGCTGCTATTTATAGAAAAATAGAATGCATAGTAACTAATCCATGAACGGTCCAGATTGATTACTTTAATCTGACGGTCCATATTTAAAGAAAAATCTTTTAAATAAAATATAATATATTCTATTTATAGAATAACTTTAATAAAGTATTCTGTTTTATATAAAAAGATATTTCTGTTTTATTACGTTAATAATACGAATAAAACAAAACGTTATTATCGCTAAATAATTCATATTATTAACTGACAATAATTGAATCAAACTGAGTGACTTCTCACATAAGCATTAATAATCAATACCGTGTGCTACTATGCAACCACACGTATTACTGTACTTTTACTACCGAGTAGTTCAACAGTAACAATGGTAAAACTTCCGCCGTTATTTTTAATAAAATATTTTTGTCGTTTTCTCAATCCGACAATAATTTCGTTGTGGAGTTCACCAATGATTGTGCCCTTGTACGAATATTCCCTGTTAAAACGAATATTCCCCGACCAATCGAATATTATATAACAACTGTGAAACCCCAGATTTTATGAATAAATATTTAATTTTTCTCGAAATAATTTTTTTTTATATTATGGTGTGGATTTGATATAATAGTTATGGGTAGTATTTATAAATGTTGTAAAGTATCCAAGTTATCATATAATATTCGATTGGTCGGGGAATATTCGTTTTAACAGGAAATATTCGTACAACGACACAATCATTGGTGGATCCCACAACGGAATTATTGTCGGATTGAGAAAACGACAAAAATATTTTATTAAAAATAACGGCGAAAGTTTTACCATTGTTACTGTTGAACTACTCGGTAGTAAAAGTACAGTAATACGTGTGGTTGCATAGTAGCACACGGTATATATTATTAATATTTATGTGGGAAGTCACTCAGTTTGATTCAATTATTGTCAGTTAATAATATGAATTATTTAGCGATAATGACGTTTTGTTTTATTCGTATTATTAACGTAATAAAACAGAAACATCTTTTTATATAAAACATAATACTTTATTAAAGTTATTCTATAAATAGAATATATTATATTTTATTTAAAAGATTTTTCTTTAAATATGGACCGTCAGATTAAAGTAATCAATCTGGACCGTTCATGGATTAGTTACTATGCATTCTATTTTTCTATAAATAGCAGCTCATTCCTTCATTATTTCTTATGAATTCCCTGAACTCTAGAGAGAGAAACTATAGAGAGAGAGAAGAAGAGTATTCTGCTACTTAAGTACTTCCTTATTTCAGCTCTTCTTTAAAACGATAAGGGGTGTTATTCTTTCTTATTCATGAAGAGAATTGTTGTTGTTCCATTTCTTATTATTCTGTTGGAATAACCTGTATACGCGGTCTACCCTATACTTGGTGACATTCTTTTATTATTCTGTTGGAACATCCTGTCTGTGTGTTTTACACCGGACCTGGTTCCGTTTTTATTATTATTCTGTTGGAGCATCCTGTCTGTGTGTTTTACACCGGACCTGGTTCCGTCTTTATTATTATTTTGTTGGAACATCCTGTCCGTGTGTTTTACACCGGACCTGGTTCCGTCTTTATTATTATTCTGTTGGAACATCCTGTCCGTGTATTTTACACCGGACCTGGTTCCGTCTTTATTATTATTCTGTTGGAACATCCTGTCTGTGTGTTTTACACCGGACCTGGTTCCGTCTTTATTATTATTCTGTCGGAATATCCTATCTGTGCGTTTACGCCGGACCTGGTTCCATTATTTATTATTCTGTTGGAATAACCTGTCTGTGCGGTCTATCGCATGCATGGTGATTTCTTTTGTTATTCCATTCTTTATTATACTCAGTTGGTTAAGTTTTGACTTCTATACTCCATGAAATTTGTGGAATATCCTTGATAATTGCGTTTCATCCAGTATCTATTCATGAAAATATTCTCCTGATCAGTCTTGAAGTTTACTCCACAAAGCAGTATCATGTTGACAATTTGGACGTTGTTAATTCTTGGATAAATTAATTCTTGAACTTGTTTTATTGAATTCTTATATCATTGTCATCATCCTCATGTTTATAAAATGTTGAAAGTCATCTGTGGCCTGTAGTGCATAGATGGACTTGGTATGATTATGACCAGAGATTATTCGGTATAATCATGACCGTAATGTTACAAATGATGTGGTAAAAGTACTCATTGGCCCGTAGTGCATTGATGGACAGTTGTTGACATGATCATGACCATTAATGAATATACGAATATCCTTGGCCGTAGTGCAGGGGTGATTCGATAAAGTGGATTATTTTATTAAGCTGAGTCCCAGCGAACACAGTGTTGAAAAACCTTTTAAATCATAAAAGATAGTAGAGTTTATTTTCTACTTGACTCTTTTAATGGATTGCTTGTTCCGCTGCAGTTAAACTTGATGTCTATTATATTTTATCAGTTTAACATTGTTGAAGGCTAATGATAATTTATTCTGCATTATATTAGTCATAATATTTCTTACTGAGCTAGTTGAGCTCACCCTTTCTTTCACTGTTCTCTTCAAGAAATGAGAACGTAGCTGGGGCAAGTCGGAAAATGGAGTGATGGTTCGAATGATAGTATTAGCTAGTAGTCCTCACTATTCTATGTAATAGTGGTTTTAATAAATGTAATGAGGACTTCTTTTGAGTATGAATACTCTCTAGAAGATAATATTTGTATTCAAACTCACAGTTTATGTTTTATCGTATTGTACACGACAGTTGTATTAGTAAGTTGTATTTGTATTCTGTACTATGTATCTGACGACCCAAGATGGGTGATGTATTCCTAATTTTGGGGGCGTCACAGTTGGTATCAGAGCTTAGGGATGTGATCCCTGGCTAAGATGTGAGACTAGAACTAGGAGGGGAGAGACGGAAAATTCCTTCGCTAGTATGACCTACCTAAGTTTATTTGGTATTTAATTGGTCGGTCAAAGTATATGGATAATATGTTATATGTTAATTAACCCTTGTTTTGTTGCAGTATTTGCAAATGGCATCCGAAAATGTTGAGATAATCAATGAAGCACATGAGACCATTGAATCACCAACAATCAATGCTCAGGGTAATGTGCAACCAGAGGACAATAATCCTCATGAAAATAATAACACCGAAGAAATGGTGAATGATGGGATGGTCAGCGGCTTTATGCAATTCATGCAACAACAAAATAACTCTCGGTTGGTCACCATTAAGCAATTCAAGGAGCTAGGACCACCGGAGTTTTTGGGAAAGCCAGAACCACTTAAGGCGGAGACGTGGTTAAAGCAGATCACCAAGATATTTGATGTCTTGGGATGCTCCGAGGAGCAAAAGGTTCCCTTTGCCACCTTTATATTGCGTGAAGAGGCAGATTACTGGTGGGAATCTGTAAAACGTACCCAGCCTGACGCACTCAAGATGTCTTGGGAGAAGTTCCAAGAATTGTTCAATGACAAGTACTTTCCCGAAAGTATTCGTCACATGAAGGAGGTGGAATTTATCAAGTTGGAGCAAAACAACATGTCCGTGTCGCAGTACGAAGCTAAGTTTGTCGAGTTGTCCCGATTTGCGTCCCACTTGGTGGATAATGAAGAGAGAATGACGCGGATATTTTTAAGAGGTTTGAAACCGGAGATACGTCAATATCTTATTTCTCATAAATTGTGTCTGTATTCAGATGTTGTAAATAGGGCTCAATTAGTAGAACGCGATAACGAGTCAACGCAACCAAAAGAGAGCAGCCGGAAAAATGATAATACTGGTGATAACAGTCATCAAAGCGGTGACAATAAGCATGGAGGGAATCAACATGCCAGAAATGGTAACCACTTCAATGGTAATCATGGTCAAAATAATAAGAATGGACATTTCAAGAAGAGAAAATTCAACAATGATGGAAAGACGTCAGCACCAGCACCCGTTGTTAAGGAAGGAGAACGACCACCTATCATATGCTTCAAATGCGGAGGGGAGGGACACATCAGTCCAAACTGCGCGATGTCATCCAAAGCATGCTATAATTGTGGAAGAGAAGGTCACTTAACCCGATTTTGTCATTCACCGAAGACAAGTTCAGATCGGATGGAGGCACCAAAGACCGTCCCAGAAAAGCCAAAGCCAGTAGTTTAAGAGAAAGCGTTTTTTTTTCGTGACGAGGAACCTGAATAAAATTATCACGGGTATGTAGTCATAAACTCTTGCGAAGTCTATACCGTGTTAGATACCGGTTCTACTCACTCTTTTATTTCACCTAGTTGTGTTCAATGTTTAGACTTTGATATGTCTGTTTAAAGTCAGTTGGGAGAAATCTTCATTACCTCCACTATTTATAAATCTTGTTCAAATCAACACTTTCACGTTACCTGTCGATCTTATCTCTTTGAAAATAACTTGCCTTTGATGTGATTTTTTGAAACGATTGGTTCACTACTTATCATGCTTCTCGTAAGGTTGTTAGTTTTCATACTCCTAACCACCCTGTTATGCGGATTCAAAGTAACCAAACCACTAAAGTCAATCATTGTCATATCAAGCCATAAATAAAGAGCCCCGATCCTTTCGTTGTTGACTTTCTTGTGTGGAATGTACCGAAGCCAGACTTTCGGTAGGGGACGTTGTGAATAACGATGACAAGTTAATAGATATCAATGTGACGTGTTATCCAAGTCTTGGACGAGAGTCACAGTTTTGAATGATATTTCTATTGTTAATAAATTTCCTGACGTATTCTTGAAGACTTCTTAGCTTACCCCTAGAGCGTGAAATCGAATTTTGTATTGACCCCAGTACAAAACCCATTTCTTAAACCCTCAAATATTTATTCAACTAAAGCGAATGTAACATGCGCCAAAGATATTGGCTCGAGCTGTTAAAGATTATGATCATACCATACCATCGTGAAAAAAAAAAGCGAACGTGGTAGCTGATGCGTTGAGTAGAAGATCGTATGCGGTTACAAGTGCGAATATACGAACCCACGTGAAGATAACGAATATATGATTAGAATCGATTTTAATCGATAAAGTTAAAGCCGCTCAAGCTACATACTCAGAGCTGATAAATGTAAAGAAGAAGGTTCAAGAGGGCGTTATTCTAGAAGCAAGAATCGACGAAGAGAGGAAATCTCAACTCTCGATTTAATTGGCCCATTTGAAATCCTCGATGAAGTAGGAACTGTGGCCTATAGACTCGTTTTACCGCCAAGTATGTTGCGTGTTCAGAACATTTTTTTTTTACGTATCGATGTTACGTAAATATGTGGACGACCCGAACCACATTATTAATTTAGAACCGGACGAGATAGCCAAAGATTTAACGTATGAGGAGATACGTGTTAACATCTTGGATAAGAAGGATCATATTCGATGCTTAAAGGTTATACCTCAAGAGTTAGAATTTGAAGTGAAGTCAAGGTATCCTCACATGTTCGGCATACCAAGTACGTACGTAAATTTCGAGGGTGAAATTCTATAAGGAGGGGAGATTGTGAAACCCCAGATTTTATGAATAAATATTTAATTTTTCTCGAAATAATTTTTTTTTATATTATGGTGTGGATTTGATATAATAGTTATGGGTAGTATTTATAAATTTTGTAAAGTATCCAAGTTGTCATATAATATTCGATTGGTCGGGGAATATTCGTTTTAACAGGGAATATTCGTACAACGACACAATCATTGGTGGATCCCACAACGGAATTATTGTTCGATTGAGAAAACGACAAAAATATTTTATTTAAAATAACGGCGGAAGTTTTACCATTGTTACTGTTGAACTACTCGGTAGTAAAAGTACAGTAATACGTGTGGTTGCATAGTAGCACACGGTATTGATTATTAATGCTTATGTGGGAAGTCACTCAGTTTGATTCAATTATTGTCAGTTAATAATATGAATTATTTAGCGATAATGACGTTTTGTTTTATTCGTATTATTAACGTAATAAAACAGAAACATCTTTTTATATAAAACAGAATACTTTATTAAAGTTATTCTATAAATAAAATATATTATATTTTATTTAAAAGATTTTTCTTTAAATATGGACCGTCAGATTAAAGTAATCAATCTGGACCGTTCATGGATTAGTTACTATGCATTCTATTTTTCTATAAATAGCAGCTCATTCCTTCATTATTTCTTACGAATTCACTGAACTCTAGAGAGAGAAACTATAGAGAGAAACTATAGAGAGAGAGAAGAAGAGTATTCTGCTACTTAACTACTTCCTTATTTCAGCTCTTCTTTAAAACGGTAAGGGGTGTTATTCTTTCTTATTCATGAAGAGGACTGTTGTTGTTCCATTTCTTATTATTCTGTTGGAATAACCTGTATACGCGGTCTACCCTATACTTGGTGACATTCTTTTATTATTCTGTTGGAACATCCTGTCTGTGTGTTTTACACCGGACCTGGTTCCGTTTTTATTATTATTCTGTTGGAGCATCCTGTCTGTGTGTTTTATACCGGACCTGGTTCCGTCTTTATTATTATTCTGTTGGAACATCCTGTCCGTGTGTTTTACACCGGACCTGGTTCCGTCTTTATTATTATTCTGTTGGAACATCCTGTCCGTGTATTTTACACCGGACCTGGTTCCGTCTTTATTATTATTCTGTTGGAACATCCTGTCTGTGTGTTTTACACCGGACCTGGTTCCGTCTTTATTATTATTCTGTCGGAATATCCTGTCTGTGCGTTTACGCCGGACCTGGTTCCATTATTTATTATTCCGTTGGAATAACCTGTCTGTGCGGTCTATCGCATGCATGGTGATTTCTTTTGTTATTGCATTCTTTATTATACTCAGTTGGTTAAGTTTTGACTTCTATACTCCATGAAATTTGTGGAATATCCTTGATAATTGCGTTTCATCCAGTATCTATTCATGAAAATATTCTCCTGATCAGTCTTGAAGTTTACTCCACAAAGCAGTATCATGTTGACAATTTGGACGTTGTTAATTCTTGGATAAATTAATTCTTGAACTTGTTTTATTAAATTCTTATATCATTGTCATCATCCTCATGTTTATAAAATGTTGAAAGTCATCTGTGGCCTGTAGTGCATAGATGGACTTGGTATGATTATGACCAGGGATTATTCGGTATAATCATGACCGTAATGTTACAAATGATGTGGTAAAAGTCCTCATTGGCCCGTAGTGCATTGATGGACAGTTGTTGACATGATCATGACCATTAATGAATATACGAATATCCTTGGCCGTAGTGCAGGGGTGATTCGATAATGTGGATTATTTTATTAAGCTGAGTCCCAGCGAACACAGTGTTGAAAAACCTTTTAAATCATAAAAGATAGTAGAGTTTATTTTCTACTTGACTCTTTTAATGGATTGCTTGTTCCGCTGCAGTTAAACTTGATGTCTATTATATTTTATCAGTTTAACATTGTTGAAGGCTAATGATAATTTATTCTGCACTATATTAGTCATAATATTTCTTACTGGACTAGTTGAGCTCACCCTTTCTTTCACTGTTCTCTTCAGGAAATGAGAACGTAGCTGGGGCAAGTCAGAAAACGGAGTGATGGTTCGAATGATAGTATTAGCTAGTAGTCCTCACTATTCTATGTAATAGTGTGTTAATAAATGTAATGAGGACTTCTTTTGAGTATGAATACTCTCTAGAAGATAATATTTGTATTCAAACTCACAGTTTATGTTTTGTCGTATTGTACACGACAGTTGTATTAGTAAGTTGTATTTGAATTTTGTACCATGTAAGTGGCGACCCAAGATGGGTGATGTATACCTGATTTTGGGGGCGTCACAACAACTTGCGTACTTTGTAAAATTTATAAATATTACCCAAAACTATAACATTATATCAAATTAACTCCATAATATTCAAAAATGATATTTATAGAAAATTCATCTTTATTTATAAAAGTTGGGGTTTTACAACCTCCCCTTCTTATGAAATTTCGCCCTCGAAATTAGGGTACGTACCTGGTATGTCGAAGAGGTAAGGATACCTTGATTTCATTTCAGATTCTAACTCCCAAGTCATTTCCTCAACATCTTGGTTTCTCCACAAAACTTTGACTTGAGGTATAACCCTGGAGCGTAGAATATGTTCCTTCTTATCCAAGATTTGAACAGGAACTTCTTCATACGTCAAATCCTCCGCTATTTCGTCTGGTTCTAACTCAATAATGTGGTTCGGGTCTTCCACATATTTGCGTAACATGGATATGTGAAAAACGTTATGAACACGAGACATACTTGGCGGTAAAGCGAGTCTATAAGCCACAGTTCCTACTCGATCAAGGATTAAAAATGGACCGATGAATCGAGGATTGAGCTTTCCTCTCTTTCCAAATCTCGTAACTCCTTTCCATGGAGCAACACGTAAGAACACATGATCTCCTACATCAAATTCCACGTCCTTTCGATGAAGATCAGCATAACTCTTTTGTCGATCTTGTGAAGTTTTTATACGTTGTCGGATCGTTTGAATCTTTTCTGTAGTCATATGTACCAACTCCGGTCCCAACAACGTTGCTTCACCCACCTCATCCCAGCATACTGGAGAACGACATTTTCTTCCATACAATGCTTCGAATAGAGTCATGCCAATACTTGCTTGATAACTGTTGTTATAGGAAAACTCCACCAATGGTAAGAACTTGTCCCAACTTCCCTTGAAGTCAAAGACACAGATTCTTAATAGATCTTCAAGAGTTTAAATATTCCTCTCTGATTGTCCGTCCGTCTGAGGATGATATGCTGAACTAAATCGTAACTCCGTGCCCATAGCTTTTTGTAAACTAACCCAAAATCGTGAAGTGAATCTTGGGTCTCGGTCAGAAACTGTGGATACTGGCATACCATGCAATCTTACAATCTTATGTACATACGAGCAAGACGTTCAAGTGTATAAGTTTCTCGTATCGGTAAGAAATGAGCAGACTTGGTCAATCTATCAACAATGACCCAAATCGCATCAATACCTTGAGAAACACTAGGAAGACCGGTAACGAAATCCATGGTAATATGCTCCCACTTCCATTCTGGAATTTCAAGTGGTTGCAATGGACCTTTTGATACTTGATGCTCCGCTTTGACTCGTTGACAAGTTAGACACCTTGAGATAAACAACGCTATCTCTCTCTTCATATTGCTCCACCAAAATGTATGACGAAGATCATGATACATTTTGGTACTTCCATGATGGATTGCAAACGGTGTGTTGTGCGCCTCCATCATGATTTCATACTTTAAATCAGGGTTGTTAGGAACACAAAGTCTGGAGTTGACTCGAAATATTCCTTTTTCATCGATTCTTGCTTCCGGCATAGCACCTTCTTGCACTTTCTTCCTCATACGCATCAGCTCCAGGTCTGTAGCTTGAGCAGCTTGTGCGCCTCCATCATCACATGGGTCCCTTGAGTCTTTAACTCTATCTCCATCCTTTGCAAGTCACACAAAATGGGCCTTTGTGTTGACAATATCGCACTCGTACTTGCATATGATGTTCTACTCAATGCGTCAGCTACCACGTTCGCTTTTCCAGTATGGTATTGAATGGTATGATCATAATCTTTCAACAGTTCAAGTCAACGTCGTTGTCGCATGTTGAGTTCCTTTTGAGTGAAGAAATATTTAAGGCTTTTATGATCCGTAAAGATCTCCACCTTCTCCCCATACAAGTAATGCCTCCAAATTTTAAGTACAAAGACAACAGCTGCCAACTCTAGATCATGAGTAGGATAATTCCTCTCATATTCCTTGAGTTGTCTTGATGCATAGGCATTAACTTTTTCATGCTGCATGAGAACGCATCCCAACCCTTTGCTCGAAGCATCACTGTAGATGACAAATCCCTCTGAGCCAGATGGTATTGTTAGAACAGGTGCTGAAATGAGTCTCCTCTTGAGTTCTTGAAAACTCTTCTCACATTCTTTGCTCCAACCGAACTTTGTATCTTTCCGAGTCAGCTGAGTTAATGGAGTAGCGATTCGAGAAAATCCTTCCACGAATCTCCGATAATAACCAGCTAAACCAAGAAAGCTACGTACTTCGGTCACTGATTTAGGTTGCTCCCAGCTTTGAATAGCTTCAATCTTTGTCGGGTCAACCGATATTCCACGACTTGATACTACGTGCCCAAGGAATGCTACCTCCTCCAGCCAGAACTCGCATTTCTTCAACTTAGCACAAAGCTTGTATTCACGAAGCTTTTGGAGTACCAGCCTCAAGTGTTGCTCATGATCTTCACGACTTTTGGAATAAATAAGGATGTCATCAATAAAGACGACCACAAAGTGATCCAAATATTCCTTGAATACCCGGTTCATCATATCCATGAAGGCAGCAGGAGCATTAGTCAATCCAAAGTACATGACTACGAATTCATAATGCCCGTACCGAGTTCTAAAAGTCGTCTTTCGAATATCCTCAGTTCTAACCTTCAGTTGATGATATCCAGAACGAAGATCGATCATTGAAAAGAATTGTGCTCCTTGCAACTGGTCAAACAGGTCATCAATACGTGGCAATGGGTACCTGTTTTTGATGGTGACATGATTCAACTCCCGATAATCAATACAAAGTCGCATACTTCCATCTTTCTTTTTCACGAATAGAACAGGAGCACCCCAAGGAGAAGTACTAGGACGAATAAAGCCAATGTCTAACAATTCCTGCAGTTGGATCTTTAACTCCTGAAGTTCAATAGGAGCCATTCGATATGGGGCTTTGGAAATGGGTTTTGTATCGGGTTCAAGGTCGATACAAAATTTAATTTCACGCTCTGGGGGTAGGCCAGGAAGTTCTTCAGGGAATACGTCAGAGAATTTATTAATAATAGAAATATCATTCAAAACTGACGTATTTTTGTTTAGATCCGTGACATGAGCTAAGAAAGCTTGACATCCGTTTTTTAATAAACGAATAGCTTTATGGCTTGAGATGACAGCGATTGATTTTAATGGTTTGGTTGCTTGAATTCGCATAATAGGTCGATTAGGAATATGAAAGCTAACAACCTTACGAAAACAATCAATTTTTGCATGATGAGTAGTTAACCAATCAATCCCTAGAATCACGTCAAATGCAAGTATTTTTAATGAAATCAGATCGACAGGTAATGTGTGGGTACCAACTTGAACCAAACAAGACTTATAAATCGTGGATGTAATGAAGGTTTCTCCCAATGGAGTTTCAACAGATAAGTCAAAGTCTAATTTCTCCGGAATCAAATTTAATCGATGAGCGCAAGTAGGAGAAATAAAAGAATGGGTAGAACCGATATCAAATAAAGTATAGACTTCGTTAGAGTTTATGATAAGCTTACCCGTGATGACCTCATTCGGGTTCCTTGCTTTCTGGGAGGTCACAACAAACGCTCTTCCTTGCACTACCGGTTTTGACTTTTCTGGGACGGCCTTTGGTGTCTCCATCTTGGCTGAACTTGTTTTTGGTAAATGACAAAATCGAGCTAAATGACCTTCTCTTCCACAATTATAACATGTTTTAGACGGCATCGCGCAGTTTGGACTGATGTGCCCTTCCCCTCCGCATTTAAAACATATGATAGGTGGTCGTTCTTCTTCCTTAATAACGGGTGCTGGTGCTGACGTCTTTCTATCATTGTTGAATCTCCTCTTCTTGAAATGACCATTCTTATTGTTTTGGCCCTGATTACCACCGAAGTGGTTACCATTTCTGGCCTGTTGATTCCCTCCTTGCTTGTTGTTAGGGGTGAGCATGGTGCGGTTTGAAGTCTAAACCGCACCCGAAACCTCTTAGGTGCGGTTTGAAAAATTCAAAACCGCACCCGAAACCGCTTGTGATTGGTGCGGTTCGATTTTAAAGTGTGCGGTGCGGTTTTAATTGGTACGATTTCGGTTCCAAAACCAATTGAAACAACAAAAAAGTTTAAGCCTTCAATAAAATTTAACATAAAACTTACATCGAGCAATTAACTTAGTGACAAAGTCGACAATGAGAATTATATCAAACATGCTTTAAAACTAAAATATGCGCTATATAAAATAACGGAGACTATTCGATAATAAGCAAGAATATTTATCTAGTTTCTCAAAAATTAAAAGTATATACTGAAGATAGAATAAAATATATTACAGGGAGGACTAAAAATAATCTATTAGACTATTACAATTATAGCATTGACATTAACCAATGCATCAAGTGCTCGAGCCCCTCAACTATAAGCCCCTCCAATAACACATCAAACAAACTCAAAATTTCAAAATTCAATTGCTTAATTTTTGACTCTATAACCTCTAAAATCTTCTTTCAATTGGTGAAAAAATGACAATGCAAGACTGGGGTTTTCTCTAAGCGTGTTCAAGTGAAATGTAACTTTAGAATTTACTAGAGATAATACATACATACACACACATGGTGCAGTTTCGGTTTTATGTGATTTAGTTTTGGCTAGTAACCAAACCGGAACCGTAAATTTGGTTATTCAACCCACCTAAAACCGCCACATACGCCAGAACCGTTGGTGCGGTTTTAATTGGTGCGGTTCGTGCGGTTTTTGGTGCGGTTTCGGTTCCAATTTGGTTACTTGCTCAGCCCTACTTGTTGTCACCGCTTCGATGACTGCTCTCACTGGTATTATCATTTTGTCGACTGCTCTCTTTTGGTTGTGTTGACTCGTTATCGCGCTCCACTAACTGAGCCCTATTCACAACATCTGAATACAAACACAGTTTATGAGAAATAAGATGTTGACGTATCTCAGGTTTCAAACCTCGCAAAAACATTCGCGTCATTCGCTCTTCATTATCCACCAAGTGGGACGCAAACCGGGACAACTCAGCAAATTTAGCCTCATACTGCGACACGGTCATATTATTCTGCTCCAATTTGATGAACTCCACCTCCTTCATGTGACGAACACTTTCGAGAAAGTATTTGTCATTGAACAGCTCTTGGAACTTCTCCCAAGACATCTTCAGTGCGGCAGGTTGAGTACGCTTAATCGATTCCCACCAGTAATGTAAGACCCCGAATTTTATGAAATAAAAGTATTCAATTTTTCTTATAGTTACTATTCAGTAAATGGTTAAATTGATAAAAGTTAAAGTTAAGGGTGATATATGAATTTTTTTCAAAAATACGCAAGTGGCTATAAAATATTCATTGTTGTCGGGGAATATTCTTTCTGTCGGGGAATATTCATACGACGGCGCAGCCATTTGTGGGCCCCATAACAGAATAACTGTCGGGTGAAGAAAACGATAAATTTAAGTTTTTACAAATAACGGCGTAGTTGTTACCGTTAACACTGTTGGAATACCCGGTGGTTAAAATACAGTAATACGTGTTATTGCACAGTAGCACATGGTATTGCACAGTATTTTTGAAATTATTAATTCTTACGTAAGAAGGCACTACTCAATAATTGTTACAGTAATTACTGTTCAATATTTTATTTTATTGATTCAATAATTGCTACGTTGAAATTTTATATTATTGTTGTTCAATAATTGTCACTGCACAGTATTTCTCATTATCAGATCAATAATTCATATTATTTGAATAATATTATTAGATAACATTATTGGCAATGTCTAGAAAGTTCTGTCTAAGGAGAGGTTTGGTCACCTAATTGCGTGCCAGTAAGGAGAAATTCTTATTGGAAAGCCCCCTCTTTCCTGGGAACGGCCTGGTTGTCAGAAATGTGATTCTGTAATATTATTTGTGAATAATTAATTATTGATTCATATGATAAGGAAATATTTATTTTATGTGGATATAAACAAGGGATATATTTTTGTGGTTAAAAATGAAGGAGTTAATGTTGAGATTTTTATCAGTATTTTTGTCGGAATGGAGGTATTAAAAATCAGGGTTTTGAGATATTTTGCGGGAGTTATAATTTTTAATCCGACCGTTGGATCGTGATAATTTTTGGATATGTTATACATATATAAGTTAAGTATATGTCCACAAATTTTGAACCGTTAAAAATGAACGTATGATTTATTATAAATTTTTCAAGATGACTGGTTCAGAAATTGTTGAATTTTCAGAGTTTATCATTTTGATGGAAAATTCTAGAATTGGTGGGCCCCACTTGTGATTGGTGAAAAAATATGCTGAATTTTATTTCAAATGTGGTGGGTGGAAATAGTAGCAGGTAAAGTCATCAGGTTGCAGGTCAAGTTTGCTAAAATTTTCCTATAAATAGAGGGCTAAGTTAGAATTAAAAATCACACCAGAAACATAAGCTTTCTCTCTTTCTCTCTTTATATTATGAAGCATATTTTATGAGTATTTAGATACTTTGAGAGTTGCTATTCAGTGCAAGTTTCCTTCGGCTTTGCATACCGATCAGAAGTACTGCTCTTTTGAGGTAAGGTATTTTAAGGGTTGTTATGATTTTCAGTTTCGTAATTTTTCTGATCTTCAAAAATTATGGAAAAATTTGAAATGATATTTTGATGATTTTATTGATTGTGTCCAAAAATGGTGATTTTTGGATGTATAGATTGAGAGTTATGAATTTTATGAAAAAAGACTATTTTAAAAGTAACAGCTTATAATTCCTTGTGGTTAACTCCAAAATTGATGAAATTTTTATTGGGAGTACATGTATATGATAGAAATATACTCTGTAAATTTCAGAATTTTTGGACAAAAGTATAATTTTTGATAAATATCTAAATATTCGGCTGTTTTAGCCATATAAAAAATAGTGAATGACTTTTAAAAATTCTGAGAAAAATATATGTTCACTATGGGACTATATTATGCTAAATCCCAGAAAAGAAATATTTTTGGAACTGATTTGGTATTTTTTATGAAAATAGTCTAGTTATGAGTAAATGAATTAAATATGTTTTGTGAAGTAAGAAAATTGAAAAAAAAGATTCTATGACTTTGAGAATCCTATATGAGGTATATGCAGATTTTTGATGAGAGTTTTGATTATTAGTGATAAAATCTTATGAGTTTTGTATTTTAGAATGATTAAATGCATTATTTAGTAAAGTGTAAACAATTTAAATAAATTGTTTATAAGCAAAAGAAATATTATTCTTTCAATATCATTATACCGAAATACTAGTATGGATTTTATTGTGAAATTTCTACCTTTTTGTGTCGGGTTTACTATTTATGAGTTACTATTCACGAGTTACTATTCATGAGTTACTATTCACGAGTTACTATTCACGATAAAAATTGGTTTCTTTTTCTAACCAAATTATAGTTGATTTACGAATATTACTCTTGAGATTAAAACTAGATGTTGATCATATTATTTTTATTATTATATATAACATTTTTATAACCCTAATGATGATGTTTCTCTTTGACTTGAGTGTAAAGATGGGTAGATTTTTGGTATGATCATGACTATGGGTTATCTTTGGCCAGTAGTGCAAAGTTGAATCGTTGATTGGTATGATCATGACCATTGAATTTATAAGTGAATATCTTTAGCTTAAGTGCAAAGGTGAATTGATCAACATGGTTATAATTATTGTTTATATAAATTCTGAAATGATTATATATTTCTTTGAGATATTAATATCTTTGGCCTGTAGTGCAAAGATGAAATATTGATGAATATCTTTGGCCTGTAGTGCAAAGATGAATTGTTGATGAATATCTTTGGCCCGTAGTGTAAAGATGACATGTTGTTGAATATCTTTGGCCAGTAGTGCAAATATGAGCAGATGTTGAGATAAACATGAACAACTGGTGATACAAATGAATATCTTTGGCCGTAGTGCAAAGATGAAGTTATTAGTATGATTATGAACAGGAAATGTGATTTGGTGTAACCATGATCTTTGATGTTTCAGGTAAAGATATGTGATGAAAATTATCTTCATCCTGGATGAGAAGAGGAATTTAGAACAACAGTTATGATTATAAGTTATTCATATGATTGTGGACCAGAATTGTTGATTGATGTTACAGGGATAAAACATTGTTGGTGGATTTTTAACATGGAGAAGATAATAGACTTTATAGTTTATTTGACTCTTCTAATGGATTGCTTGTTCCGCTGCAACTATGGTTAAAATTTTTATCATTTACCATATGTTCTAAATCTCTGATTTATTATTGATGAAGGCTATTGATAATTTAATTATCTTTAGTCATGATATTCTTTACTGAGCTAGTTGTGCTCACCCTTTTGCTTCACAATTCCTTTCAGGTAATAAGAGTGTAGCTGGATCGAGCGAGGGTAACGGAAAAATAGAACGGTGGTCTCTAGCTGTGGATGTTCTCCCGAAATAGTATAGAAAAGTTCATTTAGTAGTTTTATTTGGTGAATCCAATAGGGTAAGGTGTACCCAACGTTGGAAGGGTGGTTTGCCACTATCATACAAGATGTCTAGCGACATACAACCTCGTGTCATCATAAGACAGGGATGTGCTCATCCACTTGCTGAGTATATATACGAGCACTACCTATATAATCTTGGTGTTTGTTTGAAGTATAATTCTCAATTAGAGACAGTAGAGATAATGATATGTCAAGAGAAGACTCACCATTGGGAAGAATATGATAGTAATCTTCTCGTTTTTCTTTGGGGTCTATTGGGTCAACCAAGAATAATTCTGTGGCCATATGATATCTATCATAACTTAAACACATGGCCTCCCATGTACGAAGGTTTCCTTGAGCACTTTCTAAAGATTCTAATTTCTAAAACAGTTTTTGACTATACCTTTATGTAAGGTGTCATTATGAGGTGATGTCCACGGTTGGAACATGAGTCACATTTGGTATATATTTGTATCCAAACTCACAGCATATGTGTTGTTGTATTTTACACGATAATTGTTGTAATAAAGTTACAGTTATTTTCTGTAACATGTATTTGGCGACTCAGAATAGGTTGGATGGAATGGACCTATTTTGGGGTTGTTACAAGTAATCTGCCTCTCCTCGCAACATAAAGGCGGCAAAGGGAACCTTTTGCTCCTTGGAGCATCCCAAGACATCAAATATCTTGGTAATCTGCTTTATCCATGTTTCCGCTATAAGTAGTTTTGGCTCTCCCTTAAACTCTGGTGGTCCTAGCTCCTTGAACTGTTTAGCGGTGACCGTCCGAGAGTTTTCAATGTTTCCACCTATATTTTGGACAGGAGTCGCTCTCGCCTGCTGTTGCATTAACTGCATAAAGTTTCTGAACATTCCATTATTCATCATCTGGTCAGTGTTGTTGTTTGCATTAGGATTGTCACCTTCCTGATGCACATTATCCTGATTATTGATATGTGGTGAATCAACAGTCGCCTGTGCTCCATTGCTATTCTCAACATTCTCAGATGCCATTTTCAGATACTGCCACAAAATAAAATTTAATTGATATGTCATATATTATCCTTATATTATGACCGACCAATTAAATACCATGCAAATAAACTTAGGTAGGTCATACTAGCGAAGGAATTCCCCGTCTCTCCCCTCCTAGTTCTATTCTCACATCTTAGCCAGGGATCATATCCCTAAGCTCTGATACCAACTGTGACGCCCCCAAAATTAGGTATACATCACTCATCTTGGGTCGTCAGATACGAAGTACAGAATACATATACAACTTACTAATACAACTGTCGTGTACAAGATGACAAAACATAAACTGTGAGTTTGAATACAAATATTATCTTCTAGAGAGTATTCATACTCAAAAGGAGTCCTCATTACATTTATTAACACACTATTACATAGAATAGTGAGGACTACTAACTAATACTATCATTCGAACCATCACTCCGTTCCCCGACTTGCCCCAGCTACGTTCTCATTTCCTGAACAGAACAGTGAAAGAAAGGGTGAGCTCAACTAGCCCAGTAAGAAATATTATGACTAAGATAATGTAGAATAAATTATCATTAGCCTTCAACAATGTTAAACTGATAAAATATAATAGACATCAAGTTTAACTGCAGCGGAACAAGCAATCCATTCAAAGAGTCAAGTAAAAAATAAACTCTACTATCTTTTATGATTTAAAAGGTTTTTCAACACTGCTATCGCTGAGACTCAGCTTAATAAAATAATCCACATCATCGAATCACCCCTGCACTACGGCCAAGGATATTCGTGTATTCATTAATGGTCATGATCATGCCAACAACTGTCCATCAATGCACTACGGGCCAATGATGACTTTACCACATCATTTATAACATTACGGTCATGATTATACCGAATAATCCCTGGTCATAATCATACCAAGTCCATCTATGCACTACATGCCACAGATGACTTTCAACATTTTATAAACATGAGGATGATGACAATGATATAAGAATTCAATAAAAAAAGTTCAAGAATTAATTTATCCAAGAATTAACAACGTCCAAATTGTCAACATGATACTGCTTTGTGGAGTAAAATTCAAGAATACTTAGAAGAATATTTTCATGAAAAGATACTAGATGAACCGCAATTATCAAGGATATTCCACAAATTTCATGGAGTATAGAAGTCAAAAACTTAACTAACTGAGTATAATAAAGAATGGAATAATAAAAGAAATCACCATGCATGCGATAGACCGCACAGACAGGTTATTCCAACAGAATAATAAATAATGGAACCAGGTCTGGCATAAAACGCATAGATAGGATATTCCAACAGAATAATAATAAAGACGGAACCAGGTCCGGTGTAAAACACACGGACAGGATGTTCCAACAGAATAATAATAAAGACGGAACCAGGTCCGGTGTAAAACACACAGACAGGATGTTCCAACAGAATAATAGAAGAATGTCACCAAGTATAGGGTAGACCGCGTATACAGGTTATTCCAACAGAATAATAAGAAATGGAATAACAACAGTTCTCTTCATGAATAAGAAAGAATAACACCCCTTACCGTTTTAAAGAAGAGCTGAAATACGGAAGTCGTTAAGTAGCAGAATACTCTTCTTCTCTCTCTCTATAGTTTCTCTCTATAGTTTCTCTCTCTAGAGTCCAGTGAATTCGTAAGAAATAATGAAGGAATGAGCTTCTATTTATAGAAAAATAGAATGCATAGTAACTAATCCATGAACGGTCCAGATTGATTACTTTAATCTGACGGTCCATATTTAAAGAAAAATTTTTTAAATAAAATATAATATATTCTATTTATAGAATAACTTTAATAAAGTATTCTGTTTTATATAAAAAGATATTTCTGTTTTATTACGTTAATAATACGAATAAAACAAAACGTCATTATCGCTAAATAATTCATATTATTAACTGACAATAATTGAATCAAACTGAGTGACTTCTCACATAAGCATTAATAATCAATACCGTGTGCTACTATGCAACCACACGTATTACTGTACTTTTACTACCGAGTAGTTCAACAGTAACAATGGTAAAACTTCTGCCGTTATTTTTAATAAAATATTTTTGTCATTTTCTCAATCCGACAATAATTCCGTTGTGGGGTCCACCAATGATTGTGCCGTTGTACGAATATTTTCTGTTAAAACGAATATTCCCCGATCAATCGAATATTATATAACAACTTGCGTACTTTGTAAAATTTATAAATATTACCCACAACTATAACATTATATCAAATTAACTCCATAATATTCAAAAATGATATTTATAGAAAATTCATCTTTATTTATAAAAGTTGGGGTCTTACAAAATTATCATTAGTTTTTAACAGAGAAATATCTGATAAAATATAATATACGACAAGTTTTAGATCAACAACTGCAGCGAAAACTGCAATCCATTTAAAGAGTCAAGTAGAGAATGAATTCCACTATCTTTTAAGATTTAAAAGTCCATCATCAATATTTTATCCCTATAACATCAATCAATATACATCTTGAATCAAATATGCATCTTTGCACTACAGGCCAAAGATATTCATTTGTATCACCAGTTGGTCATGTTCATCTAAACACCTGTTCATCTTTGCACTACGGGTCAAAGATATTCATCAGTTAATCATTCATCTTTGCACTACAGGGCAAAGATATTCAGTAATATCATCATTTAGGACTGAGGATGATGAAAAATATCTTTAAAAAAATGAATCTAGTGAGACAAAAGAACAAATATTAAGAATTCGTACTACATTTTATCCAAGTTCAAAAACGCTCCATAATAAACCATAGTGGAGTAAAATTCAAGAATGAAGATCAAAACATGAACACAATCAAATATAGTAACCATAATAGACATCTTGGACAAAGAAGAAAAAATTTTATTTTTCTGTGAATAGTGTCGTATTCGTGAATAGTACCGTATACGTGAATAGTGTCGTATACGTGATTAGTAACCCCGACACAAAAAGGAAAAAATTCCACAATAAAATTTATATCAATATTTTGGTATAATGATATTGAAGAAAATAATATCATTTACGAATAAAATAACATCCCTTACCTCAAAATAACAATATTTCTGATCGAAATATCGAATGTAATGCTGAAGGAAATTTGCACTGAATAGCAACTCTCAAAGTATTTAAATACTCACAAAAATACGCTCGATAATATAGAGAGAGAAAACTTATGAATTCTAATGTGATTTTCAATTCTAACCTAAACACCTATTTAAAGAAAAATGCTTAGAACGCCAAAGCAGACTAAATAATAAAATATTAATATACCAAAACTATTTCAAGCACGCCACTTCAAAAAATTATCAGCCCACCTCCTTTGAAAAAAATTTCCAGCAAATGTTTTCACAAAAAATAAAAGTGGATCCCACCCATAATTTTAATAAAAATATTTATTTCTGAAACTTCAATAATTCATAATAAATAGCTATTTTATCAGAAATATTCAAATCTCATGTCCTTTCTAAAGAAAATTTAATTCTCTACAACTTTGTAGAAGAAAATATTTCTAAATTCCATACAGAAAGTGTTCGAAATTTACATACGGACGATTTTTAATACCTTCATTCCGACAAAATACTGATAAAACACCTCAGTATTAATTCCTTCTTTCATAAGCATATAAAATAAATATATCCATCATTTATATCCACATAAAATAAATATTTTCTTATCATATAAATCAATAATTAATTGTTCATAAATAATATTACAGAATCACAATTATGACAACCAGGTCATTCCCAGGAAAGAGGAGACTTTTCGATAAGGATTTTTCCTTACTGACGTTTAATTAGGTGACCAAAACTCTTCTTAGACAGAACTTTCTTAGACATTGCCAATAATACTATCTAATAATATTATTCAAATAATATTATTCAAATAATATGAATTATTGATCTGATAATGGAAAATACTGCGCAGTGACAATTATTGAAATAACAATAATATAAATATCAACGTAGCAATTATTGAATCAATAAAATAAAATATTGAACAGTAATTACTGTAACAATTATTGAGTAGTACCTTCTTACGTAAGGATTAATAATTCAACCATACTGTGCAATACCGTGTGTTACTGTGCAACCACGCGTATTACTGTACTTTAACCACCGGGTATTCCAATAGTGTTAACGGTAATAACTACGCCGTTATTTATAAAAACTCAAACTTGTCGTTTTCTTCATCCGACCGTTTTCCGTTATGGGGTTCACAAATGACTGCGCCATCGTACGAATATTCCCCGACAGCAAAAATATTCCACGACCAAACGAATATTTCTCGACAAAAATTAATATTTTATAACCACTTGCTTATTTTATAAAATTTACACATTTCACCCATAACCAAAGCATTATATCAAATTAACACCTTATTATTTAAAATAATAATTAAAAAAAATTCAATTTTATTTATGAATAAGTTGGGATATTACAAAACACCCCTACCGACGGGTCTACTGGATTTCGATTTTAATGAAATTCAATTTTTTAAACTTTATAAAATTAGGATCGGACATGCATCGGATAATTAGTTACTTGATTAAAGTCTTGGAGAGAGAGTGGGAGTGGAGTAGAAGGGAAGGGACGAAGGGGGTATATAAATTAAGGAGGGGCAGGAAAGAAGGGTTAGGAGTTTTTGTACGTATAAGAAGGGGACTATATATATATATATATATATATATATATATATATATATATATATATATATATATATACGGTGTGGATTTTAAGTTCATTTTTTCGGACGATGATTCGGTTCGTCGTTATATATAAAATCGTCGTCTTAGTTTTTAGCGACGGACAATATATAGCGACGGTATTACATATATGGCTATATGTATATATACAATTATATATTACACAGTAAAGTTATGGTGATGGTTCATCTATGGCGACGGTTCATCCGTCGTCATAGCTTAGAATAGCTATTGCGACAGGTGAAACTGTCGCCATAGCAAAAAAAATTGTCATCATAGCCAATTATATAATACACAGCTGTGTACATATATTTTTCTCATATATATATATATATATATATATATATATATATATAACTCTAGCAACAATAAAATCCCTTATGTGCCGTCTCTCCCTGAGAAAGGTGCCGCTACAAACTGTAGCGGCGAGTAGAAAAAAGAAGACACACATGGGGCATTATTCTGTTAACTTTATGGCCTTGTTTTCATTTTAGGTCTTTCTACCCATTTTCATAATTAAAAATAGAAAAAGAATTAAAGAAACATTCAGTGGAGGATTCATAATTCATATTACGCTATATAGCAAAAGTTACTACTACCATAAATTAACATCCACCAAATATAAATTAATCTTCATACAGTAGGTAATGCATGTTATAATATCTTATGATACCCTCATATCATTTATTCCTCCTCTCCCTCAAAGATTTTTTTTATATATATAAAACTGTTATGAAAAGGATTAATAAACATTTTACAAAAAATTTTTATATAACATTTTTATTAAAATGTTATATAATATTTTTTTCAAAATCTACCGGTTTATAAAAAAAATTATAAAACATTTTTAGAAAAAAATTATCTTTTTCATAAAAAATGTTACGACAAAAAGGTTTTTATAAAAAATATAACATTTTATATAACATTTCTATTAAAAAATTTATATAAATTATCAGTAAAAATCTTATTTTCATTGTCCTCGTCAACATAATTAAGTTGATCTTTTACCACTGAAAACTAAGTTGGACTAACTAACCTGTATCCCTAATTAAATATTGTCTGATTGATCCCCACTTAATTATGTAATTACAATAGATTTTAGTTTAGCGACGTGCCGATATGTTATTGGACTAGAATGGAATGATAGGGTTGATTTCTGTATTTGCATGTTCCTCCGCATGGTCCCCATAAGCGGCATTAGTTCTCCACCTACCAAACAACCCCAAATTAAAATTAATGAAAAATCATGCACTTTTATTTGCCATCTTTAGATAATTTATTTAAATCTTATTTTTTTTCAAAAATCCCAAACATTCTTAAATCTTGTTATTAATGTTAAATCTAACTCTCTCTTTTTAAAGAATATTTAGATTTTTCAATAGGGAAAAAATCGCAACTTCCATTTAACAAAGAGTAATACTACAAACACAAACTATTCTACAAATATTTTACAGAAATTATTAAATTCACAACTTTTTTTGTTATTTCCACAACAAAAGTGTCGCTGTAGATGTATAGCGAAAACTGTTGTTATATGATCTATAGCGACATTTATGTTGTGAAAATAATATTTTCTGTTGTGGATTTAACAATTTCTATATTTTACAAACTGCTGAAGTGGTATACTCCACCTCAATTTTTTATGTGGAGCTGAAAACTACATTGAAGCAATTTGTTGATTAACGTACTAAAGTGGAATATATCACATCAATAATTTATAAAATATTTATAAAATAATTTGTGTTTGTAGCGTTATTATTTAACAAAAGGGATTTTAGTAGAGAATTATATTATATTATATTAAAGAAATAGGATTATAGGTAGGTTGGTCGTTTTGAGACATAAAAGAACCCCATTATATTATTTGTGGATTTGAGACGGAATTCGACTTTCCTATACGATTATTTTTACCTACAGGGGCGTTGTTGAAATTAAGTGATTGTTTTAACTTTTTCAACTTATAGTAATTTGACAACTGTAGTGGTATATATGATTTTATTAATTATTAATTATTAATTATGGCCGTGTCAATTAAGGTAGATATTAGTAAGTATTTTAGGCATAGTAATTTTAAGCATGTTTTCATTTCGTATTATAGAACGAGAGACTACTAATTAATTAATTAATTAATCGCCATGTATATTCTCATTACAAAATTTGCAAGTAGTAAAGATATATTTTTGCTCTAGCTATGTAAATTTCTAAATATAATAAGTTTTTAATTTAATATTGTGTCTAATATTAAGCATTTTATTTTATTATATATTTGTATTTTTACGTTGGGTTTGGTATTATAATAAAATATGATTCTTCATTGGCTGTAATTTAGATGATTCCATAACATCATTCTGTTTTGCTGTTTTCCGTTTCTGTTTGTATTTGTATTATAGCTTGTAACCAGATTTATAACACAAATAACTTTATTAACAAGTTATTTTAAGAATAAAATAATATTAGTATCACATAACGGTGGCTTACATAATACTCACGTACACATACACATACACATATATATTTGTGGATCCCACATATTAGGCGGGGGCTCACGATATGTATTTGTATGTATATAAATATTATATGAGTCTTTTTTACGTGATAGTAGCATTGTTATTAATAATATTATAATTGCGGATTTGGTTCTTTCTGCCATCAGTTTCGATCAACTATAAAAAATGAGAGCAGATCTTCTGTCCTCAAATTTTCTGTCCCCTTGTGTCCCTCCACTTAAATCTTGACACATGTCCCTCAGTATTCTTTGCCGTTTATATTCTTTCACAACTGACAATATGACCTGTCTTATTTATATTTGGTAAATAATTGATGATATGTTAAATTTTACCTTCTATTTGATAAAATTGAGTAATTAATGTTTGAGTAGTTAATATATTTCAATAATTTAGATTATGTGAGTAAAATAATATTTGAACTTAAAAAGTTGTTTGGGAGTAAAATAATATTTGAACTTAAAAAGTTGTTTGGTAACTAAAAAGTATAAACATTTGATTGATTTTTAAATTTAAAAATATTTCAAACTGTCTTTTTAAAAATTAATAATAATTTTAAAATTTAGAATGGAAGGAGTACAATATTATAGAGGCTCCATAAATTTAATTTTTTCATTAATAGACAAATCTTAATGATTTAAATTTATATATTCTTATTACCAATTAAAAGACAATAATAGACGAACAAAATTTTATCAAACAACTTTATTCTCTTAATTACCAAATCAAATGTAAAATTATTAAGAAGTAAACAAACACCACCTAACACTTCTTTTGTTTTTCCTCCTCTCCATTCTCTTCATTATTTTCCTATCCTAAATCTAACCGATGGCCATAATATATATATAGAGAGAGAGAGAGCTAGAGAAAGAGTAATGTTAGGAATATTAAAATTTTAGTTTTAAACGAGTCTTGAATGACATGACATTGAATATATTAATGATAATTTATTACAAAGCCAATTATCTATCAAACTAATATTATAGTGACATATCATTGATACACTTTTTATGATAAAAAGTTTAAAATCCTTAACATCACTTATATAATATATATATATATATATATATATATATATATATATATATATATATATATATATAGAGAGAGAGAGAGAGAGAGTATATATTATTACAACAGATAATAATATTTTTATATTAAAACTGTCGCAATAGATCTTATAACGAAAACCGTCGTTATATAATTATAAGACAATCTCCAAGAGTAGTAATAGAAAAACTCTTCAAATTGATGTTTGTTGACCTATGTGGTAATTTGAAGAATATTTTTTGTTATTTTTATATTTTGTGCATTATCAGTGTGAGACCCCAGATTTTATGAATAAATATTTAATTTTCTCGAAATAATTATGGTGTGGATTTGATATAATATTATAGTTGTAGGTATTATTTATAAATTTTGCAAAGTAAGCAAGTTGTTTTAAAATATTCGTTTGGTCGGGGAATATTCTTTTTGTCGGGGAATATTCGTACGACGGCATAATTATTGGTGGACCCCACAACAGAAGTATAGTCGTAGTTAGAAAACGACAAAATTATCTTTCTATAAAAATAACGGCGGAAGTTTTACCATTGTTACTGTTGAACTACTCGGTAGTAAAAGTACAGTAATACGTGTGGTTGCATAGTAGCACACGGTATTAATTATTAATGCTTATGTGAGAAGTCACTCAGTTTGATTCCATTATTGTCAGTTAATAATATGAATTATTTAGCGATAATGACGTTTTGTTTTATTCGTATTATTAACGTAATAAAACAGAAACATCTTTTTATATAAAACAAAATACTTTATTAAAGTTATTCTATAAATAGAATATATTATATTTTATTTAAAAGATTTTTCTTTAAATATGGACCGTCAGATTAAAGTAATCAATCTGGACCGTTCATGGATTAGTTACTATGCATTCTATTTTTCTATAAATAGCAGCTCATTCCTTCATTATTTCTTACGAATTCACTGAACTCTAGAGAGAGAAACTATAGAGAGAAACTATAGAGAGAGAGAAGAAGAGTATTCTGCTACTTAACTACTTCCTTACTTCAGCTCTTCTTTAAAACGGTAAGGGGTGTTATTCTTTCTTATTCATGAAGAGAACTGTTGTTATTCCATTTCTTATTATTCTGTTGGAATAACCTGTATACGCGGTCTACCCTATACTTTGTGACATTCTTCTATTATTCTGTTGGAACATCCTGTCTGTGTGTTTTACACCGGACCTGGTTCCGTCTTTATTATTATTCTGTTGGAACATCCTGTCTGTGTGTTTTACACCGGACCTGGTTCCGTCTTTATTATTATTCTGTTGGAACATCCTGTCCGTGTGTTTTACACCGGACCTGGTTCCGTTTTTATTATTCTGTTGGAACATCCTGTCCGTGTGTTTTACACCGGACCTAGTTCCGTCTTTATTATTATTCTATTGGAACATCCTGTCTGTGTGTTTTACGCCGGACCTGGTTCCGTCTTTATTATTATTCTATTGGAATATCCTGTCTGTGCGTTTTACGCCGGACCTGGTTCCATTATTTATTATTCTGTGGGAATAACCTGTCTGTGCGGTCTATCGCATGCATGGTGATTTCTTTTGTTATTCCATTCTTTAATATACTTAGTTGGTTAAGTTTTAACTTCTATACTCCATAAAATTTGTGGAATATCCTTGACATTTGCGCTTCATCTAGTATCTATTCATGAAAATATTCTCCTGATCATTCTTGAATTTTACTCCACAAAGCAGTATCATGTTGACAATTTGGACGTTATTAATTCCTGGATAAATTAATTATTGAACTTGTTTTATTGAATTTTTATATCATTGTCATCATCCTCATGTTTATAAAATGTTGAAAGTCATCTGTGGCCTGTAGTGCATAGATGGACTTGGTATGATTATGACCAGGGATTATTCGGTATAATCATGACCGTAATGTTACAAATGATGTGGTAAAAGTCCTCATTGGCCCGTAGTGCATTGATGGACAGTTGTTGGCATGATCATGACCATTGATGAATACACAAATATCCTTGGCCCGTAGTGCATGGAATTTGTGGTCGTGACCCTAACGAATATCCTTGGCCGTAGTGCAGGAATGATGTGAATTATTTATTAAGCTGAGTCTCAGCGATAAAAGTGATGAAAAACTTTTTAAATCATAAAAGATAGTAGGGTTTATTTTCTACTTAACTCTTTTAATGGATTGCTTGTTCCGCTGCAGTTAAACGTGATGTCTATTATATTTTATCAGTTTAACATTGTTGAAGACTAATGATAATTTATTCTGCATTATCTTAGTCATAATATTTCTTACTGGGCTAGTTGAGCTCACCCTTTCTTTCACTGCTCTCTTCAGGAAATGAGAACGTAGCTGGGGCAAGTCGGGGAACGGAGTGATGGTCCGAATGATAATATTAGTTAGTAGTCCTCACTATTCTATGTAATAGTGTGTTAATAAATGTAATGAGGGCTCCTTTTGAGTATGAATACTCTCTAGAAGATAATATTTGTATTCAAACTCACAGTTTATGTTTTGTCGTATTGTACACGACGGTTGTATTAGTAAGTTGTATTTGTATTTTGTACCATGTAAGTGGCGACCCAAGATGGGTGATGTATACCTGATTTTGGGGGCGTCACAATCAGTCTCTTCAATTTAATGAGTTGTACATCAAACTCATCAAGTGTAATAGATATTTTTAGCTTTTAATTGTAGATTTGAAGAGTGATAAGGAAGTTGCAGATTTGAAGACTAAGGAGCTGTTTTTTTAGGACTGAATACATTTGAATGGCTGAATGACTGAATCGGTCAACCATTAAGTGCGTTTGTTTTGGAAAAAAAATCGTCTGAATGGCTGAATCGGTCAAATGATTGAGCTGAATGGGTAAGTCAGATTTTTTTGACTAAATTGCTGAATGAGCAACTGAATAAAATAAAAAAAATAAAAAAATATTAACTATTATATTAAGTAACATTAAATAATTTTATAATAATTTTAAATTTTTTCAGAGAGAAAAAATAATAAAATTCTGTCATTTAGATATTTTAGACATGTTAATTATCAAACAACGTTTTTCATTCAGATTCAGATTTAGATTTAGCTCATTCAGATTCAGATTCAAATTCATTCAATTTTTATCAAACACCGCTTAAGTTTGAAGAGGCTATTAGAAAAGATTTTTCTAATGCGACTCACTTATTTAAATATCCCAAAGTGATTGAATAGGCGGTTAGAAATGCTCTAATAATATTTTTGTTATTAAAATATCAAAAAAAATCGTGAAAATATCAATTATTAAATTAATAAATCATGTTAAAATGGGACCTGCGGAAGGAATAATATTCTACTAATACTTTATTTGTACTTCGCCAACTCGACTTTCTTTCAACTTTTCCTTTATTTTTTTTTTTCTGTTTTTGAAGATTTATATTTCAATGTTTACATGTGTTAGATATGTAATGTTTTCATAATAACGAAATTATAATAATAAATTTAAAAATATTTTTTATTTTATATAATTATCAATGCAAAAGATAAATTTAGCTTGTAAAAATAATTAATAAAATAGAATTCTTTGTATTGTAAAGTTTGGAATAAATTATTAACATTTAACATCCAACGGCCTCAAATCAATTTAGGCTTCAACATTCAACGATCTAAAATCATTTGAGAATTCAACATCCGACGACCAAGAATTTATCTCTCAACAATTTATAATTTCAGATAAGAATACAGAACCAGAATCAAAACATAGCAAAAGAAAAAAACTCATATGGATAATAGTAGTAAGTGTTGGTGGATTTCTCTTATTATGCATTTTGGCTGGATTATTAGTGATTTGTGTGAAAAAGAGAGAGAAAAGTAAGACGGGGGAAGTGAGAAGTAAAGCTGTTGATGGCGGTGGTGAGGCAGGGAAAGCTGCGACGGAGGAAATGGAGGACGGCGGCAATGGAAAAAGAGGGGGATTTTCTTGGGAAGGGGATGAGGGAGTAGGGAGTTTGGTGCTCTGCGGACCAGGGGATCAGCAAATGAATTATAGCTTGGAGGATTTGTTGAAGGCGTCGGAGGAGAACAATTATTTTTAAAAAAATTTGATTTGAGATTATATGTTTTTATTGACATGTTCATGTTAGAGTTCTTGTCATTTTGCTTAAATAGTCTGCGTGTCCTTTTATAGTTGTTTACCATTATTTGATTGATTTAATGAAGGAAGTTAAATGGGTCATTCATATATCTATGGATGAAAATTCATAAAGACTTGATCCTTCAATCTGTTACATTAGCAAGTTGTAAAATTGATCATATAACTTAACCATTAGTCATTCGTCACCTTATTTGTTTGACCTCTCCTTCTCTCTTAGTTATCTTGGTTCTTATTTTTTAAATTTCGTTGCTGAGCTAATATTAAATTTATATCATCTACGTGCGACAAAAAAAAAAAAGTTGTTATAACAAGCAAACAATAATTTTTAATTGTTAAGTTACTATTTAAAAAGTTACAATCAATCAAAAAGGCTTATAAATTTATGAGAATTTGACTATTAAAGTTGGATATTCTTTATGTATTCATTGAAATTTGTCTTCATAAGAATTTTCATTTGTGGAGTATGTATGGAAAGTGCGGGTGTGTTAAGAATTAGTTTAGGCTTTTAATTTTGTCTGTGTCCATATTCAATGCTTCATTTTTTTGTGTTCATGATTTATTATTATTATTATTTTTGAATTATACAGTACCTTCAGGCATGGAAGGTTTGAAGGGATGACAAAGACATTTAAGAGAGTTACATGATATGCAATTCAGTACCGTCCTGTCCACCTTTGACGATAACTAACCCATCACTGACCAAACAATTGTCTAGGTGTGAAAATTTCTCTGAGTAAGACTCTATATTTCTCTACTTCTCATGCAGACACACAACACACACAATACATGTAGAAACACACACACATAATTGTAACCAATCAAGCACTCACAAATTAAACTCACACATCATTATACTGCCACTAATACAGATTTATGAGTTAAATCATTAAGCAAATGAATCGTTTGTTGAAATGGTAGTAAAAATACTTTATTTGATTGTAAGTCTACATTCATCCATATCTTTTCTTAAATAAATTGATAATTTGTTACAATCTCTCTAAATTCTTACTTATATAAATCTAAATCATTTCCCCCCCCCCACTACATACAAATATGTGTGCTCATTTATTTTTTAAATAATTCAGGGTAAAGTAAGGCTTCTTATGTTTCGGATTTATAATTATTTTATTTTGACTCACATATTTCGATAATTTTTATATTTTAAATATTTTCAAGTATACATTGAAAGATACTTGGTGTAAGCTGTAAATAATACTTGATGTAAACTGTAAAGTAATGGGTCTTATGCTCAACATGTTTTTTCTCTATTTTCTGCATGTTTGTATTTTTTGTGTTCCGTCTTCTGTAAAGTTAACTAATTATACATGATTATGATATTTTTTGGTACGGAATTATGATTTTTTTAGTGGTTTGGATATGTATTGATGATTGTAAGTTTTGTAGACAGGTTTAGAATTTTCTAGATATATATTTTTAAAAGAAACTCTGTCGAAATTTTTTAAAATTAGTACCGACTAGCTTAATATTTTGATGATTGAATATGTATTGATAATTGAGTATATATTAATTATTGTGGTGGTATGTGTCTAAATAATATAATATTTTTTAAATTTTAATATAATTTTTTATTATATCGTAATTTCATACACAAACATTTACGAGTATATATTATGTAAACAGCTCCGAACAGCCACTTTATAGCATATATAAAAATTGGTCCACGGGCTACAAGTACTTCTACTACTACTACATCATATATATGCAGTCTGCGTTTTGTATAAAGACATTAATAATTTCATAAGTCGTGCTTAGTATAAAGTAGAAAAAGGACCATAAAATCAAATAGGGGCCAAAACATTTATACTATGTTTGAATTGAAGTAATAAATATTAGAATAAAATAATTTATTTTTATAGAATAAAAAAATATATCTTTGATTGTGATTAGAATGGATTGAATCTTTTTTTTTTTGTTATTTTCGACTGAAATTTAACATTCTTATCTAAGATTTCATGGTCAAAGCCTTATGGATAGTTTTTTTTATCATTGAGTCATGAGGGTCTTAGGGAAGGGAGAGTATGAAACAGCTCATTACAATTAGAATAGAATGAATCATTCTAATCTCCATTACATTCTAATCTTCAAGGTTATTTTTTAAAATTTTAATTATATTTTATAAGTAAACAATAAGAATCAATGTCATTTCGCCTTTCAATATATATTTTTAAAAACAAAAAAAATTCCAATATATTAATAAGTATGGACAACAATATTAAAATTAATATTATATATTATAATTAAATTAAAAAAAATTCTTAATTCTTCTCCTCATCATTTTCTTAAAAAAAAATTAAACACCTAAAGCGAAATATACCTTAGAATTAAATTGTAATAAAATAAGTTATAAGAAAATAGTTTAATGGAGAAAGGGCGTATATGCAAAGTGGTACTACTCAATGACTGCACAGGGTATTATCACTTTCAGCCGCCTAAATAATTTTTAAAGCAACGTAACCTACCCCAACAGGCTTGGCAGGGCCTATACTCAAACAACTTAACACTAGATTTGTACGTTTTTTTTTTAGGAAATGAAAGGAAAAATAATTAAAATAATTTTAAATTTTATGTTTGTGGGTTTTTTTCAGAAAAAGGAAATAAATTTAGAGGTAAAATTAATTTTAATTTTTGTTTAAATTTTTTCTGTCAAAAATGGACGGATACGGAGGGATGAAAAATGATGTGAAAGTTAGATATTTTGTAAGTATTTATCTAAAGTAATCTTTCAAAATAAATCATGTCATTTATTACATTAATATGCAAGGGTAATATAATAACCAGAAAGGATTAAAAGTAGAACTCTTAAATAGTAGAACTCCCTTAAATAATAGAATTGTATCAAAACAACGTAGTTTTGATAAGACGCGGTGGCATTTTTGTAAATACCATGTCACCGCGTATTTACAAAAATGCCACCGTGTCTTATCAAAACTACGTCGTTTTGATACAATTTTATTATTTAAGGGAATTCTATTACTTAAGAGTTCTACTCTTGATCCTCCCCCATATAATAACTATATATTTATAACGACACTTTTTATATAAATATATTATTTTTTTTTATGAATTTATTAGTTTTCTATATGTATTACAAGTGAAATATAATTAATATAAATATTTTAAATTTATAACTTAAAATAGGACAATAATTTTATTTATTGAAAATAAAAATCGGAAAGTAGTATCAATAAATAAAGAAAGTTTTGAAGCAAGCAGCCGAATCTGACAGTCTTGTTCCCTATTATAAATAAATTTATATTGATATTAAATATTAACATGTGTGTTAATGTTTATATATCGTATTAAAAAATCAAAAAATATATTCACATATTATTATAATATTTGTCGATATATTTTAGATGAAAAAGTCTAGACGGACAGTTTTTTAGGACATGAAAATTGGACGGGTTCAATTTTTTTTTTATTGACTCTCAAAAAATTTATATTATTTATTTTAGTTTAATTTTTTATAAATTTCAGTGATTTAAGTATAACTTGAATACTTATAAAAAATAGGATTATACAGACTATATAACTTTATTTTTTATATATAATTAAATTATACTTAAATCACTAAATTCTATAAAATTTCGAGTTAAAATAAATATTATAAATTTTTTGAGAGTAAAAATAATAATATTAATAATAATTGGACCGATCCAATTTTCATGTCCCAGAAGTACTCATTTTAGACGTAACCCAACTTTACTATGAAATTTGTACTATCTTCCTTTCTTAATATAAGTGTTTTTAAAATTGTGTATAAATATTAAAAAAATAATTATATAACACTAATTATAATATTAATTGTCTATATTATTATTGTATTAAAAAAAATATTTATTACACAAAAAATAATAAAAATAAATTAAAATTATATTTAATATTTTAAATAATATTAAAAATTAAATAATTAATACTTACTTAAAATTTTTAAACAATTTATATTAAGTAATAAAAATATTTTTTTAAAACGATTTATATTAAAGAACATACGGGTTAAATGTTATTTTCCATCAATTCCATTTCAATTAAACTGAGGGTTAAATATTTTTTCAGTCATCGTACTATAGGTCAACTTACAGATGGATAACTGAACTTTTTTGTCTTACAGTAAACTCACTGTACTCGAGTTTGCTAACAACAAGTAAAAAAACCGTTAAGTCAAAGTTTGACTTAACGGAAATGATGACTAAGCAGCTGACTTGTCTATAAAAAAAGCATATGTGGCAATTATTATGCAACGTGACAGTGATAATGTGGATTTGGAGAAAATTTTTATGAAAAAATGAGAAAAATTATTTTAAAGTATAATATAAATTATAAAAATTAGCCAAAAAAAAAAGAAAATAAATAAATAAAAATAATTATTTTTAATAAAAATTAAAAGCGCAGTTTTTTTTATTAAAAAAATTTAAAACGCATTTTTTTAATAAAAATAATTGTTTTCTTATTTTTATTAAAAAAAAATTAAAACTTAGTTTTTTTTAATAAAAATAAAAAAATGAAGTTTTTTTTAATAAAAATAATTAAAACTCAGTTTTTTTTAATAAAAATAATTGTTAAAAATGCAACTTTTTTTAATAATTTTTTATTATTATTAAAAAAATAACAAAACGGAGAATTTTTTAATAAAAATAATTATTAAAAAGGCAGTTTTTTTATAATAAAAAAAATTAACAGATTAATTTTTAAACTGTTTAAATTTTAAAATCTCTTAATTAAAAATATTTTAACATTAATCTGTTAAATTTTTTTATTGAAATAAAATTGCGTTTTTTATTATTTTTATTAAAAAAAACTACATTTTTTTATTTTTATTAAAAAAAACTGCTTTTTTTTATTTTTATTAAAAAAATTTGCATTTTTTTTATTTTTATTAAAATAATTTATTTTTATTAAAAAAAATGCGTTTTAATAAAAAAAAATTTCATTTTTATTTAAAATCAGCGTTTTATTTTTTTTTAATAAAAAAATTGATTTTTATTTAAAATTTAAAATCAGAGTTTTATTTTTTTAATAAAAAAAGAAAAAAATTTATTAAATATTTTTTATTAAAATCAGCGTTTTATTTTTTTTAATAAAAAAATTGATTTTTATATAAAATTTAAAATCAGTGCTTTATTTTTTTAATTAAAAAAATTATAATTTTTTTTTAAAATCAGCGTTTTATTTTTTAAAATTTAAAATCAGCGTTTTATTTTTGAATTTTTTTTAATAAAAAATTTACATTTTAATTTAAAATCAGCGTTTTATTTTTTTTTAATAAAAAAATTTGATTTTTATTTAAAATTTAAAATCAGCGTTTTATTTTTTTTTAAATAAAAAAAAGAAAAAATTACATTTTTTAAATTAAAAAAACCGACTTTAAATTATTTTTATTAAAAAAAACTTCATTTTTTTATTTTTATTAAAAAAAACTAAATTTTAATTTTTTTAATAAAAATAAAAAAACAATTATTTTTATTAAAAAAATGAATTTTAATTTTTTTTAATAAAAAAACTGCGTTTTTTTAATTTTTATTAAAAATAATTATTTTTATTTATTTATTTTCTTATTTTTTTGGCTAATTTTTATAATTTATATTATACTTTAAAATATTTTTTCCTATTTTTTCATAAAAATTTTCTCCGAATCCACATTATCACTGTCACGTTGCATAATAATTGCCACATAGGCTTTTTTTAAAGACAAGTCAGTTGCCTAGTCATCATTTCCGTTAAGTCAAAATTTGACTTAACGGTTTTTTTAATTTTTGTTAGTAAAATTAAATACAGTGAGTTGATTGTAAAAAAAAAAATTCTGTTACGCATATATATGTTGACCTATAGTACGATTATTGAAAAAGCATTTAACCCATTAAACTGATGATGTTAGGGTGATGTCATTAGTCAAATTGACGGTCAATCCCGTAAGACACGAGGACTGCGTCACACGTGTGGACTGACATCCCCTGATACGAATTACGAACAAGTGAAGGGTGCACGCATATCGATGTCAGCCATGCGGCATCTTCGTTCGAATGGGGGTTGGTGTCATGTGTCCACGTGGGGTCTGTATCTAATCTACGCAAAATACTCTACACACACAGTCTACTAGTACTACTCTCATAGCTTAGCCAGACAGAGACACAGATTGATGTAGACAAAGATAGAGAGGGATCAGTCACGTCCAATAAATTTAGTTGAATAATTATAATAGTTAATATTTTAATAATATATTTAATATAATAAATTAATTTTATAATTATATTTTACTTTATATATAATAAATATACGTCACGACTATAATTATGCCAAAAAAACTCTCATAATCGCTATCAATAGGAGTGAGAAAAAATGGGTATAACCAAATTATCGAACCGAATCGAAATAATTTAATCGATAATTTTTAATAATTTAATTATTTTTAACAATTTGGTTATATCCGAATTATATTACGGATTTCGATTAATTTATACGGGTTTTGTTTTTAAACTATTCGGTGTAACCGAACACCGAACAAATAAGCCCACTTTGAGTCTGTCTAGCCGGCTAGCCCAGTAAGTAAGCCCACTCTGAGTTTGTCTCTGAGTCTGAAGTAGTGAAGTCGTAACTTATTCTATCAAATTCCCAAACCCAGTCTACCCAGTGGCCAGATCTCAAACCCTCAAGTCTCAATCTCTCATCCCAGACCTAGATCTCGAACACTCAAGTCTCAATCTCTCATCGCAGACCTAGATCTCGAACACTCAAGTCTCAATCTCCCTTCGGCAACGGCATCGCCTCCCTCGACCCTCATCGCCTTCGGTGGCTCTTAATCGGTCATCACTCATCCATCAAACTCATCAGTAGCTCTTCGGCCGACGGCATCGCCACCCTCGAGTCATCCCTTATTGTCTTCAACTTCGTCGTTTTTTGTCATCTTCAGAATCCTTTAAACCTCTTCCCGTTCTCCCTCATCGAAGAGTTGTCGTCACTGGAATTAGGGCAATAACTCCTCAAGATCTCAACATGAATGCGTTTGATCAAGGCACCCAAATCCCAATCGCACACATTTGATCAGTTGACTACTAAAGTTGCTGTAATTGTTCCTTGTGGAACTAACCCAGGGGAATTTAATGACGAGTTGTGGCTCACTTCCAAAGTAATTTCTGTTTTTTCCTTACCAAATTATTTGTTTTGCTGCCATTGGTTCCCAATTTTGATGAAGGAGAGGTTTATATGTTATTTTCATGCTTAGTTTTCGATTGTTTATGTTCAAGTACCATTTAATAGGTATGTATGCATTTGAAGGTAAAGTGGTGTGCGAAAGTATACTTCTTTCAACATTTTCGAACAATACCTAGACATTATTTTAGATTTAAAACTGTGTTGCTGTTAAATCTTTTTAATTCGGTTAGTAACTGAATAACCGAATAACCTGTACAAAATTCGGTTATTTATTCGGATAGTTAAAACAGGATATTTTCGGGTTTCAGTTATAATCGAAATGATGGTTCGGTTCGGTTATTAACCGAATGCTCAGTCCTAACTATCAAGACACGCCAAACTCTCAGTGTAACGAAATCATTTCTCTCTCTATTTTAACAATCATATTTTTATTTTCTCTCTCCTTTTTTTTTACCGTTATTTCTTACCCAAATCAATTACTCATAATGAATCTGAATTATACTTATGTTTTTTCACCCAAATCAATTAAAATGAATATGAATCGTTCTTATATTTTTTTGCCCAAATTTAAAATAGTTTCTATCTTATATTATACTCCATTTTATAATATCTCAACTTTCATGAATAAAGATTAATTTTTCTCGAAATATATTTTTGAATATTATGGTGTGAATTTGATATAATGTTATAGTTGTGGGTAATATTTATAAATTTTACAAAGTATGCAAGTTGTTATAAAATATTCGACTGGTCGGGGAATATTCGTTTTAACAGAAAATATTCGTACGACGGAACAATCATTGGTGGACCCCACAACGAAATTATTGTTAGAGTTAGAAAACGACAGAAATATCTTTTTATGAAAATAACTGCAGAAGTTTTATTGTTAACTGTTAAAATACCCGGTGATAAAAGTACAGTAATACGCGTGGTTGCATAGTAGCACACGGTATTAATTTTTTATGCTTACGTGAGAAGTCACTCAGTTATACTTAATTATTGCTACAGTAATTACTGCATAGTATCTCACGTTATTTGATTCAATTATTGTCAATATTTTATATATTATTAAATCAATAATTGAGATTACAAGTTATTCATATTATTATTTGCATAATTAACAATATCTAGAAAGTTCTGTCGAGGAAAGGGGGTTGGTCACCTAATTGCGCGTCAATAGGGAGAAATTCTTATCGAAAATCCTTTTTTTCTGGGAATGAGCTGGTTGTTAATATTGCAAATTATAATAATGATGAATAAATATTGTTAAAAATATTAAGGAGATTTTTATGAAATATTTATTATAAATTTTGATTATTATTTGGACACCTATTTACCCAATTTTTAAAATAATCGATAAAAAATTATTTTGTATATATAATATGGTGGAGCCCACGAGTGACAATGACATGTGGGTCACCGGGGGGAAAATGGGGGGGGGGGGGTCACGGGAATTGGAATGGAGGGAAGGTTAAATATATATATTATATTTTATTATGCATAATATTTGCATAGTGTCTGCATAGTAAATTAAAAAATTAAAATTTTCATATGATCGGTGCCCGTGATTATTTACTGTGCATCTGTGATTTTAATTTTTAAATAGTATCCTTCCATTTTTCTATAAATAGGATACTTAGTTTAGAATTAAAAATCACACCAGAATCAGAGAATTCTTCTTCTATAATATTGAACGTATTTCTTTCGAGTTTTAGGAAGTTTTGAGTATAAAAAATAATGAAAGTTTTCTTTAAAAATATCCCCGTTATACCAGTTGGAATACTATCCTTTTTAAGGTAAGGGATATTATTTTTGTTCAATACTCGTAAGAAATATTATTTTCTTCCATACTCTGTATTATGTAAGTAATATTATTTCGTTTCAGATTTCAAATTTAATACTCATTTTGTTAAGTTTTGGCTTCTAAACTCCATGAAATTAGTATAATATACTTTAAATTTGTGCTTCATCCAATTTTTTTCCCATGAAAATATAGTTCTGAGCATTCTTGATAAGTTTTAACTTTTTTATGTCGAAGTACTATTCACGGAGTACTATTCTCAAAGTACAATTCATGGGGTACTATTCACTCTGGTACTATTTATTTTTGGTACAATATTATTCTTGAATTTTACTCCACAAAGCAGTATTATGTTGACAATTTGGACATTATTGAATTCTGGATAAATTGAATTATAAATCTTTAAAATCTATTCGTGCTCTCATTTAATTGAATTTTTATATCATTGTCATCAATCTCATGCTTATATTGTGATTAAAGTCCTCATTGGCCCGTAGTGCATTAATGGACAGTTGTTGATATGATCATGACCATTGGTGATAACACGAATTTCCTTGGCCAGTAGTGCATGGATAATTTGTGGATGTGATACTAATGACTATTCTTGGCCCGTAGTGCATGGATAATTCAGTGATGTGGATTATTTATTGAGCTAAGTCTCAGCGATAAAATTGATGATAAACTTTTTAAATCATAAAAAATAGTAGATATAATGTTCTACTTGACTCTTCTAATGGATTACTTGTTCACTGCAGTTAAACTTGATGTTTATTGTATTTTATTAGTTTAACACTGTTGAAGGTTAATGATAATTTATTCTATATTATCTTAGTCATAATATTTCTTACTGGGCTAGTTGAGCTCACCCTTTTGTTTTCATTGTTCTCTTCAGGAAATGAGAACGTAGCCGGAACTAGTCGGAGAATGGAGTGACGGTCCGAGATAGTTATTTTAGTAGTCCTCACTATTTAGTGTGATAATAAATGTAATGAGAATTGAATTTAAGTTTAGATATTGTCTATGAGACAATATTCGTGTCAAAACTCTAAGCTAATGTTGTATAATTAAGTTTGTATTTTTATTCAGTACCATATATTTGGCGACTCAAGATGGGTGATGTATACCTATTTTGGGGGCGTCACAGTTGGTATCAAAGCTTAAGGATAAGATCCCTGGCTAAGATGTGAGACTAGAACAAGGGGGGAGACGGGAAAATCCTTCGCTAGTATGACCTACCTAAGTTTATTTGTTATTTAATTGGTCGGTCAGAATATAGGGATAATATGTGATATATCAATTAACTCTTGTTTTGTGACAATGTTTGAAAATGGCATCCGAGAATGTTAAAATAAGCAATGGAGCACATGAGACCGTTGAGTCACCGATGATCAATAACCAGAAAAATGTGCATCAGGAAGGCAATAATCCTCATGTACACAACAACACCGACCAAATGATGAACGACGAAATGTTTAGGAGCTTTCTGTAATTCGTGCAACATCAGGCAAGAGAGACTCATGTTCAAAATGCAGGTGGTAATCATGGCCAAGACAATAAGAGTGAAAATTTCAAGAAGAGGAGATTCAATAATGATAGAAAGACGTCAGCACCAGCACCCGTTGTTAAAGAAGGAGAACGATCACCGATCGTATGCTACAAATACGGAAGGGTGAGACACATCAGTCCAAACTGTACGCAGCAGTCCAAAACATGTTATAATTGCGGAAGAGAAGGTCATCTAGCTCGATTTTGTCGTGCAGTGAAGTCAAATCCAGATGGGATGGAGGCATCAAAAGTCGTCCCAGAGAAGTCAAAGCCGGTAGTTCAAGGGAGAGCGTTTGTTGTGACCTCCCAAAAAGCGAGGAACCCGAACGAAGTCATCACAGGTAAGCTAATCATAAACTCTAGCGAAGTCTATACTTTATTTGATACCGGTTCTACCCATTCTTTTATTTCTCCTACTTGCGCTCAATGTTTAAATTTTATTCCGAAGAAATTAGACTTTGACTTATCTGTTGAAACTCCATTAGGAGAAACCTTCATTACATCCACTGTTTATAATTCTTATTTGATTCAAATCGGCAACCGCTCGTTACCTGTCGATCTTATCTCTTTGAAAATACTTGCATTTGATGTGATTTTAGGGATTGATTGGTTAACTACTCATCATGCTAAAATTGATTATTTTCGTAAGGTTGTTAGCTTTCATAATCCTAACCAACCTATTATACGAATTCAAACAACCAAAATATTAAAGTCAATCACTGTTATATCAAGCCATAAAACCATTCGTTTATTGAAAAACGGATGTCAAGCTTTCTTAGTCCATGTCACAGATTTAAACAAAAATACGTCAAATTTGAATGATATTTCTATTGTTAATAAATTTTCTGACATATTCCCTGAAGAACTTCCTGGCCTACCCCCAAAGCGTGAAATCAAATTTTGTATCAACCTTGAACCCGGTACAAAACTCATTTCTAAAGCCCCATATCGATTGGCTCCTATTGAACTTCAGGATTTAAAAACCCAATTACAGGAATTGTTAGACATCACTTTTTTTCGTCCTAGTACGTCTTCTTGGGGTGTTCTTGTTCTATTCGTAAAGAAAAAAGATGGAAATATGAGACTTTGTATTGACTATCGACAGTTAAATCATGTCACTATCAAAAATAAGTATCAGTTACCTCGTATTGATGACCTATTTGACCAGTTGTAAGGCGACAAATTCTTTTAAAAGTTCGATCTTTGTTCTTGATATCATCAGTTAAAGATTAAAACTGATGACATTCCAAAGACTGTTTTTAGAACTCGGTACGGACATTACGAATTCCTAGTCATGTCATTTGGATTGACTAATGCTCCTGCTGCCTAAGTATTCAAGAAATATTTAGATCACTTTGTGATCGTCTTTATTGATGACATCCTCATATACTCCAAAAGCCGTGAAGATCATGAGCAACACTTGAGGTTGATACTCTAACAGCTTCGTGAAAATAAGTTGTATGTCAAGTTTAAGAAATGTGAGTTCTGGCTTGAGGAAGTAGCATTCCTTAGGCACGTGATATTAAATCACGGAATATCTGTTGACCTGACAAAGATTGAAGCAATTCAAAGTTGGGTGCAACCTAAGTCAGTGATTGAAGTACGAAGCTTGCTCGGCTTAGCTGGTTATTACTGGAGATTCGTGGAAGGATTTTCTCGAATCGCTACTCTATTAACTCAGCTGACTCAAAAAGATACAAAATTCGGTTGGAGTAAGAAATGTGAGAAGAGTTTTCAAGAACTCAAGAGGAGACTCATTTTATCACCTGTTTTACAATACCATCTGATTCGAAGGGATTTGTCATCTGCAGCAATGCTTCAGGCAAAGGGTTAGGATGTGTTCTCATGCAACATGAAAGAATCATAGCCTATGCCTCACGATAACTCAATGAATATGAGAGAAATTATCTTACTCATGATCTAGAGTTGGCAGCAGTCATTTTCGCACTAAAGATCTGGAGGCATTACCTGTATGGGGAGAAAGTAGAGATCTATACGGATCATAAAAGCCTCAAATATTTCTTCAACCAAAAGAAACTCAACATGCGACAAAGACATTGGCTCGAGTTGTTGAAAGATTATGATCACACCATTCAATACCATCCTGAAAAAGCGAACGTGGTAGCTGACGCGTTGAGTAGAAGATTATTTGCATGTACGAGTGCGATATTGTCAACGCAAAAGCCCATTTGGTATGACTTACAAAGGATGAAGATATAGATAAAGACTCTAGGGACCCACATGATAATGTCAAATATACGAGTAGAACCGACTTTAATTGATAAAGTTAAATATGTTCAAGCTACGGACCTGGAGCTGATGTGTATGAAGAAGAAAGTACAAGTGTGACGTCCCCAAAATAGGTCCAATCCATCCAACCCATTCTGAGTCGCCAAATACATGATACAGAAAATAACTACAACTTTATTATTACAATTGTCGTGCAAAATACGACAACACATATACTGTGAGTTTAAATATAAATATTGTCATCTAGACAGTATTCATATTCAATTAAGTCTACATTATACTTATTGATACACTATTTTATAAAATAGTGAGGATTACTAAAACAACTGTCTTGAACCATCATTCCATACCCCGACTAGTACTCGCTACATTCTCGCCTCCTGAGAAGAAAAATGGAACAACAAGGAAAAGGGTGGGCTCAGCTAGCCCAGTAAAGAATATTATGACTAAGATAATATACAACAAATTATCGTTAGTCTTCAACAGAGAAAAATTTAATAGAATACAATAGACAACAAGTTTTAAATCAATATTCGCAGCGGAAATTAATAATTCATAAAAGAGTTATGTAGAAAATGAAATCTACAATTATCTATGAATTTAAAAGTCCATCATCAATATTTTATCCCTGTAACATCAATAAATATCTAGAATCAAATAGTCATCTTTGCACTACAGGCCAAAGATATTTATCAGTTGATCATGTTTATCTCAACACCTGTTCATCTTTGCACTACGGGCCAAAGATATTCATCAGAAATCATTCATCTTTGCACTACAGGCCAAAGATATTCAGTCATATCATCATTTAAGACTGAGGATGATGAAAAATATTTTAAAGAAAACGAATCCAGTGAAGCAAAAGAACAAATATTAGGGATTCGTATTACAGTTTATCCATGTCCAAAAATACCTTATAAACAATCATAGTGGAGTAAAATTCAAGAATGATCAAAACATGGATACAATCAAAGCTAGTATCCAGAATAGATATTTTGGACAAAAAGAAGAAAATTTCATTTTTCGGTGAATAGTAACTCGTGAATAGTAACTCATGAATAGTAACCCCGACATGAAAAAGTTTCAAATTTGATAAAAATTTCCAACCAATATTTCGGCATAATGATATTGAAGAAATAATATCATTTACGAAGAAAATAACATCCCTTACCTCGGAAAGACGGTACTTCTGACTGGAATACTAGATATAGTGCTGAAGGAAACTTGCACCGTATACCAACACTCAAAGTATCAAATACTCACAAGAATACGCTCGATATAGAGAGAGAAATAGAGAGAAACTTGTGTTTCTGGTGTGATTTTCAATTCTAACCTAAACACCCTATTTATAGGAAAATGCTTAGAACACCAAAGCAGAAAATTTAATATAATAATAATATATTTATCAAATTTTTCTTAGTCCACCTCTAGACATCTGATATCAGCCCATTTATATCACATGTTAGCCCACTTAAATGCCAAAAAATGTTTTTCTTCAAAATAATAAATAAAACTTCCAAAAATCAATTATTTCGGAACTTTAGAACTTCAATAATTCATAATAAATAGTTCTTTTATTAGAAAATTTGAATCTCGTGCATTTTTATAGAAAATTCAATTCTCTACAACTTTACAGAAGAAAGTTTTTCCAAATTCCAAACAGAAATTGACCGAAATCTATAAATGGGCGATTTTACAGTCAATAATAAATTTTCGGTCAAGAATTGTGTCCACCAACACACAAAACATGTGTTAATCATTTAATGCCACAAAAATACTCTTCCTCCTTATATACTCATATATCCCACATTCATTATAAAAATATCACCATCAATATATTATTAAAATAATATTTTTAAATGAATTATTTTATCAGAAAAAGATAAAATATTAATTTTCAACAATTGTCACATTAAAAATTTTCTCCATCTATATTCACATAAAATCAATATTTTTCTCATCATATAAATCAATAATTAATTATACACAAATAATATTACAGAATCACAGTACTGGCAACCAGGTCGTTCCTAGGAAAGAGGGGGCTTTTCAATAAGGATTTTCTCCTTACTGGCGCGCAATTAGATGACCAAACCTCTCCTTAGACAGAACTTTCTAGACATTGCCAATAATGTTATCTAATAATATTATTCAGATAATATGAATTATTGCTCCGATAATAGAAAATACTGCGTAGTGACAATTATAAAATATCAACGTAGCAATTATTTAATCAATAAAATAAAATATTGAACAGTAATTACTGTAACCATTATTGAGTAGTGCCTTCTTGCGTAAGAATCAATAATTGGTGCAATACCGTGTGCTACTGTGCAACAACGCGTATTACCGTGTTTTAACCACCGGGTATTCCAACAGTATTAACGGTAACAACTACGCCATTATTTATAAACAACTTGTTTTTGTCGTTTTTTTCATCCAATCGCTTTCCGTTATGGGGCCCACACAAGGCTGCGCCGTCGTATGAATATTTCCTGACAACAAGAATATTCCACGACCAAATGAATATTCCCCGACAACAATGAATATTTTTTGACCACTTGCTTATTTAAAATATTTGTGCATTTTACCCATAACTAACCATATTAATCAAATCAACCCTTACTATTTTAAAATAATAAATAGAGGAATTAAATTTCATTTATTAATAATTTGGGGTCTTACAGCAAGAAGGTGCTATTCCAGAAGCAAGAATCGATGAAGAAGGAATACTTCGAGTCAACTCCAGACTTTGTGTTCCTAACAACCTTGATGTAAAGTATAAGATCATGATGGAGGCGCACAACACACCGTTTGCAATCCATCCTGAGAGTACCAAAATGTATCGTGATCTTCGACATATATTTTGGTGGAGCAATATGAAAAGAGAGATCGCAGAGTTTATCTTAAGGTGTTTAACGTGTCAACGAGTCAAGGCGGAGCATCAAATGCCAAAAGGTCCATTGCAACCACTTGAAATTTCAGAATGGAAGTAGGAGCACATTACCATGGATTTCGTTACTGGTCTTTCCAAGTTTTCTCAAGGCATAGATGCGATTTGGGTCATTGTCGATAGACTAATCAAGTCTGCTCATTTCTTACCTATACGAGAAACTTATTCACTTGAACGTCTTGCTCGTATGTACATAAATGAGATTGTAAGACTGTATGGTATGCCAGTATCCATAGTTTCTGATCGAGACCCAAGATTCACTTCACAATTTTGGGTTAGTTTGTAAAAAGCTATGGGCACGAATTTACGTTTTAGTTCGACATATCATCCTCAGACGGACGGACAGTCGAAGAGAACTATTCAAACTCTTAAAGACCTATTAAGACTCTGTGTCCTTGACTTCAAAGGAAGTTGGGACAAGTTCTTGTCATTAGTGGAATTTTTCTACAACAACAGTTATCAAGTAAGTATCGGCATGGCTCCATTCGAAGTGTTGTATGGATGCAAGTGTCGTTCTACAGTATACTAGGATGAGGTGAGTGAAGCAACGTTGTTGGGACCGGAGTTGGTACGTATGACTACGGAAAAGATTCAAATGATCCAACAACGTATAAAAACCTCACAAGATCGACAAAAGAGTTATGCTGATCTTCATTGAAAAGACGTGGAATTCAATGTTGGAGAGCATGTGTTGTTACGTGTTTCTCCATGGAAAGGAGTTACGAGATTTGAAAAGAGAGGAAAGCTCAATCCTCGATTTATTGGTCCATTTGAAATCCTCGATTGAGTAGGAACTGTGGCCTATATGTGAGACCCCAGATTTTATAAATAAATATTTAATTTTTTTTTTTCGAAATAAATTTTTTATATTATAGTGTGGATTTGAGATAATGCTATAGTTGTGGGTATTATTTATAAATTTTACAAAGTATGCAAGTTGTTATAATATTCGATTGGTCGGAGAATATTCTTTTTGTCGGGGAATATCCGTACGACGACACAATCATTAGTGGACCCCACAACGGAATTATTGTCTGATTGAGAAAACGACAAAAATATTTTATGAAAATAACGGCGGAAGTTTTACCGTTAATACTGTTGAACTACTCGGTAGTAAAAGTACAGTAATACGCGTGGTTGCATAGTAGCACACGGTATTGATTATTGATGCTTACGTGAGAAGTCACTCAGTTTTGTTTATTTTATAAACCCCTATTTTCAAAATAATAGGTAGAATTATTTAAAGGTGGGGCCCACATGTGGGGTCCATATGTGTTGAAAATGATTTTGGAAATGGGGGGAGAAAGAGTATACGTATGGGATAGGAAAGATATATATATATATATATATATATATATATGTAATGAGTATGTGGTGGGAGAAAAGGATAGGTGAAAATGATAGGTTGATGTATTGTGTGGGAAAGGAGGGAAGTATTTTATATAGATATATATGTTAGTGGATTTTGGTGGAGTATTGAAATGATGAGGGAAGTATTTGTTTTTTTATTATATATAATGTTAGTGGAGGATGGTGGAAAAGGTGGAGTGTATTATATATATATATTATATGAGGTGTGGGTAATATATGAATATATATTATATGTGATGAGTGTGTGTGTGTTGGTAAATGTGAGTGGTGGAGTGTGTGAATATATATATATATATATATATATATATATATATATATATATATATATATATATATATATATAATCTAGAAAATTGGATAAATAATAGGTGGGGCACATATTTGAAATTGGTGGAGGAAATTTGAACGCATGTTCGGATGGTTTAAGTTTTCAACCAACATGTGGCTATATGTATATATATATATATATATATATATATATATATATATATATATATATATATATATATATATAGGTTGATTTTGGATTTTGGTGGAAGGAGTACGACATGTATTATATATATATATGTATATATATAAGTTAAGTTTGAAAAATTGGCAGGGAGGATAAGATGAGTTCACGGGGTTTCACCCATGATTTCTTTTTCTCTGCACATGTTATATATATATATATATATATATATATATATATATATATATATATATATATAATATATTATATTTTATTTAAAAGATTTTGCTTTAAATATGGACCGTCAGATTAAAGTAAATCAATCTGGACCGTTCATGAGTTAGTTACTATGCAATTCATTCTTCTATAAATAGCAGCTCATTCTTTCATTATTTCTTACGAATTCACTGAAACTCTAGAGAGAGAAATTATAGAGAAACTATAGAAAAGTATTCTGCTACTCCCCTACTCTTATATCCAGTTTCTTTTACGGTAGGGAATATTATTTCTTATATATTCATGAAGAGAACTTCTGTTATTCCATTCTTTATTATTTTGTTGGAATAACCAGTATACGCGGTCTACCCTATACTTGGTGACATTCTTCTATTATTCTGTTGGAACATCCTGTCTGTGTATTTTACACCGGACCTGGTTTTGTTTTTATTATTATTCTGTTGGAACATCCTGTCTGTGTGTTTTACACCGGACCTGGTTCCGTCTTGTTATTATTCTGTTGGAACATCCTGTCTGTGTGTTTTACACCGGACCTGGTTCCATTATTTATTATTCTGTCGGAATATCCTGTCTGTGCGTTTACGCCGGACCTGGTTCCATTATTTATTATTCTGTCGAAATATCTTGTCTGTGCGTTTACGCCGGACCTGGTTCCATTATTTATTATTCTGTTGGAATAACCTGTCTGTGCGGTCTATCGCATGCATGGTGATTTTTTTTGTTATTCCATTCTTTATTATACTCAGTTGGTTAAGTTTTGACTTCTATACTCCATGAAATTTATGGAATATCCTTGATATTTGCGCTTCATCTAGTATCTATTCATGAAAATATTCTCCTGATCCGTCTTGAAGTTTACTCCACAAAGCAGTATCATGTTGACAATTTGGACGTTATTAATTCCTAGATAAATTAATTCTTGAACTTGTTTTATTGAATTCTTATATCATTGTCATCATCCTCATGTTTATATTCTGTTGAAAGTCATCTATGGCCTGTAGTGCATAGATGGACTTGGTATGATTATGACCAGGGATTATTCGGTATAATCATGACCATAATGTTACAAATGATGTGGTAAAAGTCCTCATTGGCCCGTAGTGCATTGATGGACAGTTGTTGGCATGATCATGACCATTAATGAATACACGAATATCCTTGGTCGTAGTGCAGGGGTGATTCGATGATGTGGATTATTTTATTAAGCTGAGTCACAGCGATAACAGTTGAAAAATCTTTTAAATCATAAAAGATAGTAGAGTTTATTTTCTACTTGACTCTTTTAATGGATTGCTTGTTCCGCTGCAGTTAAACTTGATGTCTATTATATTTTATCAGTTTAACATTGTTGAAGACTAATGATAATTTATTCTGCATTATCTTAGTCATAATATTTTTTACTGGGCTAGTTGAGCTCACCCTTTCTTTCACTGTTCTCTTCAGGAAATGAGAACGTAGCTGGGGCAAGTCGGGGAACGGAGTGATAGTCCGAATGATAGTATCAGTTAGTAGTCCTCACTATTCTATGTAATGGTGTGTTAATAAATGTAATGAGGACTCCTTTTGAGTATGAATACTCTCTAGAAGATAATATTTGTATTCAAACTCACAGTTTATGTTTTGTCGTATTGTATACGACGGTTGTATTTGTATTTTGTACTATGTATCTGACGACCAAGATGGGTGATGTATACCTAATTTTGGGAGCGTCACAGTTGGTATCAGAGCTTAGGGATATGATCCCTGGCTAAGATGTGAGAATAGAACTAGGAGGGGAGAGACGGGGAATTTCTTCGCTAGTATGACCTACCTAAGTTTATTTGTTATGGTTGGTCAGAGTATATTGATAATATATGACATGTTAATTAACCCTTGTTTTATGGCAGTATTTGAAAATGGCAGCTGAAAATGTCAACAATGGAGTGAGTGAGACCGTGACACCTCTAATCACCAACCAAGATAATGTAATATTAGGCGAAGAAGAAATTAGAGATATCTACGTGGTAAGTGAAGAACTAATAGTTGCACCCGAGCTAGTGGCAGAGGTATCAGCTGAGAGTGAGGAAGAAGAGGAAGAAGAGGAACCTGAGGAGAATTGGTTAGAAGAAATCTATGATCAAAACTTAGAATTACAAAATCGTGTTCATGAGTTAGAAGAGCAGGCTGAAGAACGGCAGGCGGTCGTTGAGCAAAGAGATGTAACGATTCAATATTGTGTTACCCGATATGTGATGCTCGAACAAAATCACGCTTTGGCAGAGTGTAAGATATTAAAGTTGGAATCTGAGAATTCAAATATCAAGGATCAGCTGAAAGAAGAAACAACTTAACGAGTGAGAATGCAGGATGCGTGGGTAAAAGCCGCACGACGTGTTGATATTGTAGAAAGAGATGTCCGATCCAAAAAGGCTAAAATAAATGATATACATTTCTCTTTTTGGACAGCAATTGGGAGAACCCAACATCGAGTTTTGAATTACCCTGTACAGAGCGGTCAATCTGAACTCGATATGGATCGAAGATTGATGATTCAGATCATGAAGCAGGAGTACAATGAAGCAGTTGAGGGTGGAATATGCCCTATATTAAAGTCAATTTCAACGATAGAGATGACATCAAATGCTACCACAGACAAGTCAAAGCCGGGTAGTTCAAGGGAGAGCGGTTGTCATGACTTCCCAACAAGTGAGGAACCCAAATGAAGTTATCGCGGGTAAGCTAATCATAAACCCTTGCGAAGTTTGTACCTTATTCGATACTGGTTCTACCCACTCTTGTATTTCACCTAGTTGTGTTCAACGTTTAAACTTGGCCTTAAAAAAATTTTTTTTATTAGACTTGACTTATCTGTTGAAACTCTGTTAGGAGAAACCTTCGTTAACTCCACTAATTATAAATCTTATTTGATTCAAATCGACACTTTCACGTTACCTGTCGATATGTGATTTTTGGAAACGATTGGTTAACTATCCATTATGCTTTTCGTAAGGTTGTTAATTTTCATATTCCTAACCAACCTGTTATACGAATTCAAGCAACCAAACCACTAAAGTCAATCATTATCATATCAAGCCATAAGTAAAGATCTCCGTTCCTTTCGTTGTTGACTTCCTGGTGTGGAATGCATCGAAGCCAGACTTTCCGTATGAGACGTTGTAAATGACGATGGCAAGCTGATAGGTATCAATATGACGTGTTATCCAAGTATGGGATGAGAGTCACAGTTTTGAATGATATTTCTATTGTTAATAAATTTCCTGACGTATTCTTGTAGATTTCCTAGCCTGCCCTAGAGCGTGAAATCAAATTTTGTATTGACCCCAGTACAAAACCCATTTCTTAACCCCTCAAATATTTCTTTACTTAAAATGAACGTATCAGGCGCCAAAGACGTTGGCTCGAGCTGTTAAAGATTACGATCGTACCATTTAATATCATCGTGGAAAAGTGAACGTGGTAGGTGACGCGTTGAGTAGAAGATCATATGCAAGTACGAGTACGATACTGTCAACACAAAGGCCCATTTTGTGTGACTTGCAAAGGATGGAGATAGAGTTAAAGACTCTAGGGATCCACGTGATGATGTCAAATAATACGAGTAGAATCGACTTTAATCGATAAAGTTAAAGAAGCTCAAACTAAATACTCAGAGCAGATGAATGAAGAAGGTTCAAGAGGGCATTATTATAGAAGCAAGAATCGACGGATAGAGTAAATCTTAACCCTCGATTTTATTGACCCATTCGAAATCCTCGATGAAGTAGGAACTGTGGCCTATAGACTCGTTTTGCCGCCAAGTATGCCATGTGTTCATAACGTTTTTAACGTATCAATGTTACGTAAATATATGGACGACCCGCACCACATTATTGATTTAGAACCGGACGAGATAGCAGAAGATTTAACGTTGAGGAGATACGTGTTAATATCTTGGATAAGAAGGATCATATTCAACACTCAAAGGTTATACCTCAAGAGTTAGAATTTAAAATGAAGTCAAGGTATCCTCACCTGTTCGGCATACTAGGAACGTACGTAAATTTCGAGGGCGAAATTCCATAAGGAGGGGAGATTGTGAGACCCCAGATTTTATAAATAAATATTTAATTTTTTTTTTCGAAATAAATTTTTTATATTATAGTGTGGATTTGAGATAATGTTATAGTTGTGGGTATTATTTATAAATTTTACAAAGTATGCAAGTTGTTATAATATTCGATTGGTCGGAGAATATTCTTTTTGTCGGGGAATATCCGTACGACGACACAATCATTGGTGGACCCCACAATGGAATTATTGTCTGATTGAGAAAACGACAAAAATATTTTATGAAAATAACGGCGGAAGTTTTACCGTTAATACTGTTGAACTACTCGGTAGTAAAAGTACAGTAATACGCGTGGTTGCATAGTAGCACACGGTATTGATTATTGATGCTTACGTGAGAAGTCACTCAGTTTTGTTTATTTTATAAACCCCTATTTTCAAAATAATAGGTAGAATTATTTAAAGGTGGGGCCCACATGTGGGGTCCATATGTGTTGAAAATGATTTTGGAAATGGGGGGAGAAAGAGTATACGTATGGGATAGGAAAGATATATATATATATATATATATATATATATATATATATATATATATATATATATATGTAATGAGTATGTGGTGGGAGAAAAGGATAGGTGAAAATGATAGGTTGATGTATTGTGTGGGAAATGAGGGAAGTATTTTATATAGATATATATGTTAGTGGATTTTGGTGGAGTATTGAAATGATGAGGGAAGTATTTGTTTTTTTATTATATATAATGTTAGTGGAGGATGGTGGAAAAGGTGGAGTGTATTATATATATATATATTATATGAGGTGTGGGTAATATATGAATATATATTATATGTGATGAGTGTGTGTGTGTTGGTAAATGTGAGTGGTGGAGTGTGTGAATATATATATATATATATATATATATATATATATATATATATATATATAATCTAGAAAATTGGATAAATAATAGGTGGGGCACATATTTGAAATTGGTGGAGGAAATTTGAACGCATGTTCGGATGGTTTAAGTTTTCAACCAACATGTGGCTATATGTGTATATATATATATATATATATATATATATATATATATATATATATATATATAGGTTGATTTTGGATTTTGGTGGAAGGAGTACGACATGTATTATATATATATATGTATATATATAAGTTAAGTTTGAAAAATTGGCAGGGAGGATAAGATGAGTTCACGGGTTTCACCCATGATTTCTTTTTCTCTGCACATGTTTATATATATATATATATATATATATATATAATATATTATATTTTATTTAAAAGATTTTGCTTTAAATATGGACCGTCAGATTAAAGTAAATCAATCTGGACGTTCATGAGTTAGTTACTATGCAATTCATTCTTCTATAAATAGCAGCTCATTCTTTCATTATTTCTTACGAATTCACTGAAACTCTAGAGAGAGAAATTATAGAGAAACTATAGAAAAGTATTCTGCTACTCCCCTACTCTTATATCCAGTTTCTTTTACGGTAGGGAATATTATTTCTTATATATTCATGAAGAGAACTTCTGTTATTCCATTCTTTATTATTTTGTTGGAATAACCAGTATACGCGGTCTACCCTATACTTGGTGACATTCTTCTATTATTCTGTTGGAACATCCTGTCTGTGTGTTTTACACCGGACCTAGTTTTGTTTTTATTATTATTCTGTTGGAACATCCTGTCTGTGTGTTTTACACCGGACCTGGTTTTGTTTTACACTCGGTAGTAAAAGTACAGTAATACGCGTGGTTGCATAGTAGCACACGGTATTGATTATTGATGCTTACGTGAGAAGTCACTCAGTTTTGTTTATTTTATAAACCCCTATTTTCAAAATAATAGGTAGAAATTATTTAAAGGTGGGGCCCACATGTGGGGTCCATATGTGTTGAAAATGATTTTGGAAATGGGGGAGAAAGAGTATACGTATGGGATAGGAAAGATATATATATATATATATATATATATATATATATGTAATGAGTATGTGGTGGGAGAAAAGGATAGGTGAAAATGATAGGTTGATGTATTGTGTGGGAAAGGAGGGAAGTATTTTATATAGATATATATGTTAGTGGATTTTGGTGGAGTATTGAAATGATGAGGGAAGTATTTGTTTTTTTATTATATATAATGTTAGTGGAGGATGGTGGAAAAGGTGGAGTGTATTATATATATATATATATATATATATATATATATTATATATATATATTATATGAGGTGTGGGTAATATATGAATATATATTATATGTGATGAGTGTGTGTGTGTGTTGGTAAATGTGAGTGGTGGAGTGTGTGAATATATATATATATATATATATATATATATATATATATATATAATCTAGAAAATTGGATAAATAATAGGTGGGGCACATGTTTGAAATTGGTGGAGGAAATTTGAACGCATGTTCGGATGGTTTAAGTTTTCAACCAACATGTGGCTATATATATATATATATATATATATAGGTTGATTTTGGATTTTGGTGGAAGGAGTACGACATGTATTATATATATATATATATGTATATATATAAGTTAAGTTTGAAAAATTGGCAGGGAGGATAAGATGAGTTCACGGGGTTTCACCCGTGATTTCTTTTTCTCTGCACATGTTATATATATATATATATATAATATATAATATATTATATTTTATTTAAAAGATTTTGCTTTAAATATGGACCGTCAGATTAAAGTAAATCAATCTGGACCGTTCATGAGTTAGTTACTATGCAATTCATTCTTCTATAAATAGCAGCTCATTCTTTCATTATTTCTTACGAATTCACTGAAACTTTAGAGAGAGAAATTATAGAGAAACTATAGAAAAGTATCTGCTACTCCCTACTCTTATATCCAGTTTCTTTTACGGTAGGGAATATTATTTCTTATATATTCATGAAGAGAACTTCTGTTATTCCATTCTTTATTATTCTGTTGGAATAACCAGTATACGCGGTCTACCCTATACTTGGTGACATTATTCTATTATTCTGTTGGAACATCCTGTCTGTGTGTTTTACACCGGACCTGGTTCCGTTTTTATTATTATTCTGTTGGAACATCCTGTCTGTGTGTTTTACACCGGACCTGGTTCCGTCTTGTTATTATTCTGTTAGAACATCCTGTCTGTGTGTTTTACACCGGACCTGGTTCCATTATTTATTATTCTGTCGGAATATCCTGTCTGTGCGTTTACGCCGGACCTGGTTCCATTATTTATTATTCTGTCGGAATATCCTGTCTGTGCGTTTACGCCGGACCTGGTTCCATTATTTATTATTCTGTTGGAATAACCTGTCTGTGCGGTCTATCGCATGCATGGTGATTTCTTTTGTTATTCCATTCTTTATTATACTCAGTTGGTTAAGTTTTGACTTCTATACTCCATGAAATTTATGGAATATCCTTGATATTTGCGCTTCATCTAGTATCTATTCATGAAAATATTCTCCTGATCAGTCTTGAAGTTTACTCCACAAAGCAGTATCATGTTGACAATTTGGACGTTATTAATTCCTGGATAAATTAATTCTTGAACTTGTTTTATTGAATTCTTATATCATTGTCATCATCCTCATGTTTATATTCTGTTGAAAGTCATCTATGGCCTGTAGTGCATAGATGGACTTGGTATGATTATGACCAGGGATTATTCGGTATAATCATGACCATAATGTTACAAATGATGTGGTAAAAGTCCTCATTGGCCCGTAGTGCATTGATGGACAGCTGTTGGCATGATCATGACCATTAATGAATACACGAATATCCTTGGACGTAGTGCAGGGGTAATTCGATGATGTGGATTATTTTATTAAGCTGAGTCACAGCGATAACAGTGTTGAAAAACCTTTTAAATCATAAAAGATAGTAGAGTTTATTTTCTACTTGACTCTTTTAATGGATTGCTTGTTCCGCTGCAGTTAAACTTGATGTCTATTATATTTTATCAGTTTAACATTGTTGAAGACTAATGATAATTTATTCTGCATTATCTTAGTCATAATATTTCTTACTGGGCTAGTTGAGCTCACCCTTTCTTTCACTGTTCTCTTCAGGAAATGAGAACGTAGCTGGGGCAAGTCGGGGAACGGAGTGATAGTCCGAATGATAGTATCAGTTAGTAGTCCTCACTATTCTATGTAATGGTGTGTTAATAAATGTAATGAGGACTCCTTTTGAGTATGAATACTCTCTAGAAGATAATATTTGTATTCAAACTCACAGTTTATGTTTTGTCATATTGTATACGACGGTTGTATTTGTATTTTGTACTATGTATCTGACGACCAAGATGGGTGATGTATACCTAATTTTGGGGGCGTCACACTATAGACTCACCTTACCACCAAGTATGTCTCGTGTTCATAACGTTTTTCACATATCTATGTTACGTAAATATGTGGAAGACCCAAACCATATTATTGAATTAGAACCAGACGAGATAGTGGAAGATTTAACGTATGAAGAGGTACATGTTAAAATCTTGGATAAGAATTAACATATTCTACGCTCCAAGGTTATACCTCAAGTCAAAGTTTTGTGGAGAAACACGATGTTGAGGAAATGACCTGGGAGTTAGAATCTGAAATAAAATCAAGGTATCCTCGCCTTTTTGACATACCAGGTACGTACCCTAATTTCGAGGAAAAAATTTTATAAGAAGGGGAGGTTGTAAGATCCCAACTTTCATGAATAAAGATTAATTTTTCTCGAAATATATTTTTAAAAATTATGGTGTGGATTTGATATAATGTTATAGTTGTGGGTAATATTTATAAATTTTACAAAGTATGCAAGTTGTTATAAAATATTCGATTGGTCGGGAAATATTCATTTTAATATAAAAATATTCGTACGACGACACAATCATGGTAAATCCCACAACGGAAATTATTGTCGGAGTTAGAAAATTACAAAAATATCTTTTTATGAAAATAACAGCGAAAGTTTTACGTTAACTGTTGAAATACCCGGTGATAGAAGTACAGTAGTACGCGTGGTTGCATAGCAGCATACGGTATTGATTTTTGACGCTTACATGAGAAGTCAGTCAGTTATACTCAATTATTGCTACAATAATTACTACATAGTATCTCACGTTATTTGATTCAATTATTGTCAATATTTTATATATTATTAAATCAATAATTGAGATGATAAGTTATTCATATTATTATTTACATAATTAATAATGTCTAGAAAGTTCTGTTGAGAAAAGGGGTTTGGTCACCTAATTGCGTGCCAATAGGGAGAAATCCTTATCGGAAAGCCCCCTCTTTCTTGGGAACGATCTAGTTGTTAATATTGTGAGTTATAATAATGATGAATAAATGTTGTTAAAAATATTAAAAAAAATTTTATGAAGTATTTGTTATAATTTTTTATCATTATTTGGACCCCCATTTATCCAATTTTTAAAATAATCGATAGAAAGTTATTCTGTATATATAATATGGTGGGGCACACAAGTGATAGTGACATCTGGGTCACTTGGGGGGGGGGGAGATGTCACTGGAATTGGAATGGAGGAAAGGTTATATATATATAAAACAAGTTTTGTTTTTTAAGAAAAATAGAATATATTATATTTTATTATGCATAGTGTTTGCATAATGTCTGCATAGTATTTGCATAGTAAATCAGAAAATTAAAATTTTCAGACGATCGGCGCTCGTGATTATTTACTGTGCTTCCGTGATTTTAATTTTCAAATAGTATCCTTCCATTCTCCTATAAATAGGATACTAAGTTTAGAATTAAAAATCATATCAGAATCAGAGAATTTTTCTTTTATAATATTGAGCGTATTTCTTTCGAATTTCAGAAAGTTTTGAGTATAGAAAATAGTAAAAGTTTTATTCAAGAATATCCCCGTTATACCAGTTAGAATACTCTCATTTTTAAGGTAAGGGATATTATTTTTGTTCAATACTCGTAAGAAATAATATTTTCTTCCATACTTTGTAGTATGTAAGTAATATTATTTCGTTTTAGATTTCGAAGTCTACACTTATTTTGTTAAGTTTTGGCTTCTATAATCCATGAAATTAGTAGAATATCTTTGAAATTTGCGCTTCATCCAGTATTTTTTTCATGAAAATATAATTCTGAGCATTCTTGATAAGTTTTAACTTTTTCATGCTGGAGTATTATTCACTCGGGTATTATTCACCTGGGATACTATTCATGACAAAAATTAATTTTCTTTTCGGTCCAAATCATTTTTGGTACAATATTATTCTTGAATCTTACTCCACAAAGCAGTATCATGTTGACAATTGGATATTATTAAATTTTGAATAAATTAAATTATAATCTTTAAAATTTATCCTTGATCTCAATTAATTGAATTTTTATATCATTGTCATCATTCTCATGCTTATATTGTGATGAAAGTCCTCATTGGCTCGTAGTGTATTGATGGACAGTTGATTGGTATGATTATGACCAGGGATTATTCGGTATAATCAGGACCTATAATGTAAGACCCCGAATTTTATGAAATAAAAGTATTCAATTTTTTTTATAATTACTATTTAGTAAATGGTTAAATTGATAAATGTTAAAGTTAAGGGTGATATATGAATTTTTTTTTCGAAATACACAAGTGGTTATAAAATATTCATTGTTGTCGGAAAATATTCGCTTGGTCGTGGAATATTCTTACTGTCGGAGAATATTCGTACGACGGCGCAGTCTTTTGTGGGCCCCATAACGGAAAGCGATTGGATGAAGAAAACGACAAGAGTAAGTTGTTTATAAATAACGGCGTAGTTGTTACCTGTAAGATCCCAATTTTTATAAATAAAGATGAATTTTCTATAAATATCATTTTTGAATATTATGGAGTTAATTTGATATAATGTTATAGTTGTGGGTAATATTTATAAATTTTGCAAAGTAAGTAAGTTGTTATAAAATATTCGTTTGGTCGGAGAATATTCTTTTTGTCGGGGAATATTCGTACGACGGCACAATCATTGGTGGACCCCACAACGGAATTATTGTCGGATTGAGAAAACGACAGAATTATCTTTCTATAAAAATAACGGCTGAGGTGTTACCGTTAAAACCGTTAAAACTGTTGAACTACTCGGTAGTAAAAGTACAGTAATACGCGTGGTTGCATAGTAGCACACGGTATTGATTATTGATGCTTACGTGAGAAGTCACTCAGCTATACTCAATTATTGCTACAGTAATTGCTGCATCATATCTCTTAATTATTGTCATAGTATCATCTGTATAATATGTTATATTATTGAGACGTTGTGGTAAGTTTGGTTTTTTATGGGGGGCCATATGTCATCATCTAAGAGTCTCTTCGTCAATAGTAATTACCGTCGTCAATAGTAATTACCTTCGTCAATAGTATTTACCTTGGTCAATAGTAATTACCTTCGTCAATAGTTTTACCTTGGTCAATAGTATTTACCTTGGTCAATAGTAATTACCTTCGTCAATAGTATTTACCTTGGTCAATAGTAATTACTTTCGTCAATAGTAGTTGTCCCTTCAATATTACCAAGAGTCATTTGACCCTTCGTTAAGACCAAGAGTCATTTGACCCTTCGTTTAGACCAAGAGCCACCCTCAGTTTTTCTATAAATAGAGGCTAGGGCTTCATTATTTTTCACGAATTCATTCAAGCTATAGAGAGAGAAAGTATAGAGAGAATAAGAGAGAGAGAATAAAAAGTATTCTGCTACATCACTTTTCCAATATCCAGTTCTTTTAAGGTAGGGAATATTATTTCTTTTATATTCATGAAGAGAACTTCTGTTATTCCATTTGTTATTATTCTGTTGGAATAACCAGTATACGCGGTCTACCCTATACTTGGTGACATTCTTCTATTATTCTGTTGGAACATCCTGTCTGTGTGTTTTACACCGGACCTGGTTCCGTTTATTATTCTGTTGGAACATCCTGTCTGTGTGTTTTACACCGGACCTGGTTCCGTTTTATTATTATTCTGTTGGAATATCCTGTCTGTGTGTTTTACACCGGACCTGGTTCGTTTTATTATTATTCTGTTGGAATATCCTGTCTGTGTGTTTTACACCGGACCTGGTTCCATTATTTATTATTCTGTCGGAATATCCTGTCTGTGCGTTTACGCCGGACCTGGTTCCATTATTTATTATTCTATTGGAATAACCTGTCTGTGCGGTCTATCGCATGCATGGTGATTTCTTTTGTTATTCCATTCTTTATTGTACTCAGTTGGTTAAGTTTTGACTTCTATACTCCATGAAATTTGTGGAATATCCTTGATAGTTGCGTTTCATCCAGTATCTTTTCAAGAAATATTCTTCTAAGCATTCTTGAATTTTACTCCACAATGCAGTATCATGTTGACAATTTGGACGTTGTTAATTCCTGGATTAATTAATTCTTGAACTTGTTTTATTGAATTCTTATATCATTGTCATCATCCTCATGTTTATAAAATGTTGAAAGTCATCTGTGGCCTGTAGTGCATAGATGGACTTGGTATGATTATGACCAGGGATTATTCGGTATAATCATGACCGTAATGTTACAAATGATGTGGTAAAAGTCCTCATTGGCCCGTAGTGCATTGATGGACAGTTGTTGGCATGATCATGACCATTAATGAATACACGAATATCCTTGGCCGTAGTGCAGGGGTGATTCGATGATGTGGATTATTTTATTAAGCTGAGTCTCAGCGATCACAGTGTTGAAAACCTTTTAAATCATAAAAGATAGTAGAGTTTATTTTCTACTTGACTCTTTTAATGGATTGCTTGTTCCGCTACAGTTAAACTTGATGTCTATTATATTTTATCAGTTTAACATTGTTGAAGGCTAATGATAATTTATTCTGCATTATCTTAGTCATAATATTTCTTACTGGGCTAGTTGAGCTCACCCTTTCTTTCACTGTTCTCTTCAGGAAATGAGAACGTAGCTGGGACAAGTCGGGGACGGAGTGATGGTCCGAATGATAGTATTAGTTAGTAGTCCTCACTATTCTATGTAATGTGTGTTAATAAATGTAATGAGGACTCCTTTTGAGTATGAATACTCTCTAGAAGATAATATTTGTATTCAAACTCACAGTTTATGTTTTGTCGTATTGTACACGACAGTTGTATTAATCAGTTGTTATTTGTATTCTGTACTATGTATCTGACGACCCAAGATGGGTGATGTATACCTAATTTTTGGGGGCGTCACAGTTGGTATCAGAGCTTAGGGATATGATCCCTGGCTAAGATGTGAGAATAGAACTAGGAGGGGAGAGACGGAGAGAATTCTTCGCTAGTATGACATACCTAAGTTTATTTGCATGGTATTTAATTGGTCGGTCTAATATAAGGATAATATATGACATATCAATTAATTTTTATTTTGTGGCAGTATCTGAAAATGGCATCTGAGAATTTGAGAATAGCAATGGAGCACAGACGACTGTTGATTCACCACATATCAATAATCAGGATAATGTGCATCAGGAAGGTGTCAATCCTCATGCAAACAACAACACTGACCAAATGATGAATGATCAAATGTTCAGAGGCTTTATGCAATTCATGCAACAACAGGTGAAAGCGGCTCCTGTCCACAACGTAGGTGGAAATACTGGAAACTCTCAGGCGGTCACCGCTAAACAGTTTAAGGAGCTGGGACCACGGAGTTTAAGGGAGAACCCAAACCACTTGTAGCTGAAACATGGATAAAGCAGATCACCAAGATATTTGATGTCTTGGGTTGCTCCGAGGAGCAAAAGGTTCCCTTTGCCGCCTTTATGTTGCGAGGAGAGGCAGATTACTGGTGGGAATCGATAAAGCGTACTCAACCTGCCGCACTGAAGATGTCCTGGGAGAAGTTCCAAGAGCTGTTTAACGACAAATACTTTCCCGAGAGTATTCGTCACATGAAGGAGGTGGAGTTCATCAAATTGGAGCAGAATAATATGACCGTGTCGCAGTACGAGGCAAAATTTGCGGAGTTATCCCGGTTTGCGTCCCACCTGGTGGATAATGAAGAAAGAATGACGCGGATGTTTTTAAGAGGTTTGAAGCCGGAGATACGTCAACATCTTGTTTCTCATAAACTGTGTTTGTATTCAGATGTTGTAAATAGGGCTCAGTTGGTGGAGCGCGATAACGAGACAACGCAACCAAAAGAGAGCAGCGGCAAAATGATAATACCAGTGAGAGCAGTCATCGAAGCGGTGACAACAAGCGTGGAGGGAATCAACAGGCCAGAAATGGTAACCACTTCGGTGGTAATCAGGGCCAAAACAATAAGAATGGACATTTCAAGAAGAGGAGATTCAACAATGATGGAAAGACGTCAGCACCAGCACCTGTCGTTAAGGAAGGAGAACGACCACCTATCATATGTTTCAAATGCGGAGGGGAGGGGCAAATCAGTCCAAACTGCGCGATGCCGTCCAAAGCATGTTATAATTGTGGAAGAGAAGGTCATTTAGCCCGATTTTGTCGTTTACCGAAGACAAATTCAGCTAGGATGGAGGCACCAAAAGCCGTCCCAGAAAAGTCAAACCGGTTGTGCAAGGGAGAGCGTTTGTTGTGAACTCCCAGAGAGCAAGGAACCCAAATGAGGTCATCACGGGTAAGCTTATTATAAACTCTAAAGAAGTTTATACTTTATTTGATACCGGTTCAACCCATTCTTTTATTTCTCCTACTTGCGTCATCGATTAAATTTGATTCCGGAGAAATTAGATTGACTTATCTGTTGGAAACTCCGTTGGGAGAAACCTTCATTACCTCCACTGTTTATAAGTCTTGTTTGGTTCAAGTTGGTACCCACACATTACCTATCGATCTGATTTCATTAAAAATACTTGCATTTGACGTGATTCTAGGGATTGATTGGTTAACTACTCATTATGCAAAAATGATTGTTTTCGTAAGGTTGTTAGCTTTCATATTCCTAATCGACCTATTATGCGAATTCAAGCAACAAACCATTAAAATCAATCGCTGTCATCTCAAGCCATAAAACTATTCGTTTATTGAAAAACGGATGTCAAGCTTTCTTAGCTCATGTCACAGATCTAAACAAAAATACGTCAGTTTTGAATGATATTTTATTGTTAATAAAATTCCTGACGTATTCCCTGAAGAACTTCCTGGCCTACCCCCAGAGCGTGAAATTGAATTTTGTATCGATCTTGAACCCGGTACAAAACCCATTTCCAAAGCCCCATATCGAATGGCTCCTATTGAACTTCAGGAGTTAAAGATCCAACTGCAGGAATTGTTAGACATTGGCTTTATTCGTCCAAGTACTTCTCCTTGGGGAGCTCCTGTTCTATTCGTGAAGAAGAAAGATGGAAGTATGCGACTTTGTTTTGATTATCGGGAG